>CM056052.1:421718475-422195975 GCA_029574335.1 Rana kukunoris | reverse complement strand
CTTATTGATAAAATGTAATTAGTTTAGGTCAAAGAGTACCGTTTTCAGCAATATAAGAGCACAGCTGGAATGCAGAAAGAAAGGCAGTCTTAGGCGCATGCGCGGCGGGCTCCGGAATGGCGGCTTAATCCGAGAGCTCCGCACTACCGCAGCTGATCGGGCCACATAGCGGGGGACACGGAGCGTTATATCACTCGTTACCATCACTAGCGGACAACTCTGACTACCGGGACCCACTCGATGTCCACTGGCGCCGCCCGTAGGGACCTGGGACCGCAATTCAGCCAGGAAGCAGCACGGACCGATTCCAAGATGGCGGGCGCGATGCAGCCACACACACAGCTCCTGGAGACTCCACTGAGCGCACGGCAGCCCTTAGCTCCAGCCACCTTCATCTTCTCCCCACAGACCCCTGTGAGTACTCCCCTGATCGGGGCACATTCCCCAGCGTCCACAGAATCCCTCCTAGAGCAGACTATGGAGGAACTGTCAGACTCCCCCTTAGGGCCTGGTTTAGCCCAGGCCTCAGGCAGACATGTTACAGCATCCATTTCTCAGTCAGCTGTTATGTCTTTACCTTATCTTCTCTCTCACTTCACTACTCTGCTTGATAGGGGACTGTCACAAACGGCTGCTCAGATAACAGGAGAGATCAAACAGGATTTTCAGATGCTGGGGGCCCGGATAGAAACCTTGGAAAATAAATTAGATATGACTGTCTCTAGAACCATCCAGAATTCTGATCAAATCCAAGTCCTCCAGGATCAATTGGATATTGCCCTGTCCAAAATCGATGACTTGAAGAATAGAACCAGGAGAGAAAATTTCCGTATTAGGGGCATCCCTGAATCAGTTAAAGACACTGTTAAGGTTGTTCAGGATTTTCTCAAACAACTCATACCAGACATCCCTTCTCATAAATTGGAGATTGATCGAGCCCATAGATCTTTAGGACCTCCAAGACAAGATGGCCTCCCTAGGGACATTGTGGTGAAGCCTCATTTCTTTTCCATCAAAGAAGAGGTGATGAGGCTGAGTCGCTCTCAACCCTCTCTATCGTGTCGTGGCCATGCTATTCAGATCTTTGCGGACTTATCGCCGACGACCATACAAAAGAGAAGATCCATAAAACCGCTTTTGAACGTCCTTACGAAGCGGGAGATAAAATACAAATGGGCCTTCCCTTTCGCCCTAAAGTTTGATCTGAAAGGCAAAACTTACTCTTTTCGCAACCTGCAGGAAGGTTATCGTCTTTTGCTAGATCTACACCTCATCTCGCAAGAAACACTGATGGATGTTGCTAATCCTAATGCCGGCTCTGCGAAACGTCCTTCTCCTGTCAGCCCTCACTGGTGTCTGGAACAAGCCTAAAACCAAACGATCCAAGGAAGCTAGACCTCCCTAATCAAGCCCTTGAAGGTTTTCTCCTCTTCCTTTTCTTCTCGGTGTCCATCGAGAAGGTGGTTCTTTGCAGTCCTTATTTGATCCGTCGTGCTCAAGATTATGCTTGTTGACTTTCTCTCCTCCCTTTTGCAGTTGCAGCCTGCTGTTTTTTAACATGAACATTTGTTCTTTGTTTTTTTTGTTTTTTTTTTATGGTCGGCTGCTCTTTTTTTTTTTTTCTAACCCATGACGGCCATGTTGTCTTCCTGAGCTGATATTCACATGTTGTTTGCTCCTGTTCCTTATATTGAGGTTTTTGTGTAATCTTTCTTTTTTCTCAGGTGGCCTGTAGCTGTGGTAGCCTTGCTGTGCCTCCACCCAATCCATGGTTTGGGTCTCTTCCATCCTATGGATTTGGTTTCCGCTCCTCATTCAGGGTGCGGTTATGTTATGTCCTTTTAAAGGCACCAGGTTTCCTTTTTCCTGGTTCCTTCTCAGGACGATGGAAGTCCTGAAACTGTTTCTCTATTTCCATTTTCTTGTACTTTTTCTCATTCTTCTTTCTTTTTCAGCCCCCCGGCGGTCCCCATCCAAGCGGTCCTTCTTCCGGAGACTCCATCCTTCTTCGGTGGCTGAGTTTCGCATCAGAATTCTGTTTTTCTTGTTGGTAAGTGACGTTTATTTGCTGATAGTTCTCGCGCCTGGGCTCCATGGCTAGACACACTCACCACGCCACTCCTCTGAGAGTGGCTACTCATAATACTCAAGGGTTAAATTCTCCCGTTAAGCATAGAAAAGTCCTGGATTTAATGTATTCCCGCAAAATTTATGTTCTCCTCCTTCAGGAAACACATTTCCCCACCAGCTATAAGCCTCCTTTCATTCATGCTCAGTTCCCTCTCTTTTTCCTCTCCAATGCTGAAGATAAAACTAGAGGGGTAGCTGTTCTCTTCTCAAAACGTTGCAGGTTTTCTTTGAAGGACAAAAACCGGAGTTAGGCTTACCGGTAACTTTTTCCAGGAGTCTTCCAGGACAGCCCTGAGATATAGCTCCTCCCTCCGGGACAGGAAACCCATCAAATGTAAATTATAAAAGGAAGTCCTCCAGGCCTTCTCCTCAGTTCATCCAAGAAATCCTGAAGGCTCTGAAAAACATAACATACTAAGACACCGTTAGTACATTCATCCAACTCCAGTTACTTAGAAAAACACCGGGTGGGAAACCAGGCTGTCCTGGAAGACTCCTGGAAAAAGAGTTACCGGTAAGCCTAACTCCGGTTTTCCCCTTTCGTCTTCCAGGACAGCCCTGAGATGATAAACAAGAAACTTACTTGTTAGGGTGGGGTTACTGCCTGGAGGACCCTTCGGCCAAATGCCTGATCCTTCTCCGACATCAAATCCAGGCGATAGTGCTTAGCGAACGTGGTATAACTGGACCAAGTCGCTGCTCTACAAATCTCTTCTGGTGAGGCACCGGCCCTCTCTGCCCACGAACTCGAGACCGCCCTAGTAGAGTGTCCTTTCACAAACGGGACCTGCAAACCCTCTAACTCATATGCCTTCTGAATAGCCATCCTGATCCATCTGGCTATGGAAGCTTTACGCCCCTTTCTAACCCCTGAAAAATTAACAAAAAGAGAATCCGACTTTGAGTTCTCTGGTTGCATCCAAATAAAACAAAATACACCTCCTGACGTCTAATAAATTGGGAGATGATGACTCAGGGCCCGAAGGGGAACAAAAACTAGGCAGGACAATATCTTGTGTCCTGTGGAACTTTGACGCCACCTTGGGGAGAAAACTGGGGTCTGTTTTTAAAACAACTCTATCATCAAAAACTAACAAAAACGGCTCTTTAATAGAAAGAGCCTCTAGGTCACTAACCCGCCTAGCTGAGGTTACTGCCACTAAGAGTACTGTCTTAAGGGTAACCCATTTCAGACTGGATTCCTCCAGAGGTTCAAATGGACCTCCTGATAAGATCTTAAGTACTACAGAAAGATCCCAGGAAGGACAGGATGACACTCTCACTGGTGTGGACCTTGACAGAGCTGTGAAAAAATTCTTGATAAAAAGATTTTGCTGAAGGGAGCATTGGAGAAACACGCTAAGAGCGGACACCTGTACCTTCAGGGTGCTTGGTGAAAGACCCAGGTCTACCCCCGCCTGCAAGAATTCAAGAATTGCTGGTATCCCTGGATAAGATAGAGCTTTCTCTCTTACCCAAGAACAAAACCTCTTCCAAACCTTATAGATAGCCCTAGTTACTGGCTTCCTACATTGTAACAGGGTTTCAGTTACTTTCGCTGAGAAACCTTGAGATTTTAATAATTGTTCCTCAGATACCATGCCGTTAAGTTCAATCTGTCCACCTGCGGGTGAAGGATGGGCCCCTGAGACATCAGGTCCTCCCTGATGGGCAGCCGAAATGGTCAGTTCCTTCAAGGTGGAGAACCATGGTCTTTTCGGCCACAAGGGTGCTATCAAAATTAAATCTGTCTCTTCTAACCGAAACTTTTGGAGAACTGCAGCAATCATCCTCACTGGAGGAATTGCGTAGCTGATGTTGAACCTCCAAGGGCTGGAGAACGCATCTATCCTCCTGGTCTGGTCTCCAGGATGGATTGAAAAGAACTGGGTTACTTTCCTGTTCTTTTCTGTTGCAAAAAGATCTACTTCTGGGAGACCCCATCTTTGCACTATTAGCCCAAAGACCTCCTCGTTGAGCACCCATTCGTCCTGTCTCCCTGGCTGGCGGCTCAGGTAGTCTGCCAGAGTGTTCTGTACCCCTTTTAAATGGACCGCTGTCAGTGAGGCCAAGTTAGTCTCCGCCCAGGAAAGAATCTTGTTGGATATGCCCTGAAGGGCAGGGCTCCTTGTCCCCCCCTGCTTGTTCAGGTACGCCACTACAGACGCGTTGTCTGTGCGTACTTGCAGGTGTCGACCTATTATCTTTTCTCGGAACACCTCGATCGTTTTGAGGACTGCTAGAAGTTCCCTTTGGTTTGAGGAGCGGCTTGCTTCTTCTGGGGACCATGACCCCTGGGCCACTGCTTCCCCCAAGTGAGCTCCCCACCCCCAGGCACTGGCGTCTGTGGTGACTACTATTTCCACCGGTATGACCCAATCTAGTCCCCTGTTTAGGTTTTGGTGAGCTCGCCACCACCACAAGGTCCTCTTGACTCTTGAAGAGATTGGAATCTGTTCCTCTAAGTCCTGACTTAGGCCGTTCCAGAAGTGAAGCATGAGCTCCTGCAAGGGACGTTGACGAAACCTCGCCCAAGGCACAGCTGGAAAACCTGCCGTCATAATTCCCAGAACCCTCATTACTTCCCTGACCGAAGCTTTTTGGGTAGATTGTAACTGGGCAACTGTTCTATTTTTTCTGTGCTCCCTCTGGGGCACCTGAATCAATACCCTTTGGTCTACCAACTCCCCCAGAGACAAGCTTAGCGCCTCTGCCTTCACTCTGTCTCTGGGAAGCTGTGTGATCATAAATTTGGAGGGGGGCGTTGATGCAAACTCCAACCTGTATCCGTTCTCTATTGGATGTAAAATGAACGGACTTGAAGTCGTCTTGGTCCATTGTGGGAGGAACTGCCCTAATCTTCCTCCCACTGGGACACAACCGTCACTGAGTTTTTGGGGTGGGTTGAGGAGGATTGAACAGGATTCCTCCTCTACCCCGCCCCTTGTGTCCGGCCCAATGCTTCTTGGGCTGGCTTTCTTTTTGTTGGTTCTGCTGTTTGAACCCACGAAAAAGGCGTTTTCCCTCTGATCTCTTCTTTTTCTCTGGAAAAGCCTTTTTTTCTATCCTGTGTTCGTTCTAGCGCCTCCTGGAGGCCCGAACCGAACAAATGGTCTCCTGAAAAAGGTAAACCACATCATTTTAGTTTGGAAGCGGCATCACCTGCCCACGTCTTGAACCAAACTGACCTTCTAGCTGCATTTACCAAAGCTGTCGTTCTGGCCGCCAGCTTCACAGATTCCTCTGAAGTGTCCGCCAAGAACCCTACTACCTTAAATAAAAGCGGATAAGACTTTACCAGCTCCTGTCTGGAAGTACCAGCAACAATGTGGGCCTGTAGCTGTCTGAGCCAACACCCAAGATTTCTGGCCACACAAGACGATGCCAGCGCAGGCTTTAGACCAATGGAAGAGGCATCCCATGCTCTTTTTAACAGTAGATCACCTCTTTTATCCATTGGGTCCCTTAGGGACCCTAAATCATCAAAAGCCAAATCTGTCTTTGTTGAGACCCTGGCTAATGGAGCATCCAGCTTGGGGTTTTTATTCCAGGGCTGAGATGCATCCGTCTCGAATGGGAACCTACATTTAAGGTTGCCTGAAAAGAAAGGACGTTTCTCCGGCTGCTCCCACTCCCGCAAAATCACGTCAACCAAGGATTTGTGAACCGGGAAGGCTCAGGGATTACTTGCACAAGACCCCAGGTACATAAGGTCGTGCTTGGAGAGCTTAACCTGTTCTTCCTGAATATCTAGTGCATCGTCGATTGCTTTTAGTAGGTCAGGTAAGGATAGTTTGTACCTAGCCCCCCTGGAGGAATCCTCCTCTCCCTCTGACTCTGTGGCTGAACCTGCCTGTGAGGAAGCAACAGACCTGGGAGTCCTTTCCCTTTCCTCCTCCTCCTGAGCTTGAGGTAAGGAGGGCATGCTGGAAGCCCTGGGTAAGAGAGGGGCTGGACTCTGCATTCTATCCATCAGTCCTTTGAAAGACTGAAATGTAGATGCAAGTTCATCCTTTACAGATGACAAAATTTTATGGCAAGTAGCTACAGAGTCCTCCTTCACCAAGCTACTAACGCACTCTGGACACAAAGGTTTATCCCAACTGGGGCCTAACTTTGTTCCACACACGGCACACTTTTTTCTAGGGATCTGGTGGGTTTTGACCTGTTAAGAAGACAGAGAAAAATAAACCCAATTACAACCAGCTTAAGCCTTTTCACCGCTGTGCATGGCTCCTAGAAAGTGCCCAACCCACCACCAACAAGGTTCGCCACCCAGGGGGGGTATTGAGCCTAACGGCTCACTGCTCCCCAGAGTAAGCCATGTGCTCTCACCAAGCTTACCTGAGAGGCACCGGAGCCTGTTGAACCAGGATCGAGATGTGCCGCTGCAGTCTCCATAGCTCGTGGTGTCTGTTCAGCGCTCTGAATCTCTGTACACCAGCTCCGGCTTCCTGAACGCCACCGCCGCGCCTTTTGAAACTGGAACGACGTTTCCGGGCGCCCCCCGATGACGCACTTCCGCCGGGAAAATTTGTCACTTCCCCTTTGCTGGAAAGCAGAAGCTGCCCCCCCCCCCGCGCCATTCCCGGAAGTCCACAGACACATGCGGTTTGCCTGGCGTCTCTCGCCTTCACCGCTGTCAGGGATGCAGCGATCTGGGGACAGAAGCTCTCCGCCGTCACTGGGGGTCCGACTCTCGCTGAGCTACGGCAGCGGTGGTCCCAGCTACGCTCTCTACCCCTAGGGCCAGAGGAGTGCTGCAGGAAAGGTAAGACAAAAACCACTGACATATATGTCAGGAGAGTCCTGAGATGTCTTACCACGGCCCTGAAGCCTAAGGTAAAACACCTCCAAAGAGGCACGTTCCTAAATGTGATCCTTCCCGTCCGGCAGGAAACACAAAACTGAGGAGAAGGCCTGGAGGACTTCCTTTTATAATTTACATTTGATGTGTTTCCTGTCCCGGAGGGAGGAGCTATATCTCAGGGCTGTCCTGGAAGACGAAAGGGGAAATTGTGGATAACGATGGTAGATTTTTATTAGTCAAGGGGACAATAGATGGTAATTTATATTCCTTTGTGTCTTATTATGCCCCTAATGTAGGCCAACCAAAATTTTTCCAGACACTTTTTAAATCGCTTGAGCCCCACCTTGAGGGTACGGTTATTCTGGGTGGAGATTCTAATCTTGCTTTTGACCGGGGTGTAGATAAATCCAGACCCTTGCACGATCAATCCGTCCGCCCAGCCAGGGTTAGCTCTAAAGTCGCTAAAATGATCTTTCAGAGGGGCCTCATAGACATTTGGATAGAGATGAATCCCACTAAAATTGACTATTTGCACTTTTCCCATGCCCATCAATCCTATTCTAGGATTGACCATATTTTGGTCTCCCAAGCTTTTATTCCCAGAGTCCTTAAGGCGCACATAGTTGATACGGTCTGGTCGGACCATTCCATGGTGATTATGTCTTTTGTCAGTCAGTTTGTTAACCCTGGTAGGACCTTTTTTTGGAAGCTGAATGAAGGCTCTGCTTTCTGACCTTGCTGTTAGGTCTGAAGTTGAGAAGGCTGTTTCGGACTACTTTTCCCTTAATGATACTGATGATATCTCGGCGGAATTGTTATGGGCGGCCCATAAGGCCACAGTTCGGGGAAAACTTATTCAAATTTCTTCTCAATTAAAGAAATCGAAACGTTCTGAAGTGGAGAGACTCGAGCAATCTTTCTCCTCCCTCCAGAAAGCGCATAAGAAAAACCCCACTCAGGTATCCTTAGCTCTGTTAGATAAGGCGCGTCTTGATCTAAATTTAGCACTGACTGCTTCCACAGAAAAGCATATCAGGTGGAGCGGGGCGAGATACTATCACCAAAGGGATAAGGTGGGCCCTCTCTTGGCCTCTAAACTCTCACCTAGACGTAGATCATACACTTTCCCTAAGATTAGGATAGGGGGTAAAACTCTCTCTGCTAATCCTGTTAATATTCTGAAGGAGTTTCATAAATTTTATGAAGATCTGTACAGTTCTCGTGATAAACTTAGCACCCCGAAACTGCTTTCGTTTTTCGAAAATCTCCAGATCCCCAAACTATCCCTAGATCACAGAAATAGACTTGAAGCGCCCTTTTCAGCGGAAAAAGTGTTGGAGGTAATAAAACATTTGAAGACTAATTCTGCCCCAGGTCCAGATGGATTCTCAGTGACCTATTACAAATCCTTTGCAGGCCTGTTAGCCCCCTATATGGCTAAGTTCTTTAATCACACTGCCAAGGGCTCTCCCCTTGATCATCAACTAAATTCCGCATTTATTTCCGTTATCCCTAAACCGGACAAGGACCCAACCGAGGTTGGTAATTACAGGCCGATTTCTCTGATCAATAATGATCTGAAGATCATGACCAAAGTGATGGCCAACCGCATGGCTTTCTTTATTAATGGTTATATCCATAGAGACCAAGTAGGCTTCATCCCCAATAGGCAAGGCCCGGATCAGATACGCAGAGCCATCGATATTGTTTCTCTTCTACAATCTGGCTGGGACAGTGGTCCTAAACAAGCAGGTATGTTGTTGTCTCTCGACTTACAAAAAGCTTTCGATTCAGTATCGTGGCCGTATCTGTTCTCCCTTATGGAATTGTGGGGGTTCGGCCCCAGATTCATGGGTCTAATTAAATCCCTTTATTCCTTACCGAGTGCTAGGATTCGCTTGCAAGGCCTTTACTCGGATTCCATTAACATAGCTAGGGGCACTCGCCAAGGATGCCCCCTATCACCGTTAATTTTTGCCATAGCAATAGAATCCTTGGCGATCGCTATCCGATCCAATCCTGACATTGCTGGGGTTAATTGTGGTCCCAACGTTCATAAGTGCGGTCTCTTTGCAGATGACCTTCTCCTCATCACCTCCCCAGTCACATCCCTCCCGGTTGTGTGCAAGCTTCTGGATGACTTTCACCAAATCTCTGGTTCAAAAGTCAACTTCTCTAAATCCCAGGCTCTAAACATCTCTCTCCATCCCTCTCTGGTGGCTCAACTGAAAGAATCGTTTAATTTTCAATGGTCTGAATCGTTCATCAGATATTTGGGAATTAATCTCACGCCCACCTTGAACAACTTTATGCTGCTAACTATCCTCCCTTATATCGGACGTTACAGGCGGATTTGAACAAATGGTCTGATTCTGGGCTCTCCTGGTTGGGAATTCAATCAAGATGACCCTCCTCCCTAGATTACTTTACCTTTTCCGGTCCCTTCCAATTCCAATTAGGAAGGATCATCTACGTTCTCTCCAGAACAAAATTATTAAGTTTGTTTGGGGTACCAAGGGTTATAGATTTTCGAGACTTGTATTATTTAGACTAAGGAGGGAGGGTGGTTTGGGATTGCGGAACCTCTTTTGGTACTTTCAAGCTGCGCGCTTAGCACAATTCTCCACGGTATATGCGAAACGGGGCAGGCCTGACTGGGTAGATATGGAGAGACAGTCCGTTCCCTCATTCACCCTTGACTTTCTTCCTTGGTGTTCTCCTAAATTCCGCCCCCCAATTTTGTCTCCGTCCCTGTCTCACACGTTGGCTTTCTGGGATAAGCTTAAGCAACCCCCCTCTCTAATTTCCTCCTGTAAACCCTTGTCCCATTTGTTCCACAATCCGGACTTTCCCCCTGGAATGGACATTAAGGCTTTTAGCTGGTGGTTAAATAAAGGATTGTTCCGTATCGGACACTTCTTTAACTCTGCAGGCCCCATATCCCTTGCTACTTGTATTAAAGACCTAGACCTTCCTGATTCTGAACGCTTTAGATTTTCCCAAATTTCACACTACTTGCACATGTTATGGAAAACTAAATCGATTCCTCCCCAGTTCTCCCCTTATGAGATTTGGTGTGGTCAGGCCTCGGAGCAGAGAGGTGGGATACCTGTCATCTATTCGTCACTGGCCCATTCGGATGTGAAGCTTACCTACATGACCTCTTGGGAAACAGAGCTAGGGGAAGTTTGGGATCTTAATGCATGGCATACGGCCTTCTTTCGCTCATACAAGGGTATTCTCAATACGTCCCTTTCGGAAGCTTCGCTTAAGGTTATGACTAGATGGTATATGACACCCTCCAGACTTGCCAGGATCTTCCCCTCGGGTTCCCCTTTATGTTTTCGGGGGTGTCAACTAATAGGCACTATGTTGCATGTTTGGTGGGAATGTCCTAGGATTAGAGATTTTTGGAATAACGTTTTTTATATGATATTTAGGGTTACGGGTACCAGGGTTCCAAAGTCTCCTTCTGTAGCTCTTCTAAATTTTCATATTCCCAAGATCTCTAAATTTACCCAGAAGCTTATATTTTTTATATTTTTGGGGGTCAAATTGACCATTGCAAAGTCCTGGAAGCTTCCGTCGGTATCCTTTCGCGCGGTGAAACACAAAATCTCTTGGATTATGTCACAAGAAAAAAAAGTGAGTTTCCTCTTGGATACTACGCAACAATTTGAGGAGACTTGGGAACCTTGGTCCTCCTACATAGGTGTTGGATAATCCCTCGAATGGATCCTTTGGATTTGTTCTGCAGCGGGTGTACCGGAGGGCCGGCCTCTTTCCTGTTCTTTTTCTCTCCCTCTTCTTTATTTCTGGTCTGTTTCTTTCCTTCTATTATCCTTTTATCTTTGTACCTCTTTTTTGTAATTATTTTTTCTAGGATGACCTTAATTTATCTCTCTTGTTTCTTGGAGTGTGTAATTCTATAGTTGATAATACGCTTCTGACTGACTTACTTATGCTCTGTCCTCAGGTCATTCACACAGTGAGATCCCTTCAGGGGTGTGGATGACAAGAGTATTCTGCGGGTATTCTTATCTCTTAATGTTGAATATTTTTTTTTTTTTCCATAAGTTTGTCTCTGGCGGAAGCTGTTCTTCTTCCACTTTATTCTCTGTTATGTCTATGATGATGTAATTTTTGTATCAACCGTATCACCAACAAGATATTTTTCTCATGTCTCTTTTATAACTATGTCATCATCCTCTTGTCTTTTTGTACCTTTCTAAAATAAAAATGTTTGAAAGAAAAAAGAAAGGCAGTCTTGGACCGACTATGCAACTTCATCAGTACACAACAAATGTCCAAATCTGCAGCTCCTGTACTCAAATATTTTAGATATAAATTACTACTATAGTGTATGTCCATGTACCTTTCTAAGGGTAAACTGACCCTATAATACTTTTGTACTGGATGCCTAAACTATATACCCTAGCTTCTTTCCACTTCTATTTCAATGTGCAAAGCTGTGTACAGAGAAAGGGGGAAGTTTGATTAGTTAATTACAAATCTACACAACACTTTGCATCTCAATGTGTTTGCACATTCAGACGAGAAGAGTGTACTTATTTTGCAACAGTTCTTGCTCACGTGCCAGTTATAGCATAATCTTTTGTTACTCATACAGGCCCATCATGCTCAACTTTTGTCATCTGAGGACTAAGCAGAGGATGCATATACAAGAGCTGTTGTGACTGTCCCTCTCATTTCTCACTTTCATGTCTAGGGGACCAGGTATCAGTTTTAACTTGCCCGATTATCTGCTCCTGCAGGCTCCTTTTTGCTTTTAAGACACAAGGATAGGTATCTAGCAAGCTCATCCGCTAAATTGTTGCAAAAGGGAAGGTGCACTGCAATCGTGCATGGTATCCTACTATCCAAGCAGCAATCTCAGCAAAAAATGGGAGATCTCTGTATTAACAAAATAGTCCCATTATTAGTTTCCTCTGAATTAACTAGGCATATACAAAAAGGGATGGGAAATCATCAGATCCCCCCAGAAAGAATTCTTCAACAAGGAACTGCTGAATGTTATAGACTAATTAGTAAACTGCAATAAATTACTTACACAAATTCCGTTATAGAAAAAAACACCACATCATCCTCCACCACAATATTAAAATAGGACTAGTCTAAAACTATAAACATGGGTGGCCACCCGATCAGCCATAAACACCACAATCACTCACTCCATGACTCTTCCATCCAATGTTGATCTCAAATCAGATAAAAGTTTAGGCTGTGAATTCTCATTCAATATGCACAGCTGGCTCAATGATGAGAAGAAGAAAGGGCAAAAGGGGTTGGTTGCACACTCATCACATTAGGACATCAAAATGCTATTCATACTTAAATGGCCAATTCAGGTACGCTTAATATATTCAGATGATGGATCAATCACACACTGATCTAGAGTGGATATAACATGAGAGAAGACCGGCGTTCAAGGCAAGTATCCCACTGTAGCAGTATGGCAGTAAAAGCAGGTAAAGTTATTGGAGCTCACCGCCATAATTTTCACGAGCCGAACCGACCTTCAGTCATGCATCCTCTAGCACTCGAACCATCCCTTCAAGAGAGGCAGCACTTTTAAGTCTGTGTGGACAGGTGTATTCAGGTCCAGCAGAGGATAGTAGCGTACAATGGCATTAGTCTGTACAAAACAGCTGATTTACAGGAAGTCTTATGATTAGCTGATCAGTATTCAAGCATAGAGCGGCGTTGATGCTATAGTTCAGTTTGGCATGGCCAAGGATGAGATTATTGCTTTTTTCTATTAGACTGGTCCCTGTAGACTACTCTCCCCTGTACTCTGGCAGCTGGATACCCCTTAGGTCATCAAAAACAATGCAGAGACCATAGCCATGCACTGACATAAGGATACCAAGAGACAGTCCACAAGCAAAAGTGCTTTTCTGGTCCCCTAGAAAGGAGTGAGTAATCAACCTTGCAATGCTGGGGCAGCCCCACTGCAAAGTAGAACCATTAGTGGAGTCCGGCTTTTTAGTGGTTCTAAGGCTGCATTCACACCTAAGCGTAGCGTTTTCAGTTGTTTTGCGCGCATATTCGCGTGTTTGCATAAAGCGTTGTCCGACGTTTTTGAACTGCAACGTTTTTTACTTTAGCCAATAGGAAAAATGATCGTCTCTTTCATCACTTGATGCTATGTTTGTAGATTTTTTTATCTTCTGCCTGGGTGAAATGTTCTATTGACTAAAGCGACAAATCGAGCATTTCCATTATTTTCTATGGGAATACAAACGTTCTAAAATGCCGAAATCCGCCCAATTTGTGCAACAAAAAAGGGTCCGGAACTTGTTTGAGCTTCAGGCGTTCCGCTTCAGGCATTTTGTAGTGGAGATGTGAACCATCTCCATTGAGAATAATGTATTTATTACCCTTTACCGTTTTGGAGCCTCACGCTTCAGGCGACAAAACGCTCAGGTGTGAATGCAGCCTAAAGGATGAATGCCACAGTCTCCTATATACTTACCTGAGCAATGGATCTCTTCAGTCTCAGAGCACAGCAGAAGGCATTGGCTCCTGCTGCTGTCAATCACACCCAGTGAGGGAGCGGGGGTAGTAGGCCATGCTCTGTGTGTTTAGGGATACAGAAGTGCCCCCACAGCAGCTTGTTAGGGTGGGCACTCAGCAGGGGGAGGAGCCAGCGGAGGAACCCAACAGGGTTGGGGATACTGTGTGCAAATCCACTGCACAGTATGTTATGTGTCATTTAAAAAGAAAAAAAATAAGGCTTTACAGTCACTAAGAATCTGATGACGAAAAAAAGTTGATGCCAATGATCAAGACCAGCTCACCTAAAAAGGGATCAGAAGTAATTGTATTTTTTGGAAAAACTAATTTCCTTTCACTATTTTTGAGCTATTAATACACAAAGTACAAGAAAATATATTAACTTTGAATGCATATCAAATACAAGGCAAAAACAAAGGTGTTAACCTATACAAGGACCAAGATTTCCCAAATTTCTTTAGGTGTATTTGTAAGCAAAAAAATGAGATTTTTTAATACAGCTTACCTGTAAAATCTTTTTCTTGGAGTACATCACGGGACACAGAGCAGCATATTCATTACTATATGGGTTATATGGAGTACCTTCAGGTGTGGACACTGGCAATCTCAAACAGGAAGTCCCCTCCCTATATAACCCCCTCCCATAGAGGAAGTACCTCAGTTTTGTAGCAAGCAGTATGCCTCCCAAAAATGTTCCCCAAAAGAGGGGTGGGAGCTCTGTGTCCCGTGATGTACTCCAAGAAAAAGATTTTACAGGTAAGCTGTATTAAAAAAATCTTTTTCTTTCTCGTACATCACGGGACACAGAGCAGCATATTCATTACTATATGGGATGTCCGAAAGCAATGCTTTAATGAGGGGAGGGAGACATCTTCCAAAAAAGGATTTAATTTAGAGGTATACTCAAATACTAGTAAATCCAACTTAAACAAGAAATGTAAATCTCAAATCAAGTCAAGGGAGCCCCCTCAGATCCTGAGGAGCTTGAATCGCGGCCTGTAGTACTGACTGCCCAAAGGCTATATCCGCATTCCTTCTTACGTCCAATTGATAACATTTTGTAAACATGTGGACTGACGACCACGTTGCTGCCTTGCATATTCGAGCCATAGAGATCTGATGATGTGCTGCCCAGGAGGTGCCCATGGCCCTGGTAGAATGGGCCTTTACCGACAAAGGAGGAGGCAACCTCTTCAAACCGCAGGCCTGAACAATTAATTGTTTAATCCATCTTGCGATGGTGGATCAAGCAGCTGCCTGACCCATCTTGGGCCCTTCCGGTAAAACGAACACCACATCTGTTTTCCGAACCTTCTCTGTAGCTTTAAGATAGGCCTTCATGGCCCTGACAATATCCAACGTACGCAGCAACCCCTCCTTTCTAGAGGTGGGTTTTGGAAAAAAGGATGGAAGTACCACATCCTGGTTCAGGTGGAAACTGGATATAACCTTTGGTAGAAAGGAAGGATGAGGACGGAACCCCGCCCTATCCTTATGTAACATGAGATATGGTTCCTTACAAGATAAGGCTGCCAATTCCGATACTCTCCTGGCCGAAACTATGGTGATCAGAAATACCGACTTTCTAGTCAGTAAAACCAAAGGTACCTCAGCCAACGGCTCAAGGGGTTGTTTCTGTAGAGTTGACAGAACAAGATTTAAGTCCCATGGACAAAGTGGTGATTTGACCGGAGGTTTAACACGTAAGACTCCCTGTACGAAGATCTTAACCAGCGAGTGGGCGGCCAGCGGCCTCTGAAACCACACTGATAAGGCTGAAATCTGTCCCTAGATCGTGCTTAATGCCAGGCCTTTATCCACTCCTAGCTGGAGAAAACTTAATACTCTATCAATGGTATACTTGCGGGAAACCCATCTCTTAGCCTCACACCAGCCTATGTAGGCCCTCCAAACCCTGTAACAAAATTACCCTGGAGGCCGGCTTTCTAGCCTTAATGAGGGTAGGGATTACCTGCCTAGACAGACCTCTACCCCTGAGAATCAGGGATTCAGCCGCCAGGCCGTCAAATTTAGACGCCGTAATGCAGGGTGGAGGATCGGGCCTTGTGAGAGTAGGTCTGGCCATAGAGGAAGAGTCCAAGGGCCTCCCGCTGCCAATTTCAGGACTAGTGAGTACCATGCCCTCCGGCACCAAGCTGGGGCTACCAGGATAACCGGCCTGTGCTATGATCCTGCGCCACAGGCGGGGTAGTAACTGCAGCGGGGGAAATGCATATAGAAGTTATGATTGATGCCAAGGGCAAACCAACACATCGGTTCCGCAGGCCATAGGGTCCCTCGTTCGAGACTTGAACCTGTCTAGCTTCTTGTTGAATCCTGATGCCATGACCTCCACGTCTGGCACTCCCCACTTCTGGCAGATTGTCTGAAAAAACTTGTGGATGCAGAGACCACTCCCCCGGCGACAGGGTTTGGCGACTTAGGAAGTACGCCTGCAGGTTGTCCACCTCGGGAATGAATGTCGCCGATATGCAGGGTACATAAACCTCTGCCCACCGAAAAACCAAGCTCCTCTCACTCTGAGTGGCTTGACTCTTGGTTCCCCCTTGGTGGTTCACATATATGCTACCGCTGTGGCATTGTCTGAATGACTTCTCACCGAGGACCCCTGTAATCTGGATGTCTATGCCAGGAGGGCTAGCCGAGCCGCTCTGATCTCCCAGACCTTGATGGGCAGCTGCCTCTCCGCCTCTGCCCAAGTTCTTTGGCGAGTGAACCCGTTCAAGACCGCTCTCCAGCCTTCCAGACCACTGGGCAGAACCAATCTGCTAGAATTGCTGTCTGTAGGACACGAGTGTGGAAGCGTGTGGTATCGCCTCGAACATGGCCATTAGTTTGCCTAGTAATCGCATACATAGGCGAATAGTTGGTTCTCTTTTGCTTAGAACCAACTGAATCAATCTTTTGATAGCCTCGACCTTTACCAGGGGCAGGAACACCCATCTTCTGTTCTGTGTCTAATCTCATGCCGAGATATTCCAACTGCTTTGTAGGTTGAAATGCTGATCTTTCCCCGGTTTAGGACCCAGCCGAACCTCTCAAGGTACTGAACCATGAGGGCTACTACGCATTCCACCAAGGAAGCGAGTGATCTATGATTAAGAGGTCGTCCAGGTATGCTAGGACCGAGATCCCTTGGATCCTTTAGACTGACTAGAATTGGAGCTAGGATCTTCGTGAATACCCGGGGGCCGTAGCCAGCCCGAAGGGGGGCGCCACGAATTGGAAGTGACGCTGTATCACTGTGAAGCGTAAAAACAAAAGTATTTGATGTGGCTGAAAGAATTGGTACATGAAGGTAACCATCCTTTATGTCTATAGAAGCCAGATCCTTCTGGAGTGTGGCGGCTGCTGACCGAACGGATTCTATCCGGAAAGAGTGAACCCTTAGGTAAGCATTTAAACCTTTTAGGTCCAAAATTGGTCTGACATCGCCAATGGGCCTTGGTATGACAGATTGGAATAGAAACCTAGCCCCTGTTCTTGGGCTGGTACCTCTACCATTATGCCCTGGTAAAGCAGATGATCCAACGCCGCCCGCATTGAGGCCTTCCTTGTGGAGGAAATTTTAGAAATTCTAATCTGTAGCCTGTGGCCACAGATGATCGGACCCTCTCTGTCGGGGATCGATCCCCAGAGGCCTGTCCTTGTGATCCATTGTTAAAAGTTTGATCGCGCAGGAGGTCCGTACTGCCTGGAAATTTGAGGGCCCCGGAACAGGGGGGAGCTTCCTTTTAAACGCAGGACCCCGGAACTTCCTTTGACTGGTAAAAGGGGGTACTTTTGCCACTTGAAACAGTCTGAATGTATTTATCCAGATCTTTCCATGGAAGGGCAAACCTGCCAGCAGTCTTTTACATGGGGCTCGGCCGCCCAGTTCTTCAACCATAAGAGCCTTCTCATATGCACTAAAAATAGTGACAACGAGACGCCTGCTGGATGGAGTCTTTTTATAACCTCTTACCGCAAAGCACAGAGCTCTGGGAATATCCAATAACTCCTCTGCCTATTGTGCAGGGATGTCTTAAGCATCTGTTTTGTCTGGTTCTTTAACGCCTGACACAACTCCAATTGCAGCCACTGCTGGCTGTACCACTGCTCCGGCCGTAGCCAAGGATGCTGGAAAAAGTGTCTCTAAACGTTTATCGACCGGGACCTTAAACATTTGTATGTTTCCCCTCAGGCCAGTTAATGATTTATTCACCCATGAGATGGCTGCGTCCACAGTTGGGAGCGCCCCCTTTCTTAGAAAAATGTCTTTTCCGTAGGGTAAATAACAGAAAACCTTCCAGGTGGTCTCCCATCCAGGCACTAACCAGGCCCGACCCTGCTTAGCCTCCGAGATCAGACGAGATCGGGCGCTTTCCGGGAGATGTGACCTCAAGGACCTCACGGGTAGTTGAAAAGCAGTGCCCGAACCGGGACCTGAACCCTGGACCCTCAGACCAAAAGTCCGATGCTCTACCGACTGAGCCATCCGGGCCCCTTTTAAAGAGCAATTGGTCAGGGGAAAGAGTGCCTGCAAGCACAAATATTTCCTGGCAGACGTGCATAAAGACTACCCTCTCGTCAGCTTTAGGCGGCAGAAAAAATTCTGTCCGGTCGTCCCAATCCTGGAAAAACCAATCCCTCTAACAGAGGATGGACCGGAAAAGCTGCGTTGCTTAAAGGCGCTTTTAAAAGAACCCAAAGAGGATACCGCAGAAACCTGAGGCTCTGGAAATGGCAAATTAAATGCCGAGCGGACCATGTCCGTCAAAGACTGGACCCACAGACTCTCCGTCTGGGAGGCTGAAAACGATTCTTCAGTGGTAGATCCTTCCTCTAGGTTCTGTCCCTTTTGGCGATGGGGATCTAGTCCGCTTCTTGCCAGAAAAAAAGAGCCAGCGATCATAGCTGTTAACTTTTTTCTCTAGCCCCCCTAGGGTGACGGCTAGCATCTCCTCTGTAATAACACAGGGTTGGGCCGACCTGGACCAGCCTCAGCACCAGACCCCCTTAATGGCATATCCAGGGTGACCCCTATAGGAATAACCTGTGGGGAAAGTATTGGCATATCATCAGAACCAGAGGAGGAACCCCTTTGTCTTTGCCTTTTTTTTTTGTGTTTTGATCCTGAACCCTTGGAAGCCATAATACAAAACCGAGGGACTCCGCTTACAACAACAGACTGTTATAGCCAGGAGTACAAAAAAATTAAGGTTTAGGGGACAATAGGATCACTAATGCCCAAAAACGGTGGGGCTCAGTATGTTTTCCTTTATAATATTATTCACAACATACAGCCCCACCCCCAACATGTTTGCCAGCATTCAACCTGTTGCCAAGGGGATTTTGGCTTAACAAAAAGTATTGGAGCTGACTCCAGCATGTAGTACCCCTTCTCGCCACCGGGAGTCACTGTGCTGCCAGCTCTACGTCCTCTCTCTCCAGCTCAGCTTTGAACTGAGCTAAGAACGCGCCTGCTGTGTATAACAGCAATTGAAGGCACGCCCACTCTACACTGCAGTCACGCTCCCCGCCCCGCCCCCCCCCCCCCCCGAACGGCGCGAAAAATTTCTATATGCATGCGCGCGTGCACGCGCGCGACTGTCGGGGGAGGAGAGCCCAGGAGGAGACGCACTCTGGAGCCCAGGAATGCAGGTTTGGAGGACGCATCAGGCGGCAGATTTTGAATCCCGGCAAGGTAAGGCTAAAACAGGCCCCTAAGGAGTCCCTTTAGCCTAGAGACAGATCTGTTTTTTTTTTTTAAAAGATCTTCAACCAGCGAGCAGCAGGTAGCCAGCAAACATACATAGATAGGTAGGGGGATCAAGTGATGGGGGGGAAACATTTCAGGGCATCCTGTCCATCAGACATAGTGACCATGGTGCCAATGCAGAGCATACTCAGGCTACCCCCTTAAGATCTCCCCTGGAGAGCCTGCTGTCGAACCAAGTCCCGCAGGCTCCCCTCTTACCTGCTCCATGCCGCAGGACGTTTTGCAAAACGGTCCAATCTTCTCCCATCTCCGTGGGTAGCGTAGTATACCTTCAGGCACCGCTGTCCTGGACCTATACAGCACCCTGGCAAACAGGATCTTTTGGTTTAGAAAACTCCAAGTCCTGGGCCCAGGGTCCAGCCCTCTAGAGAGGAGCATTATAGGCAAAACCCCACGGTTTGGGGCCCGGGTACTGTCCACTTTGGCACTGAGGCTCCTTGGACAGATCCGGTTAGCCCGCCTTAATCCCAAGGATGTGGAGGCAAAGCTATTCCGTGACCAACACCTAAGACACTGGCGAAAAAAACTGAGGTACTTCCTCTATGGGAGGGGGTTATATAGGGAGGGGACTTCCTGTTTGAGATTGCCAGTGTCCACACCTGAAGGTACTCCATATAACCCATATAGTAATGAATATGCTGCTCTGTGTCCCGTGATGTACGAGAAAGAAACTCTTGTTTTGGATCAGGCAGAAAAGTTAAACCCCTGTCCTGTTTTTTTTTTTTTTTTATTGGGTGGTGTCCCTACTGGGTACATTTACCATCTCTTGTCACTCCTTGTTACATAGACAGTGATAGTAAACCCAAAGTTATAGCTGTACCCAGAAAATGTGAGGGCAAGTCTAACATTTGGTTGAAAATCTCTCTGCTACAGGAAGTAAAAAAGAAATCTGCACAATGGGACACAGCCAAATTAAAGTGACAGGGTTTTAAACAAACGCTCTATAGAATAGCAAATAGCTTATTCTCGCCATATACACAGCTTATTCTCGCCATATACACAGTTAATTTCATTCAGTCCCCCTGCTGTGCTAATATAGTCTGACAGCAGGACGCCTCTGCTAGGCAGCCATGAAATTCACATAAGTGACATCTTTACCATTCGGCTTTGATTCAAGCAGGGGATGTGTTTACAGATCCCAGATCAGAGCGGACACAGCCAGTGTGATAGGCTCATTGGAAACCAACTGTAACCCGACTTAAGCACCCATTTAAGTTGGCGTGATTTGACATATTAGATTGCAGGCTTTTGCGGGCACCAGAACTGTCCCAATTGTTGCGGCACTGCACCGATTTCTAAAAGTAGTTCCTACACTACTTTTGGTGACTTTGGGGGTGATTTCAATAGACATCTATGCATGAACCGGCACAATCTTTCAAATTGCCCCCAAACTCGCACTGAAATGCAGGTTTGAAATCAGCTACAGGCATCTAGGAGTGTTTTATTTTTTTGGGGCCATCCCTGCTCAACAGAAGTCCAAAGTTTGGTCAACCACGGTTGATGGAACATGCTGGAAAAGGTCTTGCTCAGTGGCTGCATCTGCCAATTAGGTGTACTCTCGCAGTGGTGGGTACAGCTGTCAAAATACAATGTCCCAGTGGAGGGAGATTCCTCCATCCACATCTTGTGTGAATGGAGAAAAATCTGTGGATGGAGGAATCCGTTAGGCCTCATGCACACTTGTTTTACAGGGGCCTGAATTTTTCCCTGCCTCTAAATGCTCTCTTTCATGTTAGCCTATGGGGGTTATTTACGAAAGGCAAATCCAATTTGCACTACAAGTGCAAAATGCACTTGGGAGTGTCGCCGCTGTAAATCTAAAGGGGTACATCTGAAATTAGAGGAAGCTGTGGTGATTTTATTATCCAATCATGTGAAAGCTAAAATGCAGTTTTTTATTTTCTTGCATGTTCCCCTCGGATCTACAGCGACCGCACGTCCAAGTGCACTTTCAGTGCAATTTCAAGTCAACTTTGCACTTGCACTATACTTGTAGTGCAAAGTGTATTTGCCTTTAGTAAATAACCCCCTATGTGTCCTTGCACACAAGCAGTTACAGGAGGAGTTTAGAGGAGGGGAGTTTACAAGCAGGAGAAAACAAACGCCCAAGCACTTAGTCATAAACACACTTCCAAAAACACGGCTTGGGAGCATTTTTAAAGTGGCTTTTTTATTGCTATGAGCGTGCATGAAGCCTACATTTTATGATCTTACAATACATAGCTGCATTCATTAGTGTTTTCTTGTGTCTGCCTAGAGTTCAGCTTTAATACAGCTTAGAGCAAACTAGAAGTTCTCCAGTTACATTGATCAGGTCTAAAATTACCACCTTGATAACTGCAAAACTCATTCATTGTAAAAAAAATAAATAAATAAAAAAACACACAAATGGCAGTCACACACACACAAATATGACCAAACAGGTAAGACTTGCACTGTATTCTACAAATAATCTGCTGCTCCTTTTTCTTTTCATAAAAATAAAATAGAACAGGCATAACCTCAAAGTAATTTTGTATTTGCAGGTGTGTGGAGATAAAGGTAGCAATTCATCAACCTTCTGCAGCTCATTAACTGATAAAGGATTGGATACGTTTTTCAAACTGCTACTACCAGTATTTTTTTTTTTTTTAAACACATGGTTTGTTGCCAATATATTTGAATGGTATGGAGCATGGCTATTAGGCCCCTTCCAGACAGGTGTTCTGATCAGATCTGCTTGTCAGTTTCCCAGGCCGACCTGAGCGAAAGGTCACTTCCTCCCTATAGATAGGACACCAGCCTACCAACGAGTCTGACTAAGCCCACAAGAGGGGGAAAATGGGAGAGGACTTTGAAGATCAGATCTGGGTGTAAACTGATAGAGTCCATTTACTCCCAGCCATCCATAGAGTAGAGTGGGCTCTGCCTGTGTCTGCTCCCCTCAGTATCTGCAGACACAGATTCTGATAAGCCCCCTGTCCGCAGACCCCACAATCACTGTCCAGGTTGTCGGGAAGAGGCTCTTGTCCTCAACATGGGGACAAGGTGCATTGGGGTGGGAAGCAGAGTTTCCCCCACCCTATGTGGCCTGGTATAGTATAGGAGGGGGGAGCTCACATGTCCCCCTCATTTCCTGACCTGCCGGGCTACATGTTCGGATAAAGGTCTGGTATGTATTTTGGGGGGACCCCACACCATTTTTATTTTGGCTTGGGGGTTCACCTTAAAAATTGGTCTGGAATGATCGTGGGGGGGATCCCACGCCTTTTCTTGGCATGGGGTTCCCCTTCAAGATCCTCCAAGCACAAGTCACATGCCACGCGTCGGATCAGTTAAGATTATGATCCAACTTAAAGCGGTTGTTTACCCTCAGGGTATACTTGCATCTACAGATAAGCCTACATTAAGGCTTACCTGTAGGTGCTTGCAATATCTTGCATATCTTGAGATATTTGCAGAAAAGCAAGCACCGTAGACATCGGTGCAGGCACACTGATCGGAAATGTGCGCATTCCTCGTGAATGACGTCATTGATGCCCCGGCCAGTTGTAGCGATAGCAGAAGTCATTCCGGGTATCATGGCGGCGACGGAGGATGTGTCTGAGGACTGCTGGGGGGCTTCGATCTAAGGTAAGTAATTGATAATGAGCCAGTATGCTAGTCATACTAGCTCATTATTCCTTTGTTTTACGGGTATACAACCGCTTTAAAAATCAATGGGCTGAAATCATGCCCAAGTCGGACCAAAGTAGTGCAGGAATCTTTTTCAAAGTCGGACCGACTTGTGACGGCTCTCATAGGGAACCAGGCCTAAATCATGAAAACTATACCAAGCTGCTTCTCTGATTTGTCATGCCATCTTCCCACTCTGAATATGTGCCCTTTGCCCACTTCTGCACCACCATTTTTGTAACATGCTAGAGATGACCTCTAAAATCTGAAAAAATAAATAAAAAAAAATTGCACAAAACCACCCAGATTTCAGGTTAATTTTTTTATAAAATGATGGTATACCGGCATTAACATTTCCAGTTCCCCCCCCAGCATTTGTAAATAGTTTTTATCTAATCATCCTGATTGCCGTGTCAGAGGGGGACTATTAGTACAAAGTATGTAGTAAAAAACCCCAACCTGTCTGGCCTTCAGTTGTGCAGACCATGCAGAGTTAACATGCAATACTGATTTGTTAAGCTCACACAGGCTTTATTACGTTTCCTGTAAAAGTATAGGACTTCAGCAGTTAACTAATACAATTTTGTTTAATAGGAGGTCGGTACTTAAGACCATATGGGAGGGACAACGAAGGAAAATTTGGTTCTAAAACTGAATACATACATACATATACATCAGGTTCATCAGGGCATTTTGTTCAAAGAACTTGAGTAATGTGCATGAATGTCTGCATGCAACAGTGAAACAAGGTGGAGGTTACCGTACTTGCAATTTTAAGCTACATTTTCACGAAACCATTTGTTGATTCGATTAAAGTGTGGTTTTTCCACTGCCGAGATGTACAAGCAGAATATTACCACAACATCTGATCAGTTCTTACTTTATTCTGCACCTAAAATGCCCTCCATATCACTTAAAAAACCTACCTGCAGATAAATGGGAGTTATGAAACCAATGCCATGATCACCTTAATGCCTTGATCTTCATCAAGCCAAACCTAAATTTGCTGGCAGACACACAAGTAGAACCGCCTAGCATTACCAAACAATTGATCTTCAGAAATTGCTATCCCTAGGAGAATGGCTGCCAAGGGTCGACAAACCAAAAACACTGGATTTTAGTGGTGTTTTTTCAGTTTACTGTACAGTCCAGGAAGTTTTTTTGATGGATAAATATCTTAAGTAGTGTTTAACTCGCGCCAGCTTTACAATATTGTTTCACAAAAAGACATTTGTTTAGTAATCATCCAATTTAAAATGCGATTTTAGTGAATCTCACAGCAACTTGTCAGGCTTGACAAAAAATTGTAATATCATCCAAAGACTAGAAGAAAAATCATAACATTACTTGTCAAGACATTAAAGTATGGTAGAAAGAACAAGAGACCCTTTTCTTGACGGTCAACATATATCTGTCCCCACAGCTGACATGTCTTGTAATGATAAACAATCCCAATATAACAACCTTGAGCAACTACACAAAAATTGAAATGAATACAAGCAACACAATTTAAACAATGATTAAGCACACTTTGTCATTTTAAAGTGGATGTAAACCCCGAATTGTTAAATTTATTTTTTTGATGTCACAATGTAGAGTATAAGATTTCCTATCATCTGTGCCCAGTCTTGCCACACAGTTAATCCAGCTCTGATCAATCTTTTTTTATTGTTCAGTGAAAATTAACAGAATTCCAGATTAAAACCTGTCTAAATAAAAAGTCAGTTTCTATCTTCTTGCTTTGAGTGACAGGTTATTTACATATTTAGCTTGGACATGTTTATCATATGTTATGTTAATCATAATATGAGGTGATCCAAAGTTCATTGTATATTACCAGGATGCGTTATGCGGAGGAGGAGTGGATTTCTCACTTTTTATACTGTGAATCACCTCATGTTATAATAAACATAACATATGATAAACATGTCCAAGCTAGATATGTGAATAACCTGTCAGTCAAAACAAGAAGAGAGAAACTGACTTTAGACTTTATCTGTAATTCTGTTAATTTTCACTGAACAATAAAAAAGGATTGCTCAGAGCTGGATTAACTGTGTGGCAAGACTGGGCACAGGAAATCTTATACTCTACATTGTGACATTTAAAAAAAAAGGTCCATTTTAAAATCTTAATAAAAATGCAGGTGATTGTATAGCAAGGTACTTGGCTAACAAAGCTAATTGAGAGTCTACAGCAGGGGTGCTCAACCTTTTAAGACGCATGTGCCACTTAAGTGATTTGGTAACAGGTCATGGGCCACAATAGAATTAAATGGTTTCAAATCTTTATTTTGAATTGCATAACGAAGATTTTAAACAATCAGGATCATCATTTTCCATGGGACCAAATCACTGTTGGAGGTTTACCCACTGTTAAAAATCACACAAAAAAGTAAATAATTTTTCATTAACCAGATCACCATTAATCCCACTCTTACGCTCAAATGTGTCAGCCAAAAAAGCTCCAAATCAGTGTTACAGCCTTCAATATATGAGGGTCTTTGCAGCCACCCCTTGAATTACCAAAACAAGAACTGGCAATCTAAAAAAAAAAAAAAAAAAACACCAGGGAAATGCATGCCCTAGTAGTGAATAACCTTCTCTATCAAGTAAAGATAAAAGTTCACAATACACTCATGTACCCGGAATGACACTGAACACACCAGATAACTGAGAATCCACCTTCAGAACCCCTGTATAAATGCCACTAAATGTAATCCACTCAGTTTAAGACGCCCCTCCCTGTGTCTGTGTTGGGAAAGAAAAGGGGAGAACAGGTAGACGGAAGCAATAGCTGCTTGTGTATGACAAACACCAGGATAATGGAGGACCGGCATTCATTCAATAGAGCAGCATACACCCAAAAGTCGGTTGCCATATTAAATGGTTTTGCAGGACATTTAGCAGGCCACTGGTTGAGAATGCCTAATCTACAGCATAATGCAAACTATAAATTTGCCTTTATAAAGTCAGCCAACATTCAGCTAAATATATCCCACAGTACCAGATTTATACAAAAGGGAAGGGGGCTTTACAGCACAGTCACCATGTAATAGATTTAGGAAACAAGATCAGGGAGATAAAAAATAAAATAAAAATTGTGCTTGCAGAGAATAGTGAAAGTTGAATTTGTAAGGGGGAAAGGCTTAAATGGTACCAGCAGTAAACCAAGCACGAGACAAGGACACCTAGGAACAGCGCATGCATGTTTGTCCTGCACTTTTTTTTGCAAGGCAGCAAACAAATACAGTTTCAAAGCAGAAAGGGATTTGTACAGCATAAAAAATTAAAAAAAAAACACACACACACACCAAATCTACTTATCTGAGGCACCAAATAAAAACTTGGGTCAACTCCTGAACAGGGTGCTAACCTGAATGTGTTCCACAAAGCTGGCAGAAACTTTTACTGGTTCATTGTTCCGTTATCAGTCAGGCTTCTCAACCAGCAGCAGACTCCCACAACAGACAGACCAAGAGAGCCATGAGCAGTCAACTGGAAAAAAGGCTTGTACACAAATCTGAGAAACCCTGGACACCCTCACCATGCATACTTGAGAAACCTAGATGAAACAAACTCCATAATCCTGCCAAACTCATACCCTGGCCCCACTGGTCAAATCTGTAGAATGACATTTGCCAACATACAGTGGACAAATGACACGCCATCATGCTTTGAGTCTTCCAGAGACCCAAACCATTTTCTAACTCCTGCATTTTTTTGGGTTCTGAGCCAATCACTGTACTGGAGAATGGTTGAACAATCATCTGCTTTAAAAAAAAAAAAAAGGAAAAACCTCTGACTCTAGTTTTCACTTTTTGATTGTCTTAATCTTGCCTTTCAGGACCATCGGTAGGTGGCAATCCCATTTCAAGACTAAGAATAGCAGGAATCCGATTCAAGACTACAAATGGCATCATCCAGATATGCATAAGCGTACACATTGTGGGGCTTAAGAACATGGCCCACATTCTTTGGAATGTGTCCAGGGCCCCATGCAAGCCAATAAGGAAGCACAACATAATGAAAATAGCCCATCTGGAGTAACCAAACCTGCCTTTTCTTTTGCCATGGTACAGAACCTGCCAATAGCCTTTAACAACATCAAGGGTAGTAATGCACCTGACAAGACCCTAACTTTCCATTTACTCAACCACCCAGGCCATGGGATGAGCATTAATTTTGGAAATTTCATTTAGATCCTGAAGTCATAGTGGCTGCCATCCTGCTTAGGAATGAGCACTCTGGAACTGCAGAAACAAGTTATCCCAGGGGGTCTAAGAGGAATCCGAATTTCAGATAGCACTAAAGTTCTGAAGATGTCTCAATTTTCTAAAAGAACTTTCACCTCCTGAATCAGTTAGCAGTCAGGGTCTCTTGACAGCGATCTTTGGTATACCTTGGTGATACTTTAGGGTCACTTTCTGATAAAATAGTCTCCTGATCCTTCCAGGGCTTTATTAGGTTTTAGATGTTACATATATATGGTATATCGGGTAAATGACATTGATATTCTCTCCTCTTATAGTGGCCCTGGCACTTATAAAAATGTACTCTCCAACATAGGAACCACAAATGAGGCTGTCTCCACAGTTAAAAGGTTCACATTTTAGCAGACTGGTAAATGCTGGTTTGTGCCTCTTCTGCGTGCTGCATATATATTTCTAAACTATAGGCATCTCTGCCATTATCCTACCCTGTATTTGAGCATAGTGTTTGATTACACTTGTGTTATGTGTGGACTCCCATATTCCCATTTTTCCAAAACTTGTGGAAGACCAACGTGGAAAACACTAAATGCAAAAAGCCCAAAACAAAAAAGATGTTAAGTTATTGTATGACCCTCCAAATTAATTAAAAACCCATATAACCCATAAAACCCATATATTCATTACTTCAAACGTTTTCAGTCTTTAAAAAAAAGGGATTTTTAAATACAGCTTACCTGTAAAATCCTTTTCTTGGAGTACATCACGGGACACAGAGCGGCATATTCATTACTATATGGGTTATATGGAGTACCTTCAGGTGTGGACACTGGCAATCTCAAACAGGAAGTCCCCTCCCTATATAACCCCCTCCCCTAGAGGGAGTCCCTCAGTTTTGTAGCAAGCAGTATGCCTCCCAAAAATGTTCCCCAAAAGAGGGGTGGGAGCTCTGTGTCCCGTGATGTACTCCAAGAAAAGGATTTTACAGGTAAGCTGTATTTAAAAATCCCTTTTTCTTTCTCGTACATCACGGGACACAGAGCGGCATATTCATTACTATATGGGATGTCCGAAAGCAATGCTTTAATGAGGGGAGGGAGACATCTTCTCAAAAGAGATTTAATTTAGAGGTATACTCAAATAATAATAATAAATCCAACTTAGTCAAGAAAAACTTTTTTTTTTTTTTTACACCCAAGGGTGCCCCTGATCCAGAGGATCTTAAACCGCAGCCTGTAGTACTGCCTGCCCAAAGGCTGAATCCGCATTCCTTCTCACGTCTAGTTGATAAAACCTTGTAAACGTGTGGACTGATGACCACGTCGCCGCCTTGCATATCTGAGCCATAGAGATCTGATGGTGTGCTGCCCAGGAGGCGCCCATGGCCCTGGTAGAATGGGCCTTTACCGACAAAGGAGGAGGCAACCTCTTCAAACCGTAGGCCTGAATGATTAATTGTCTAATCCATCTCGAGATGGTGGATTTTGCAGCTGCCTGCCCTTTCTTGGGGCCATCTGGTAGAACGAACAACACATCTGTTTTCCGGATCTTATCTGTAGCTTTAAGATAGGCCTTCATGGCCCGGACAATATCCAAGGTATGCAGCAACCCCTCCTTTCTAGATGTGGGTTTCGGAAAGAAGGATGGAAGTACCAAATCCTGGTTCAAGTGAAAATTGGATATAACCTTTGGTAGAAAGGCAGGATGGGGCCGGAGAACTGCCCTGTCCTTATGTAGAATGAGATATGGTTCCTTACACGATAAGGCTGCCAACTCTGACACTCTCCTGGCCGAAACTATGGCGACCAAGAATACCAACTTTCTTGTCAGTAAAACTAAAGGAATCTCAGCCAACAGCTCAAAGGGTTGTTTCTGTAGAGTGGACAGGACAAGATTTAAGTCCCATGGACAAATTGGTGACTTGACAGGAGGATTAATACGCAAGACCCTCTGTATGAAGGTCTTTACCAGCGAGTGGGTGGCCAGCGGCCTCTGAAACCACACTGACAGAGCTGAAATATGTCCCTTGATTGTGCTTAAAGCCAGGCCTTTATCCACTCCTAGCTGGAGAAAACTTAACACCCTATCAATGGTATATTTGCGGGAATTCCATCTTTTGGATTCACACCAGCCTACGTAGTTCCTCCACACCCTGTAATAAATCACCCTGGAGGCCGGCTTTCTAGCCCTAATCAGGGTAGGAATTACCTGCCTAGACAGACCTCTACCCCTGAGAATCAGGGATTCAGCCTCCAGGCCGTCAAATTTAGACGCTGTAATGTAGGGTGGAGGATCGAGCCTTGTGAGAGTAGGTCTGGTCGTAGAGGAAGAGTCCAAGGGTCTCCCACCGCCATCCTCAGGACTAGTGAGTACCATGTCCTCCGGGGCCAAGCTGGAGCTACTAGAATGACTGGCTTGTGCTCCACACTGATCCTGCGCAACAGGCGCGGAAGTAACTGTAGCGGAGGGAATGCATATAGAAGTTTGAATTGATGCCAAGGGCAAACCAACGCATCGGTTCCGCAGGCCATAGGGTCCCTCGCTCGAGACACGAACCTGTCTAGTTTCTTGTTGAACCTGGATGCCATTATATCTACGTCTGGCATTCCCCACTTCTGGCAGATTGTCTGAAAGACCTGGGGATGCAGAGACCACTCCCCCGGCGACAGAATCTGGCGACTTAAGAAGTCTGCCTGC
The DNA here is from genome assembly GCA_029574335.1 of Rana kukunoris. Classification (NCBI taxonomy): domain Eukaryota; kingdom Metazoa; phylum Chordata; class Amphibia; order Anura; family Ranidae; genus Rana; species Rana kukunoris. The sequence continues at coordinate 422,166,155 of CM056052.1, read as the reverse complement.
AGGTTGTCCACTCCGGGAATGAATATCGCCGAAATGCAGGGTACATGAACCTCTGCCCACTGAAAAATCAAGCTCACCTCCCTCTGAGCGGCCTGACTCCTGGTTCCCCCTTGGTGGTTTATGTATGCCACCGCTGTGGCATTGTCTGACTGGATTTTCACCGGGGACCCCTGTAATCTGGAGGTCCATGCCAGGAGGGCTAGGCGAGCAGCTCTGATCTCCAAGACATTGATGGGTAGCTGCCTCTCTGCTTCCACCCAAGTTCCCTGGCGAGAGAACCCCTCCAAGACCGCCCCCCAGCCTGCCAGGCTGGCGTCTGTGGTAACTACCTTCCAGACAACGGGGCTGAAGGACCTTCCCTTTAGAAGATTCTGAGGGTTCAACCACCAAGCCAGGCTTTGTCGGACCCTTGATGATAGCGTCAAAGGGGACTCCAAGGCATGTGCTCTCTTGCCCCAGGCTGCTAGAATGGCTGCCTGTAGGACGCGAGTGTGGATCTGAGCGTATGGTACTGCCTCGAACGTGGCCACTAGCTTGCCTAGTAATCGCATACACAGGCGAATAGTTGGTTTTTTCTTGCTTAGAACCAACTGAACCAACCCCTTGATAGCCTCGATCTTTACAAGGGGCAGGAACACCCTTTGCTGTTCTGTGTCTAACCTCATGCCGAGGTATTCCAACTGCTTTGTAGGCTGGAACGCTGACTTTTCCCGGTTTAGGACCCAGCCGAACCTTTCGAGGTACTGAACCGTGAGGTTTACTGCCTGTTGCAGACACGGCCGTGAGTGATCTATGATTAAAAGGTCGTCCAAGTATGCTAGGACTGTGACCCCTTGGATCCTTAGATTGGCCAAAACTGGGGCTAGGATCTTCGTGAATACCCGGGGGGCCGTGGCTAGCCCGAAGGGGAGCGCCCTGAATTGGAAGTGTCGCTGCCCCACTGCGAAGCGTAAAAATCTTTGATGCGACTGAAAGATTGGAACATGAAGGTAAGCATCCTTTATGTCTATGGAAGCCAGAAAATCGTCCCTCTGGAGCGTGGCGACTGCTGACCGGATGGATTCCATCCGGAAGAAACGAACCCTTAGGTAAACGTTTAAACTCTTTAGGTCCAAGATTGGCCTGACATCGCCGTTGGGCTTTGGTATGACAAAGAGATTGGAATAGAAACCTAGCCCCTGCTCTTGGGCTGGCACCTCTATTATCACGTCCTGGCAAAGCAGGTGATCCAAAGCTGCCAGCATCGAGGCCTTCTTTGCTGGATCCTTTGGTAGCCTTGACTCTTGAAAATGAGGCGGAGGAAACTTTAGAAACTCCAGTCTGTAGCCTGTGGTTACAGACGCCCGGACCCATTTGTCGGGGGATCTTGGCTTCCCAAACTTCTGAGAAGAAACGAAGCCTTCCCCCCACCCGCGAGAGTGGGGGCGCCCCTTCATAAGGCAGACTTAGGGGCTGGTTTTGTCGGCTTGCGATACCATGGTCTCTTACCCCCAGGGGCCTGTCCCTGCGATCTACTGTTAAAGTTGGATCGCGCAGGCGGCCGTCGATACTGCCTGGAATTTGAGGGCCCTGAGACAGGAAAGAGCTGCCTTTTAAATGTAGGACCCCGGAATGTCTTTTTGACTGGTAAAAGGGTACTTTTGCCACTTGAAATAGTCTGAATGTATTTATCCAGATCCTCTCCGAAGAGTCGTCCTCCATGGAAGGGAAACCCTGCCAGAAGCTTTTTGCATGGGGGCTCCGCCGCCCAGTTCAACCATAAGAGCCTTCTCATGTGCACCAAAAATAGTGATAAACGAGAGGCCTGCTGGATGGAATCCTTTATAGCATCTACCGCAAAACACAGAGCTCTGGGAATGTCAGAAAACTCTTCTGCCTGTTGGGTAGGCATGTCTTAGCATTTCTTTTGTCTGGTCCTTTAACGCCTGACAAACTCCAATCGCAGCCACAGCTGGCTGTACCACTGCTCCTGCCGTAGCAAAGGATGCTTTTAAAAGTGTCTAACCGTTTATCAACCGGATCTTTAAACATTTGTATGTTTTCCACCGGGCAAGTTAGTGATTTATTCACACATGAGATGGCTGCATCCACCACTGGGAGCTTCCACCTCTTCGAGAATTTTTCCTTCATAGGGTAAATGACCGCAAATCTCTTCGGCGGCAGAAAAATCCTGTCCGGTCGTACCCAATCCTGAAAGATCAATTCCTCCAAGAGAGGATGGACCGGAAAAACTGCGTTGCTTAAAGGAGCTTTCAAAGAGCCCAGAGAGGATACCGCAGGAACCTGAGGCTCTGGCAATGGTAAATTAAATGCCGAGCGGACCATGTCCGTCAAAGACTGCACCCACAGTCTCTCTGTCTGGGAGTCTGAAAATGGTTCCTCAGAGGTAGATCCCTCAATCCCTGAATCCTCTTGGTTCAGGTCTAGTTGATCCTCCTGCGATTCCAATTCCTCCGGAGAGAGAATTTCAGCATCTGAGGATACACCTTTTGGTGATGGGGATCTAGCCCGTTTCTTGCCAGGAATAGATCTAGCGATCAACGCTGCTAATCTCTCTTCTAGCCCCCCTAGGGATACAGCTAGCATCTCCTCTGTGATAAACACAGGGCTGGGCTGATCTGGGCCAGCCTCAGCACCAGACCCCCCCAATGGCTCATCCAAGGCGACCTTCATGGGAATAAGCTGCGGGGAAAGTATCGGCATATCATCAGAATCAGAGGGGGAACCCCTTTGTTTTTTGGTCTTTTTTGTACCCTTTGACCCCGAACCTTTGGAAGCCATAATACAAAATCGAGGGACTCCGCCTACAACAGCAGACTGTAGTGGCCAGGAGTACAAAAACTAGGGTTTAGGGGACAATAGATCACTAATGCCCAAAAACTGATGGGGCCCCGTATGTTTTCTTTTTTTTTTTTTTTTAATATATAAGTCCTTTTTTTTTTTTTTTTTTTTAAAACATGCAGCGACCCCAAACTTAGTTTGCCAGCCTCCAACCTGTTGCAAAAAGGGGGATTTTTTGGCTTAACAGAAAAGCATTGGAACCAAGTCCAGCATGTACTACCCCTCTTCCGCCACCGGGAGTCACTGTTCTGCCGCTCTGCGTCCTCTCCCTTTCAGATCAGCCTCAGACTGAGCACTGACTATAGCCTGCTGATCTATAACAGCACAAGGCGCGCCCCTGATGACGCTGCAGGCACGCCCCCCCCCCCCCGCACGGCACGAAAAACGTCTATAAGACGTGCACACGCACACGCGCGCGCGTATGCCGGAGCAGGAAGAACATCGAGGAGCCGCGCTGCTGGAGACCCAGGACTGCAGTACCAAGCGGCAGAATCAAACCCCCCGCCAGGTAGGACTCTCCAAAAGGCCCCATAGGGGTCCTTACTTAGCCCTAGGAAGAAAGCAGCAGGTAGCTAGCCAACACAATTGTTTCTTAGACAGGGGAACCTAGTGATGGGGGAATGAGATCATCCTGCCTTCTCAGACATAGTGAGCAAGGTTGCCAATGCAGAGCATACTTAGGCTACCCCCCTTTTAGGTTACCCCGGAGAGCCTGCTGTCGAACCAAGTCCTGCAGGCTCCCCTCTTACCTGCTCCATGCTGCAGGATGTTTGTCTAGCAAAACGATCCAATCTTCTCCCATCTCCGTGGGTAGTGTAATAGACCTTCAGGCCCTGGGGTCCTATGAAGGTACCCACTGTCCTGGACCTATATAGCACCATGGCAAACAGGAACTTATGGTCTTTACGAACTCCAAGTCCTGGGCCCAGGGTCCAGCCCTCCAAAGAGGAGCATTATAGGCAAAACCCCACGGTTTGGGGCCCGGGTACTGTCCACTTTGGCACTGAGGCTCCTTGGACAGATCCGGTTAGCCCGCCCTTAATCCCAAGGATGTGGAGCAAAGCTATTCCGTGACCAACACCTAAGACACTGGCGAAAAAACTGAGGGACTCCCTCTAGGGGAGGGGGTTATATAGGGAGGGGACTTCCTGTTTGAGATTGCCAGTGTCCACACCTGAAGGTACTCCATATAACCCATATAGTAATGAATATGCCGCTCTGTGTCCCGTGATGTACGAGAAATTAAACATCAGCTTTTAACATCACCTGGTAATCTTGCCATGAACGTCCTTATTCAGGTCACTCCCATTATGGGGTGACTAGGCTCTCCCAATTGTTCTCTTGTTGCCAGAGTTGGAGTCTACAAGTGACCATTTCAACACATTTTAACCAGGCATGCTGAACTACTGTCACCTTCAAGAAACCTGTCATAAGAAAGGCTAAGCAGTCATTGCTGGAGTGCATGCATATGATAAAGTGCTGCAAGGAGGCTACAGGAGATCTACAGATCTGAAATGCTAAAATGGATGAAAAAGGGTGAAAAAACACAGCATATATAGAAAATGCCAATTGTTTATGATACACTACGCTTTAGCAAACCAAAATATTAAGTTAGGCTTCATTTAGGTTTTACATCTACTTTAGGAATATCTCTACGGTCCTCCATATCTGGTAATGGTAGGGTGTGTTGAGAATCATTTCACCATCAGCAAGTCATCTGCTCCAAGCTGTATTAAATTGCATGTGGACCACCTGTATTATAATTAGGTCCCATGGATGGCAGTTGAAGATGGTCTCATAACAGATGGGTGAGAAGATGTATGTCTTTGCACAGTTCTTGTGGTGAATGCAACCAAGGTGTAGCCAACATAATGCATGCTTCCTGCTCTCAAGTCTATGCAGCAATAAAGGAGATGAGACGGTGTATAAATAGGTCTACTGCTTGAAGGATGAGTACGCAGAGGTGGCTGCCAAGCAACACTATTACTGGGAACACAATAAGAGCAGCAGGGAGTGGAGCTAATGAAAACTGTAAAGCTCCTTGCTTATAAGTCAAGCCTGTTCTACTACACTTGATCATCATGCAAATTTCTCAAACAAAATCTTGCTTTTAAATAACAAGTCTTCCAAAGGAGAATGCCATCTCATAGTTAAAAAAATAAAAAAGGCTTGCAAAAATGATTTTTTTCTTGAACAAAAACAAACATGTAAAATTGTTCTACAAACACAGATTTGAGGCAAGTTATTCTTTATGGTGGCAACAGGAAATAGGATTTAAACATGACAGATATGCCAATTCAAGATTTGTTTAAAGGGACGCATGTGAGAATCATGGATGCCTGCCATTGCTGAACTCTGAGAATGCTAGTTCCCTGAAAGTCATGCTGAAACTTCGACTTCAATACTTTGAGCCCAGGAGAATAGGTTGAGATTGGGTAGAATGGGGTGGGAAATTGTATAAGTTTTATAGTCCATTTTCTTGTATACGTATGGGTAATCTTTTTGTAATGATGTTAAAATGAAAACCAAATAAAGAGATTTGAAAAAAAAAATACTTTGAGCCCAGAACAAATATAAAGGATAAGGAATTCCTACACTTTTGCAGAATGTTTACTTTGGGTGTGTGACTAAAGGTACTTGACTCAGTCAGGCAGTTAGCCAGGTGGCCTCCAATGACAGCGCCACAACTTCCCTCATGGACAGCATCGCTTTGTATCTATAGCCAGATAATAAAAAGATTTCTAAAAGGGCTAATCAATTGTTAAAAAGAAGATGTATGTGTATTACATGGACCTAGCCTGTGCAAGCCCTGAATCTAGCAGAACAGTCTTTTTTCCCACTGCCATCCACTCAAGGTATCTACATTTTGATTTATCATTTAGCTTTCAAGACTAGACGCCTCGGCCAAGCTTAGCAATGTTAGCATTAAACTTAACACTGACTAATTTACAAAAATATATATTTTTAAATACTTAAAAAAAATATACAATGCTTATTTGGTACCCCGGTTTAATCAAAAATAGTATTTTTAATAACAGCTTACCTGTTATACACCACGGGACACAGAGCCTTAAATTATTAAATTATTACATGGTATGGTCACCAGAGGTGATTGGACATTGGCACAACCAATAAAGACAAGTTCCCCTCCATATAATCCCTCCCCTAAGGGAGTTTTTGTGGCAAAGCAGTAAGGTTCCCATAAGAAGGGAGTGATCTCGGTGTCCCGTGGTGTACTCCAAGAAAAGGATTTTACAGGTAAGCCGTTATCAAAAATACTATTTTCTTTATCGTACACCACGGGACACAGAGCCTTAAATCATTACATAGTGGGACATCCCAGAGCAATATGAAGGATGGGAGACAGATCAAGCAGACCACCACCAGAAGTGAGGCCCTATACTGCTGCCTATAATACACTACACCCGAAGGCAGAATCCTCATGTCCTCTTACATCTATTTGATAGAATTTGGTAAATGTATGGATGGTATATCGCCTGCCCCTTTTTGGGACCTTCTGGCAGACCAAAACATCCGTTTTACGTATCTGTGCAGTTGCTTGCAGATTAACTTTTTCTGCTCTCACTACATCTAGGAAAAAAAGGAAGGTAAAATATCTTGATTCAAATGAAATGCCAACACCACTTCGGAAGGAAAGTAGGATGGGGACGCAACACAATTTTGTCATTGTGACAAACTAAATAAGGCTCTTTACAAGAAAGACCTGCTAACTCAAACTCTCCTAGCAGAGGAGATAGCAACCAAAAAAGACAATTTTCTACTCAAAGGATTAACGGAATATGGTGAATAGGTTTCTGCAAGACCAACAACACTAGATTCAAATCCCATGGGCACAGGGGAGGTTTGACCGGCGGATTTACCTGTAATACCCCCTGAATGAATGCCCGGACTAGGGAATGAGATTCCAGCGGTCTCTGAAAGAAAACTGACAGACCAGAGATCTGACCCTTAAATGGTACTCAAGCAAGGGAATTATCAGAGTTGATTTTCTAAAGTGCCACATCCAAGTGAGAAATCAAAAAGAATAAAGGCAAAGCCCCCTAGTCGGACTTTAAAGGCACTGTGGTGTGTCAAATGTAGTTAGAGAGAACATAGTATTACAATATAATTTATTGAAGAAGTATAAGATAAAAGTTGATTACATGATCTATAACAAATACAAAAAATACATAATAATGAAATATAGTTCAACATATCATGCTGTGTGGTGTGATGCCCTGTGTAGTCCCGACGTTTCAGGGAAACATAGTCCCTTTCTTCAGGGGTATTCCAGGATTCACAGCTCTAAAAATGTATAGAAAATGATCAGTTTAATCCTAATAATGTTGATGATGTTGACAACATCATCAACATTATTAGGATTATCCTGATCATTTTCTATACATTTTTAGAGCTGTGAATCCTGGAATACCCCTGAAGAAAGGGACTATGTTTCCCTGAAACGTCGGGACTACACAGGGCATCACACCACACAGCATGATATGTTGAACTATATTTCATTATTATGTATTTTTTGTATTTGTTATAGATCATGTAATCAACTTTTATCTTATACTTCTTCAATAAATTATATTGTAATACTACGTTCTCTCTAACTACATTTGACACACCACAGTGCCTTAAATGGTACTCAGGGCTAATTTCATATCCATGCTTAATTGACCAAAGGCCAGAATCCTACTAATGACATATTTTTGCAGATTCCACCCTCTGGACTCACACCAGGCCACATATGCCTTCCAGATCCTATAATAAATGAGCCTGGAAGCAGTCTTCCTAGCATTAATGAGAGTGGAAAGAACTGGACCAGAGAGTCCTCGTTTCTTCAATATGTAATTTAGCTTTCGTAAGGAAGGATGGAACACTGGACCCTGCGATAGCAGGTCATGTCAGAGTGAAGGAATCCAAGGTTCGCCCACTGCCATCTTTACAATCTCTGTATACCAGGACCTTCTGGGCCAATTCGGGGCCACCAAGATTACTGGTATTCTCTCTTTCCTGATTTTGCAAAGCAGTCTCTAAGAGCGGAACCGGAGGGAATGCACAGATCAGAGAAAATTGATCCCCGAAGAATCATATTCGCTTGCCAATTCTCCTGGGATGAAGATTGCAGAAAGACAGGGAAGATGATTTTCTGCCCATATAAATATCTGGTTCAGTTCCCTGAGCATCCCAACTCCAGGTACCCCCCGATTGATATAGGATACTGCCGTAACATTGTCACATTGTATTCGAACCGGGTAAACCTGCAACCTGTGTGTCCAGGTCCTGAGGGCCAGATATACTGCCCGAATTTCCAATATGTTGATGGACAAGCTCCTTTTGGACTTAAACCAAATTCCTTGGGCCGAGTCCTCTTCCAGAACTGCACCCCAACCAGACAGGCTGGCATCCGTGGATATCATTTTCCAGGTGACTGGGAGAAAGGTTTTCCCTCTTTCAGTTGGTGGTTGGACACCAAGAACTTAGGCTTTGACGTACCCTTAAGGACGGGTACATTGGCCGATCTAGAGCCTGGATTTTCCTGTTCCAGGTAGCCAAAATACTGTTCTGTTGGGCTGTGTCTATGATCATGCCCAAATACTCCACCCTTCTTAGGGGTTGTAGAGAGGATTTTTGTTAGGTTTAAGATCCATCCCAACTGTTCTAGGTACTTTACTGTACTGAGTACACTGTGGTTCAATTGTGTTACTGACTGTTCTACTAGAAGCAAGTCATATAGATACGCCATCACCGATATGCCCTGTGCCCTTAGATTTGCCAAAAGGGGGGCCAGAACTTTCGTAAACACCCGGGGTGCCGTAGCCAAGCCAACAGGCATAGAAACTGGTAATAGTGGTGTTCTGTGAATCTTAAGAACTTTTGGTGAGGCGGATGGATAGGCACGTGCAAGTTTGTGTCTTTGATGTCTATTGACGCCAATAATTCTCTGCCTTGTAGGGTGGAGACCAACGATCGTATGGTTTCCATTCGGAAATGGAGAATGTTCAGAAACTGATTCAGAGCTTTTAGATCCAGAATGGGTCTGAATTCTCCGTTTGAATAAAACCCTGAACCTTGTTCTTTCAGGGGCACTTCTATGATTACCCCCTAGGACAGTAAGTAATCCAAAGCTTGGAAAAGAGAGTTTATTTTTAATGGATCTTAGGCGATGGTTGAACTTACAAATCGATAAGGTGGCATTTCTCGAAATGCCGTCACCACTGTCTGGAGGCAGAAGTTCCGGGAACCTGGGAGAGTGAGCGTTTAAAACAGTGTAGTTTTACCACTTGAAATCTTTTGGATATATTTATCCATATCATCCCCAAAGAGTCGTTCCCCATGTAAGGGGAAGCCGGTCAATAGTTTTTTTACATGAAGTTTCTGCCGACCAATGATTTAGCCACAGAATGCTTCGCATATGCACCAGTTGAAGCGTGAGACGGGATGCCTGTTGGATAGAATCTCTCATGGCTTCCACGGTAAAACATAAGGCCTTAGGTAGGTTCTCCCATAGCTTGACTTGATCTGGGGGAAGCTATTTAAGCCATTGCTTCACTTGTTTGCTTAGGATCTGACAAATGCCAACTGCTGCTACGGCAGGTTGAGTCACAGCGCCAGACATAAGAAAGGAAGACTTAAGCAAAGACTCCAATTTCTTTTCAGAAGGATCTTTAAACACCTGAGCATTGTCTATAGGACAGGTCAGGTTTCTATTCACACAAGTAATGGCCGCATCTACTGTAGGCAGTTTCCATTTCTTAGTAAATTTTTCCTTCATAGGATAAAGAACATCAAATTTTCTAGGAGGAGAAAAACGCTCATCAGGATGTTGTCAGTCTGCGTAAATCAGGTTCTCCAATAAAGGATGAACAGGAAAAGAACAAGCAGCCTGTGGGGATTTTAATGAACCCAGGGAGAAGTAAACCTTTAATTTAAGAACCTGGGAAACAGAAAAAGGTTAATCTGATATTCCTGAACCATCCGACTGCTCCTCATCTCCTAAAGGTGCTGCATTATCATCCCCATCCTCATCAGATTTTTCTGGAGGAGGATCTAGGGCAACAGAAGAGGACCTACTTTGCCTTTTGTCCTTCTGCGAGGATACTGCAATTAAAGTAGAGATCCTCCCTTCCAAATTGTTCAGAGCTACTGTGTCTTCAGTGACACATGCAGGAGCTGGTACAACAGGAGAGGCTTCTATGCCTGATAACGGCAATGGCTCATCCTGTATAGGTGCTTTAGATTTTGCGGGAAAGGATGGTACTAGGCAGGAATTGCCAGAACACCCTATGTCAGGTAGGAATGCTTTACTGTAATTTTTGCTGACCCTGTATTTCTCCTATAAGAAGGCATTAGTCCTAAGCCAAAAGCAGAGGTACAAACAAATGCATATGCTACTGTGTTAGTTAAGCAATATACATATAGGGCCAGATTCAGAAAGGTTTACGCCGCGTATCTCGAGATACGCCGCCGTAAGTACAATTGTTGATTCACAAAGCAAGATACACAGAAAAACATGACTCGAGTCGTCCAACATAACTTGCCTACGCTGGCATATCACGGGCGCATAGTTACGCTGGACACATTCGACGTTCCCATTGAAAATATGCAAATGAGCAAGATACGCCAATTCATGTACGTACGACGCAGTAATCTACGCCGTTTACGTAAGGCGTTTTTCAGGCGTAAAGATAAACCACCAAAAAGATGGCGCAGCCCATGTTAAGGTATGGACGTTGGAACAGCCGTCAAATTTTACGTTGTTTACGTAAGTCGTACGTGAATGGGGCTGTGCGTAAGTAACGTTCGACGTGTATCTTAGGCATTCTATTAGACAGGATTCTGAGCATGCGCACTGGGATAGTCTATGGACGGCGCATGCGCCGTTCGTTCCATCATTTGCATGGGGTCATGGTTCATTACAATACAACACGCCCACTGCCTTGCTACTTTGAATTAGGCGGGCTTACGCCGGCCCATTTACGCTACACCACCGCAACTTAAGAAGCAAGTGCTATATGAATACAGCACTTTCATCTCTAAGTTGTGGCGGCATAGCGTAAAGAAGATACGCTATGCCCGCACAAAGATACGCCGCTGTACCTGAATCTAGCCCATAGTATGCAACTAAGCACACAGCTTTGATGCCGAGTAGGTGTCCAGGCGTGCCTGTATCCAACCACACAGTGAAGCTTACGTGCCCCTGGCTGCTGTGTCTGCTTTCAGAGACTTCCCTTGGCGACCAAGGTCATTTTTAAGCCTCCCGCCCTGCGCCTGCACAGTAGAGTGGCATGCACGTGCCCCCTCCTGTGATCGTGCCCACCTTCTTTCGGCTGTGCCTGTAAAAAGGCGTGCCCCGCGCGCGTGTAGGGGAATGGCGGTGATAAGCCAGGGGAGACAAGAGGACCTTCTGACCACCCTACCTTGCCCAGGAAGGCATCGTGCATCGGGAATGCAGAGCCTGCAGCGGAGGAAGCGTGCAGTCTGTGGAGCAGGCGACACTGATTCTCTGGAGCACGATGAGTGCAAAACGGATTTTACTCCCTCCAGTGGCGTAAAAATAGGCAAGACACTACTCAAAGGGGAAACGCCTTAAGACAATTTTTCCCCATTTACCTGATCCCCACTGCATAACTGCTGAAAACCAGACAGTACCAATCTTCAACCATCGCAGCGGTTATGTAGTGCCAACCTTCCGGGGTCTGGGTTCCTATTTAAAGGAGACCTCTTCCCTAGGTCTTGTAAAAGACCGGCAGAAAACTTTTGTGCTTTAGCTTGTATAGCAAAAGCACTGGACCCTAGAGCCCAGTCCTCCAAAGAGACATTGCAGGCAAACCTCAGTCTTCTGCATGGTATGGGTACCATCCATTTAGGCATAAAAACTAAGGGACAGATTCACAGAGCCATTACTCCGGTCTATCTCCTGTTAGACCGGAGTACTTTCAAATTACGCGCGTCGTATCATTAGTTTGAATCCTCAAACCATGATTCGACGGCTTCGGGCTTCGATCCGACAGGCTTACGTCTTCGTACGCCTTCGGATCTACGCTGCAATCTTTTTGCGGCCGCTGGGTGGATTTCGGGGTCGTTTTCCGCGCCGGGGTATGCAAATTAGCTTTTTCCGGTGATCCACGAAGTTACGATCGTCCTTTGCAATCTCTTACGGCATCTGTAGTCATCTTTTTGCTGCGTAAAGTTATACCAGCTATTAGCTGGTCTATAGTTAGACGGCCCATGTTAAGTATGGCCATCGTTCCCGCGTCGAATTTAAAAATTTTTTTTTGCGCAAGTCGTCCGGGAATAGAAATGTACGTAAATAACGCAACAACGTTATTCCGCGCAATGCACGGCGGGAAATTTCTGAACGAAGCATGCGCAGTTCGATCGCCGTGGGGACGCGCCTAATTTAAATGCTTTACGCCCCCTAATCACGTATTTCGATTCCGCCGCGAGAAATACACTACACCGCCGTACCTTACGGGCCTAAATCTACCTGAATTCGTCTTAGAGCCAGGTAAAATACGGCGGCGTAGTGTATCTCTGATACTCTGCGCCAGGGCAATTGTACCTGAATCTGGCCCTCAGCGTTTTGGATGGATCTGATAGTAGAGCTTTGCCTTAGCACATCCTTAGTCGCGACCAACACCTTAGACACTGGCGAACCAAGGTACCTCCCTTAGGGGAGGGGTTATATGGAGAGAAACTTGTCGTCATTGGTTGTGCCAGTGTCCAATCACCTCTGGTGACCATATAACCCACTATGCAATGATTTAAAGCTCTGTGTCCCATGCTGTACGATAAAGAAACTCTGCTACTTTGTATAGGCCTTATATTTTGAAAAAAGGTTTAATTTCCTTTTTAGTATTGTATTTGCAAAATACACAGTATCAGATAGACCTGCGGCCATCTGCAAACTGATTGTTCATTTGGTGAATAAAATCCATGGCCTTCCTGTGATTATGCCATGTTTAACAAAAAACAAACAAAAAGGCTAATACTTCTTATGGGTAAATAATGTAGCTTTTATTTTTCCGTGGAACGTAGCATATATAGAAGAAAATGCAAGAATCTTTACAAGTCCACCCCCCCCCCCCCCAGATTGTGCCCCTATTGGGGAGATCCACCCAAGTTATTTGTTAAATTACTATCACTATGGAAACATTCTCCAGCGAATAGGAGCCGCTCCTGTTGCTGCCTTACGTCAGAAGGGAAATGAGTCTCGCGGGATCTCGGGCCGATGCCAGCAGTAGGAAGTGACGTGCCCGGCATAGATGCAGCATTTTTCCGGCCAGGTCTGTTGCTGGCCGGAAAGATAGTTCTTACAGCGCTTGCGCAGACAACGTAATTTAAAAGTAAATCAACGATTACTCAGTAAGTAAGCAAGAGAAAAATGAAAAATGGCAAATTATACTATAGCCTGCTATTATTAATTTATTAAAAGTTATCAAAATGGGTATACAACCACTTTAAGCGAACAAGCCAAAAAGGAGTATACAAATTTAAAGAGGGAAGGCAGATGAGCCGAGTTTGCTGCTTCAATTGTGCAGTCAAAAGCTGGGGTAAGCAGACAACCTTTTAAAGTGATTGTAAAGTCTCAAATTGTTACATCTAAATGTATTATGTGAAAAACCTTCTTTGCTGCAGCTGGCCCCAGATCTCTTCTCCACCCCCCCCCCCCCCCCCTTTTCCTTACCAGAGCCCAATCAAATCCAGCGATGTGCACAAGTCCAACAGCTTCAGCCACAGTCTCTCCTTATTGGACAGGTAGCAGCAAGCGCCATCAGTCAGAAACATAGGAGCGGGGGGTGGGGCCATGTAATGGGCGCAACAGCGGAACCCTGAGGTACCCGATTAAGGTGCACCAGCAGGGCACCCCAGAAAGGTGATCATAGGGGCTGGTCTGTGCAAAATCCTCCCGCTGGGCAGGCAAGTATAACATCTTAAAAAACAAACCTTTACATGTTACTGAACAAAAAAAAAAGGAGGCCTTTTGCCCTGCCAGACTAGTATGTTCTAAGTTCCAGGGCTAAGCTTTATAAGGAAGTTTACTAGCAGGGATCCTGGCAGGCTCTAGACTTTGTATATATGCATGTTTCCGGCTGTTCGTGCTATATGTAATAACTAAAAAAAAAAAAAAAAACTACTCGGCTGATATTTCATTGTATAAAGTGTATGAAGGTATTGATGTACCCATCAAATCTGAGAACAGAGGCCACAAAAGTATTAAGCCCACTGAATAAACTCATTTACTATGAAACGCAACATCAAAGCTTAGCAATATGTGCGAGAACCACTAGTGAGAGGATGCACCAAATCATTAACCTTCAGCATGATGTAATTTAGATTAACATATTTGGGACATCTCTTCTGCACAGAACAAGCAGCGGATAAAATTAATTTAAGCTTGAATGCAAGATATTCTCCACAAAGCTATGAAACTGTTAAAAATGACACATCTCCTAGCCATTATAAATAGTAAGCCCCTAGGTCCAGTGGTGAGAACCGTCTCACAACAATAATATAATCAGCAGAAACCCATCTTTGTACATATACCTTCTCACTAGAGAATAGCTGTGGACAGTTAATGTAGATTATAGCAAGCCGTTCAGTCTAGGGGGCAGCAGTTACGTTAAAAACAGAATACAATGCTGTGATAGCAAAATAAAAGGCTCAAATATGTGGTTTTGGCCTCAATTATCCATCTATGTAGTTAATGGCTGGGTGAATTACAAATTACACAGTTTTAAAGGTTTATGTAAATGCTCACATGAAATCCTAGGTCCGAGCTCTACGACATCCAAGCAACATGGTAACCGTAAAAAAAAAAAAAAAAAAAAAAAAAAAAAAAACACACACAAAAACACTGGCGCCACTTTTGCTATAATTTTTTTTGTACATTTGAAATGCTTGTTCTTGCTTAAATAAGTATTACTTTGCTCTAGCAGCCTCCTGGGATATCAATGGCAGATACCTCAGGAGGAATCAACCCTTACAGAGAGTGGCTAAAGGACATCAGACCTGTCAACACATTATTGCAGCCAGCTGCAAGCACCCAAAATATACAGCTGCCTCCAAATGATTTACAGAACGAATAGAGTGGCATAGAACTCAGGGTGTGGCAGAGAAGCCAGATATCACAGCATGACTGCGCTGGATTCCCTGGTTGTATATGTTTGAGCACAACCCAGAAAAAACAGGTAGGAGGGGGTTAAACGCAAACATTTCCCAGAGGGTGCTTTGACTATTTGAGGACAATGGCAGTGCCAAACACTACCAAAAGTACACAGGACAAGTGCAGCATGTTCAGTCCTTCTGGCCTGGATTGCAGCGAAGGGCTTGGAAGACTATCACACAAAAAAAAAAAAGTAGTATCGTCTGTCCTTTAAAAATATTTATTCTTTTGGTATGTTAAAGCAGAACGAAACTGATGGAATTGGCTCCCCCACCCCTCTTCCACATCGCCATCTTTAAAACTATGGTACATGTGCATATGCATGATCGGTGTCTTCCAGGTATTTAGGACCCAGCAGAGATTGGATGATTGGCTACCATGCAACAGCTGCACCAGATTCTACACGCTCCAGTTTTAGTAAATCAACCCCAATGCGTTACTTAAGCCCCCATATACACATATATTGGATTATCTGCATATTTTCGTCTTTAGATGTACCAAAACCATGAAGTGCAAGGGCCTGTCCGATTGCATACAAATTGAAACTCTTAAGGTTTGACCCCATACTATATGGTTTGGGTGATTTTGAAAAAAATAAATATAAATTTTGCAGAAAATCAAATAGTGTGTATGGGGCTTAACCCAGTAGACAGCAGGGCATGACCTAGGCTGGAAGTCTAAGTACTGATTTGTAGCATGAAAAGAATTGTAAAAAGGGTAATAAAAATTATCAGCTTTTCTTTTAAAGGAAGGGGGGCGGGATAAAATAAAAATCGTTGTTAAAAAGGGAATTTAAAGTTTTAGTGACAAATTTCTAAAATAAAATGAACCATTGCATAAAAGGCAGTGATTGAAGAGGCAGCAAGACTTAACAGGGTTTTTCTGGTTATAGTTGCAACCTTAACAAAAAATAAATGCACTTTTTGCAGGTAAGGAAGACGTGCATGTATTTATTTTTAGGAGCATGTAAAGCATTACACCAAGATCAGTAGATCATGGGTGTAATGCCAGGCTCTTGCAGACTGTGCATATGTCTGCCTGTACTTACGATACAGGCAGGCACTTCCTGAATGACAGCAAGCTCAAAATACCAAAGAGCACCCATGAACGCCCTGGTAGTTCATTGAGAGAGGCTGTTGGTACTTGTAGTTCATCGATTCACAGGGACCTGTGAATCAACGACGCAACCGTGTGGGTGAAGCCCCGCACAACGCACCCTTTTTGCATAGTGACAGCGGGTGCAGGGAGAAGATACCCAACCTGTTGTCACAAGGAGGGGGAGATCAGGGGGAGGAAGGGGCAGCTACAGTATTGTGTCAATCTCGCTCCCTTTCTCGGCGAGATTGAGCACTTGCGAGCCCTATCACGGGAGCCAGCGCCGAGCTGGCTTGCCGCGATGGAGACAAAGCCGTCATAGAAGCGACGGGGATCCGACGCGGATTCCCGCCAATTCTACACGTGGGCGGAGTTTGTTATGAATCCTGAGAAGGAAGTCCCCGCCGGATTTTAAATAAAAATCCGGCATGGGTTCCCCCCTCAGGAGCATAACGGGCCCTTAGGTCTGGTATGGGTTGTAAGGAGACCCCCCTACGCCGAAAAAACGGCGTGGGGGTCCCCCCACAATCCATACCAGACCCGTATCCAAAGCACGCCGGCCGGCCGGTCAGGAGGGGAGTGGGGGGCGAGCGAGCGCCCCCCCCCCTCCTGAGCTGTACCGGGCAGCATGCCCTCAACATGGGGGGGTCAGGTGCTCTGGGGCAGGGGGCGCACTGCGGCCCCCCACCCCAGAGCACCCTGTCCCCATGTTGATGAGGACAGGGCCCCTTCCCGACAACCCTGGCCGTTGGTTGTCGGGGTATGCGGGCGGGAGGCTTATCGGAATCTGGAAGCCCCCTTTAATAAGGGGGCCCCCAGATACCGGCCCCCCACCCTAAGTGAATGAGTATGGGGTACATTGTACCCCTACCCATTTACCTGCAAGAAAAGTGTAAACACAAATAAACCACACAGTGTATTGAAATATTTTATTAGTTGGCCGCCGGGGGGGGTGTGTATGATCGCTTTTATAAAAGCGCCCCCCTCCGGGCTTCTGCGGGGGGGTGGGTGCTGCTGTTCTTCACCGCCGTCTGGTTCTCTTCCGCCGCCGGGGTAATATAAAAGCGCCCACCACCCGGCAGGCTTCCTTCGACATCTTCGGCGGCGGGGGGGGGTCTTCTCCCACTCTCCGGGGACTTCTCCGGCTCTCCGGGGGTCTTCAACATGTTCAGAAAGGTGAATTTATTCTTTAAATTTTGCAGCTTTAAAATTCTGGGAGGTTTGAAAGGGCTGTATTAAAGCAACACTAAAGTCAAAAATAAAAATTTGCAAAAAAGGGCAGGCTCTATTGCAGAGGAGGCATGCAATGTCAGACCTTTGCTGAATGCACACAACACTGCACATTAGCAGGTCCATCTACACTTCTGGCACAGTGCCAGAATGAGTGACTCACACATGCACGGGAGTGATGTCATCTCGCAGTGGCCATTTAAGACCGCTGAAGAACGCTACCGAAAGAAGATGGTGAGAAGATACCTCAGGCTGTGTACACACGATCGAATTTATCTGCCGAAACCGGTCCGACGGACCGTTTCAGCAGACAAATCTGATCGTGTGTACGGGCGAGCATACAAGTTTGTCCATCGGACAAATTTCAAAGCATGCTTTGAAATTTGTCCGCTACAAACCTGTCCGTACACTAACCAGCGCACAGAACTGTCCGCGCATGCGTCAAATGGATTTGACGCATGGCCGGAAGCATTCTATTTCCGTGTTTGGTGACGTGGCGGCGTCAACATCACTGCCACGTCACCGGGTTCCCTGGCCGAGGGGATTTTTATCCGATGGTGTGTACATACCGTCGGACGAAAATCCGGAGGAGACATGTCCGCTGGAAACGATTCGTCGGACATGTCCCTCCTTGTGTGTACGTGGCCTCACAGGGATCAAATCTTTGGAGCACTGGCAAGCATATGTTAAGCTCTGTATAACCGGCTCCATTTACACAAACACCAGGCTAAGGCACTCCATTTTTGTGGCATGCAGCTTCAATTTTCAAGTTTCATTGGGCGTGTCTGGCAGTAGGCCTATTGTTGAAGCTCAGTTTGAGTGCAATGCGTATAGGAGTAGAAATCATGTCTATGGTGCCGATGTGATATTTGGGAACCTTGGAGCTGCATGGTATAAAAGGAAGAAGATTTACTGTGCCAATATCTATATGATATGCCTGATTCACATCACTGAGTGTTTTTTTTAATGTATTAATTTTATGGGTTTTTAAATAAAAGGGTTTTAAAGAGTGCACTTTTGGTCCCTTGTTTTTTTACATAAAACTCACTGGTGAGCTTGGCGCTGCCAGGACTAGAGTAGCAAATATCCATTCAGCCCAGAGAGGGACAAGCCAATTAGACATGTGCACAACAAAAAAAAATCATATTTTTTTTGTTTCGTCTTGTTCCGTAGATTCGTAATTTCGTAAGACTTACGTTTTCCTATTCGAACCCGTTCGTATTTCGGAACAGTTTTATTGTCGTTTATACTAAATGATTCGTAATTCCGTGCAATTTATTTTCGTTGATTTGAAATTCTTACATTTTGTTAGATAAATTTCGTTTAATGGATTCGTAATTTAGTACTTTCGTAAATACATAGCAAAACGTGGCTAATCCATATTAAGACAGACATTCTCTTAAACCCTGTACACACGGTCTGACTTTTTGCCAACAACCTTCAAAAAGAGCGTTTTCCAAAAAATCTGACCATGTGTACGTGCTATCGGACAAACTTTTTCGGTTTCAGGAGTCTGGCTAACTCCCTTCAGACAAAAATCCACGGAAAAGTTTGTTTGAAGTCTGATCGTGTGTACGAGGCTTTACACTGTACAATGTGACTCAGCACAAAATAGATAAGCTGATTGGCTAAGATATTAAGTAAGATACATCACTCACTAACTACACTGCCTATTCGAAAGAACGATACAAGTACACAAATTTACGAATAGACAAAGAAACGGATTTACAAAACACGCATATGAAAATACGAACATACGAATGAACATACGAACAGACAAAGGATTTAAAATACGGAATGGAAGTCGTTCGTTATAGATGTAATTTTTGTTCTTTTGCTTTTCGGTGTTTCGTATTTTAGTAAGATTGTCCAATCATACGTTCGTATTTTCGCTTGTTCGTTATTTTGCTACACCTAAGGCCTAAGGCCGTAATTTTCTTATTTTGGTTCTTTCAGCTTTTCGGATGTTCGAAATGATCCGAATGTACGTATACTAACAAATTCGTACGAAGATCTATTCGTTACAAACGGGAACACAAATGTCTAAAGCCAATATAGTTCTTGATTTATTATTATGGTCAATGGAATAAGGTGAGCATTTTAGACAAACACTGAGTGTTGTATCTTCTGAATGGGTGGAAGATATTGAGAATTTTACAACACATTGGTGGAGGAATTTTTCAGTGAA
The DNA here is from genome assembly GCA_029574335.1 of Rana kukunoris. Lineage (NCBI taxonomy): Eukaryota > Metazoa > Chordata > Amphibia > Anura > Ranidae > Rana > Rana kukunoris. Next base: position 422,146,626 of record CM056052.1, on the reverse strand, counting down.
CTGCAATATATGGACATTTTGATTCATTGTACATGTAATAGCATGTTCTGGGATTATTTATTTTAAGTGAGTTTATTATGTTGTATTGCGCTGCATCAATGTTTTTTATGAGGTTACATAAACTGAAAATTAGATTTTAATAAATGTTGAAATCGTTTGAGAAATAAATGTAATTTGGTCCAAAAGGTTCAAATGTCTCTACTTGCCTATCAAGGCCAAAGGTTGTATTCTGCTGTAATAGGGGCAGAATTTAAAGCGATACAAACATTTCAGGCACTCTTAAAGAAGCAGGTACCCCTGTGGAAATGTTCCACTACATCGCACAGACCCAAGTAGGAACACTGTAGTTATATTGCTCCACCATTGGTGATAAGTAAATTTACAAAATCAGACATTTTTTTAGGATTTAAACATTTGAAAATTACATCATAATATTTAAAAGACTCTAAAGTGAAGTAAAAGGCTGCCTTAAAACAGACACTAAAATCCTTGGCAGAAATGCATATGACAAAAATCAGATCTCCATATAGGCAAATGAAACATGCATTTATTTTTTTCTCAAGAGGCCAAAATCCAGCACCCATAAGTAGCTTAGGGCGAAGAGGACAGCAGCTGGAGAGGGAAGTAACTGTTGCATCACTGGAAGGTGGAGGTAGCATTTTGCAGAGTTTAATTGTTCATTTAGTGCATTCTTTAAACAGATCATCAAGATAAAAAAAACTGCTTAAAACCTATAAACATACCAAAGTATTTAATAAAATCAACTGCATTAACATTACTTTGTAATGTTACTCGGTATACGATTTGGTGGGGAGGCCAGTTTTCTCCTCTTACCTTTCTCTACTGAATTTCAATGAATGCAATATGGCAGGCCTCTTCTGTCGCAGATTCCAAAGGTGTAAAGTGTCATCCGTCAAGGCACTCACAAGCGCTCCCTTTAATAAAAATATTTACAAGATAAAAATCATTTTAGGCATCAATCATTTAGGCAATTAATAAAATGTAAAAGTTCAACAGCTACACTGATAGATTACAGTGCACTCTATAAAATGGCAACAGTTTAATCAGTTTCCAGAAATTAGGAGGCAGGAAAAGCTGCATTTGGAAAAATGTGGACACCCAAATGTATTTCATAATACCCCTTCTAGCAAAAATGACAGCCTACAAATATTGCTAGGTGGTAGCACACAGAAAGACCTGTATACGGACTATTTGAGGCTCAAAAAAATGCACAGCATTTTTCCACATCTGGGGAGCCGCAGGTGGCACATACAGCTGGACATAGCTGCGAATGGCTTTACTCGTGTGTTCTCAGATTTGCATTGATGCTTTGTTCATCAGCATAAAAATGCGCATAAAGCATATTACTCAACACGGAAATTCTGCATTCAGGGAACACTTCATATGCAAATGAGCGCGTTGATGCACGAAAAAGCGTCGACATATCCGAATACAACTATTCACTTCTACGGCCATTTGTACTGCAATACCAATGCTAACTGACTCCAAGACTTTTGGAGAGGGTGGGTAATGAACAGCAGGGAGCAGAAAGAGCTACTCAAGTGCTATTAACACCAAAGCAACTAAATATAGTGCGGCTTGCCAATCAGATGAGTTTGTTTTCTTTTTTAACAATTACATGCAAGACTATGGGCAGGCAGGACTTTGCAAATGATGTGCAACGCAAAGTGCAATGCAACCACCAGCATTTTATTTTCTGCCTTATATTTCTGCATTTTGGTGGGTTTAACCATTTCAAGAAAAAAATATTTTATATATATATATATATACACATACATTGCAGAAAATAAGTATTTGAACACCCTGCTATTTTGCAAGTTCTCCCACTTGGAAATCATGGAGGGGTCTGAAATTGTTATCGTAGGTGCATGTCCACTGTAAGAGACATAATCAAAAAAAATAATTCCAGAAATCACAATGTATGATTTTTTTTAACTATTTATTTGTATGATACAGCTGCAAATAAGTATTTGAACACCTGAGAAAATCAATGTTAATATTTGGTACAGTAGCCTTTGTTTGCAATTACAGAGGTCAAACGTTTCTTGTAGTTTTTCACCAGGTTTGCACACACTGGAGGAGGGATTTTGGCCCACTCCTCCACACAGATCTTCTCTAGATCAGTCAGGTTTCTGGGCTGTCGTTTGAGCTCCCTCCAAAGATTCTCTATTGGGTTTAGGTCTGGAGACTGGCTAGGCCACGCCAGAACCTTGATATGCTTCTTACAGAGCCACTCCTTGGTTATCCTGGCTGTGTGCTTCGGGTCATTGTCATGTTGGAAGACCCAGCCTCGACCCATCTTCAAAGCTCTAACTGAGGGAAGGAGGTTGTTGCCCAAAATCTCGCAATACATGGCCCCGGTCATCCTCTCCTTAATACAGTGCAGTCGCCCTGTCCCATGTGCAGAAAAACACCCCCAAAGCATGATGCTACCACCCCCATGCTTCACAGTAGGGATGGTGTTCTTGGGATGGTACTCATCATTCTTCTTCCTCCAAACACGGTTAGTGGAATTATGACCAAAAAGTTCTATTTTGGTCTCATCTGACCACATGACTTTCCCCCATGACTCCTCTGGATCATACAAATGGTCATTGGCAAACTTAAGACGGGCCTTGACATGTGCTGGTTTAAGCAGGGGAACCTTCCGTGCCATGCATGATTTCAAACCATGACGTCTTAGTGTATTACCAACAGTAACCGTGGAAACGGTGGTCCCAGCTCTTTTCAGGTCATTGACCAGCTCCTCCCGTGTAGTCCTGGGCTGATTTCTCACCTTTCTTAGGATCATTGAGAGCCCACGAGGTGAGATTTTGCATGGAGCCCCAGTCCGAGGGAGATTGACAGTCATGTTTAGCTTCTTCCATTTTCTAATGATTGCTCCAACAGTGGACCTTTTTTCACCAAGCTGCTTGGCAATTTCCCCGTAGCCCTTTCCAGCCTTGTGGAGGTGTACAATTTTGTCTCTAGTGTCTTTGGACAGCTCTTTGGTCTTGGCCATGTTAGTAGTTGGATTCTTACTGATTGTATGGGGTGGACAGGTGTCTTTATGCAGCTAATGACCTCAAACAGGTGCATCTAATTTAGGATAATAAATGGAGTGGAGGTGGACATTTTAAAGGCAGACTAAAAGGTCTTTGAGGGTCAGAATTCTAGCTGATAGACAGGTGTTCAAATACTTCTTTGCAGCTGTATCATACAAATAAATAGTTAAAAAATCATAAATTGTGATTTCTGGAATTTTTTTTTTTGGATTATGTCTCTCACAGTGGACATGCACCTACGATGACAATTTCAGACCCCTCTATGATTTCCAAGTGGGAGAACTTGCAAAATAGCAGGGTGTTCAAATACTTATTTTCTGCACTGTACATACACACACACACCACACAGGTAAGCTTTATTATAAAAATAAATTGAGTGTGGGTAAAAGTGACCAGTGTTTAGCACCACTTTGACAATAAAATGGTTGGGTTAAAAATGTATTTGGACTGTATTCCAAAATATGGCATTTACAGGCAAGGACACAAGCTAGATATTCAGAGACCCCTAGGCTATAAGATAGTGTTTTCAGTTGCATGAACACTGGCAAAACTTTACTGGACTCTTAACCCCCCCCCCCCCTTCCAGTATACCCCTAAAGACCATAGACCAATTTAAAAAAAAAAGTGATCCATCTACGGGCAGGCTGGTTGTACTAAAGTCGATCGATCTAGCGATCAGTACAGCCAGCCTATTTTTTTGGGGTACAAAATGGTACATGTTATATCCCTGTATGTTGTGGTAGTTCAGGTGCTTATCTAAGTTTTTTAAAATTATTGATGCCCCCCCCCCCAGCTGAGACCACCACCTGTGGAAGAGATCTCCACATCCTTGCCACTCTTAGGCGGCTCTCGAGGCTCTCGGCCGGCCGTCGAAATCTGTGACCCGCCCGTCGGGAATGGCAACCAGCCATTCATCCAGGCGGGCCGTCGAGCAAATAGAGAGCCTGCTCTCTATTCGGTTCGACGGGATTCCCGACGGGCGGGGCGAGCCAAGAGCGTACACACGGCCGAGGTTCTCGCTGGAATGCAGCTCCCAGCGAGGTTCTCGCTGGTTTCTAGCGAGAACCTCGGTCGTGTGTACGCCGCCTTAATGTAAAGAACCCTCTACGTATTTTAAGGTTAAACCTCTTTTCTTCTAATTTTAATGAGTGGCCATAGGTCTTGTTAAACTCCCTACCGCTTAAAAGTTTTATCCCTATTGTGGGGTCACCAGTATGGCATTTGTAAATGGAAATCATATCCCCTCTCTCAAGCGTCTCTTCTCCAGAGAGAGAATAAAGTTCAGCGCTCGCAACCTTTCATCATAATGAATGTCTTCCAGACCCTTTATTAGCTTTATTGCCCTTCTTTGTACTTGCTTCATTTCCAGTACATCCTTCCAAAGGACTTGTGCCCAGAGCTGGACAGCATACTCCAGATGTGGCAGGACCAGTCTTGTAGAGCGGGAGAATTATCACTTTATCCCTAGAGTTAATCCCTTTTTATTGCATGTCAATATTCTGTTTGCTTTGTTAGCAGCAGCTTGGCATTGCATTCCATTGCCAAGTCCATCATCTACTAGGACCCCCAGGTCCTTTTCCATCCTAGATTCCCCCAGAGGTTCTCCCCCTAGTGAGTAGATAGCATTCATAGTTATAAAACCCAAATGCATCAATTTAAAAATGTTCTACATTAAACCTTATTTGCCATGTAGTGCCCCACCCCATTAAATTTGCTCAGATTTTTTTGCAAGGTATCCACATCCTGTGGAGAAGTTATTGTCTTGCTTAGCATCATCCGCAAATACAGAGATTAAACTGTGAACCCTATCCTCCAGGTTGTTTATGAAAAAATTAAAAATAGGATTGGTCCCAGCACAGAACCCCATTTATCACCACCCTCTGAACTTGCCCTTGTAGCCTGTTTTCAATCTATGTACTCGCCCTATGGTCCATGCCAACAGACCTTATTTTGTACAGTGAAGGGTTATGGGGAACGGTGTCAAAATTCTTTTGCAAAATCCAGATGCACCACAGTCTAAGAGCCTTCCTTTATCTAGATGGCAACTCACCTCCTCATTGAAGGTCAATAGATTGGTTTGATAAGAAGGATTGGTCATGAATCCATGCAGATTACTACTAATACAGTTTTCCTTAAAGCGGTATTTCACCCTAAACATAATATCTCCCATGCGATCCAGCATACTGGCGTCAGCGCCAGTATGCTGGGTTTTTTTTTTTTTTAATAGCACACTTACTGTATTATTGTAGAATTCCTTTTCTGTCCCCCGTGGTGGACGGCGCCAGTATAGCGCGTCACATCTTCCTAAAATACCCGATATGGACTCGGGTAATCTCGGCGAAAATGCGGCGCCTGCGCACAGACCTAGGAGCTGACTGCGCAGGCGCCGTATTTCTCCGAGTCCTACGGCTATGGCGCGTCACGCCCTCCGAAATAGGACTCGGAGAAATACGGCGCCTGCGCAGTCAGCTCCTAGGTCTGTGCGCAGGCGCCGCATTTTCGCCGAGATTACCCGAGTCCATATCGGGTATTTTAGGAAGATGTGACGCGCTATACTACAGCCGTCCACCGCGGGGGACAGTAAAGGAATTCTACAATAATACAGTAAGTGTGCTATTAAAAAAAAAAAAACCCAGCATACTGGCACTGACGCCAGTATGCTGGATCGCATGGGAGATATTATATTTAGGGTGAACCTCCGCTTTAATAAAATCTTACATATTGTCCCTTATTAGTTTGCACACTATTGATGTTTTCTCAACTGGTCTGTAATTCCCAGGGATGTATTTTGGGCCCTTTTTAAATCTTGGTGCTACATTTCTACATTTGCTTTTCTCCAATCCACTGCTACCATTTCAGTCAGTAGACCCCCAGTAAAAATGAGTTACATCTGCAAAAGCATGGACAACCCCTAAAAAAAAAAAAAAAAAAAATTGAGAAGAAATAAACAAGTAGCAACCTTGCACAGCTGAACAACACAGGCTTGATGCTGGAATGCCCAGGAAAGACCAATTGATCTGGTGGAGTGAGCACGTACGAGTGCTGGAGGTGGTTCTCAGAGTGTAAGCTCTTGAGATGTGTGTTATCTTATTGACCTAGCAATAGTAGATTTTAAGACAGGATGTCCTTTGTGAGGCAAGGACAAGACAAAGAATCTGTCTCCGAAGGCTTTTAGACAAAGTGAGTTCTGACAACGTCCAGGCCAATAATGAGCAATCTTAGGGGTGCATAGGAGCAGGGTACCAAGACAGAAGGGCTGTCATTTACATTGACATTAGCTACAACTTTAGGCAGAAAAGATGGTCTTGGGGAGCAAGTCCATGCTGTTTTTGTGAGGCATCACAAAGGGCTCCTTACATGAGAGACAATAGTTTAGAGACCCGTCTGACAGAAGTCATAGCCACTAAAGCCCACTATGCAGGAAAGATCATACAAAGCATTCATTGATGGTGTCAAAGGGTAGTTTCTGCAGGGCAGGGAGAACCAAATTAAGATCCCACGCAGCACAGAATGATGCAAGGTCATCTAATCTGAGAAATCTGTTGAATAAAAGGTTTTTGCAAGTAAAAAATGAAGCCAGAGGTTTTAGAAAAAAAAAGGACATTGCCAAAACCTGTGTCTTAAAGAGTACTTAAAGCCAACATTTGTTTCAAGTTTCAAGTTCTGATTGTAGGAAGGCCAGAATGCGGGGCACAGAATTCTCTGGGATTGAAATGTAAAGGCAAACAAGGATTTCTAGCTTTCTTTAATGTGGGGCTGACAGAATCAGAGACACCTCTGGGTATTGCCTGTCTTAAGAGGCAAGGGGTCATCTTGAGGTTGAACTGCTAGCCGATCAGCCGCTGCAGTTATACGGCAGCAGGTCGGCTCTGCTGGTCGAGAGCACGTAGCTATACATCACCTCTCCCGCTCGAAGCGCGTGCCCGGCGGTCGCGATCACTGCCGGGCACCCGCAATCGCTCGTTACAGAGCGAGAACCAGCAGGGGGGGAAATGACCTATTGTATGTTCATACAATGTATGAACAGCTATTTGTAATTTCTCCATCTCAGTCCACCCCCCCTTCAGTTAGAACACACCCAGGGAACATGATTAACCCCTTCCTCGCTGCCTTGTGTTAACCCCTTCACTGCCAATGCCATTTTTATAGTAATCAATGCATTTTTATAGCACTGATCGCTATAAAAATGCCAAATGGTCCCAAAATTGTGTCAAAAGTGTGCGAAGTGTCCGCCATAATGTCGCAGAACCGATAAAAATCGCTGATCGCTGCCATTACTAGTAAAAAAAATTTTTTTAAGAAAAATGCCATTAAACTATCCCCTATTTTGTAAACGCTATAACTTTTGCGCAAGCCACACGCTTATCGCAATTTTTTTTCCAAAAAATATGTAGACGGATACGTATCGGCCCAAACTGAGGAAAAAAAAATTTGTTTCTTTATATATTTTTGAGGGATATTTATTATAGCAAAAAGTAAAAAATATTCATTTTTTTTTTCAAAATTGTGGCTCTATTTTTGCTTATAGCGCAAAAACTAAAAACCGCAGAGGTGATCAAATACCACCAAAAGAAAGCTCTATTTGTGAGAAATAAAAAGGACACCAATTTTGTTTGGGTCCACGTCGCAATGTTAGTTAAAGCGATGCAATGCCGAAATGCAAAAAGTGGACTGGTCCTTGAGCAGCAATATGGCCTGGGGGTTAAGTGGTTAATAAGGTCTGTTTACTAGGTTCTCCTGGGCCAGTTTAGTGCAACAGAAATCACAGGTTTCTCCCTCATGCTTTATTTTGAAAAGCGGAATGCATACTGGAAAAAATAAATGAATTGGAATGTGGTCCAAGAAAATCAGATCAGGCTATACGAGTGCAAAATCACCCTTGGTCCAAGCAACAAACAGGGGGAATGTCTTGTACCTGGGAGGTCCACATTTGACATAAGAACCTGAAGATGTCAGGATGAAGGGCCCATTTCCTTGGTCCAGGAGGAGACAGACAAGATAATCCACATACCAGGAAAGAAGAATGGACAGTGTTTATCAGATTTACTTCCATTAAAACTGCATGGCTCTTGCTGTCTTTTGGTGGGTGATCTAGGCATTGTCTGACTATACCCTGATCGGGTGATCCTGGAGGGGGGGGGGATGTTGAGTGATTTAGAGCTAGTTTTAGGTGAGGCCGTCAATGAATTGGAGCGCAGGGTATGGCTGAAAATGAGGTACATGAGGCCCAGAACACTTAATATTACAGAGGGAGGGGGCGTGGTCTAGCCGGGACCGTGGATGGCTGCCTGATTTGATAGCTCCCGCTACTACGGACCTAAATTAGCTGAAAAGGGCGCCGGTAAGCTTTATTTCTGGACAAAAAGACTATAACAGGGATTTGAATATACCCGAGCACGATTTGAGAGACTTTGGACAAAAACCGGGAAAAAATTTACCTCACATCAGCCCCTTGAAGTTCCGCTCAGGAAACACACTGACTGTAATGATGGAGGGCTCGATGGAAGCACTACCCGCACAAGCTAAACCCGGGGTCGTATTACCCCTAATTGAGGGTCAAAATGTCGGGACATTTCTTCAGATGACACAAAGCCCCAGTCTAGGTGACCTACATTCTGTCGCAGCAGATATCAAAACGACATTGGCAGCCGCCATAGCTGAACTGAGCTTCGAGGTTCGCGCAGTTACTGCGCGGGTAGTGGAAGTGGAAAAAACAACTGCGCAACAAACCGCTGCATTGCGCCATGTTAATAACAAAGTGGACACTCATACACTCCACCTGAGGGACCTCCGTCAGGTGGAGGAATTGAAGAACAGAAGCAGACGACATAATTTGAGGATCCGGGGTCTGCCAGAAACAGTGGAAAACGACAAGCTTACGCCTGTAGTTATTGGTATCTTTAACAATCTTCTGGGCCGCCCCCCCATGTCTGCAGTTAAGATGGAGCGCATCCACAGAGCCCTCAGACCCAAAGGCAAAGCTACTGACCCGCCAAGGGATGTGATCTGTTGCATATGCGATTTCCAACTAAAGGAGGAAATTTTAAGAAATGACAGACTCCGCTCAAAATGCATGTATGAGGGTTCACCGGTTCAAATCTATCAAGATTTATCGCATATAACGCTCCAACATAGAAGAGACCTAAGACCCTTGCTTGAGGTGCTGCGCAACAAAAACATTATCTATCGTTGGAAATTCCCATTCGGTTTATTAGCCACTAACCAGGGTCAATCAGCCCTACTGAGGGTGCCCAAAGATCTACACCCCTTCTGCAGGGCGATGGATATCCCTTACATGGATGTACCCGAATGGTACGCGGACTTCAGATTCAGATCTAGCAGAAAGGACAAAGCACGAGAAGATGCGATGGACGCGATCCCAACCAGATTTAGACGACGTCGTTCCCTGTCTGCAGAACAGATATCCATCTCTTCAAAGGATCAGCCCTTCGATCCCCACTCACCCAGCTCAACACGCTACAGAAAATCTAGACGGGAAAACTGAAGATTTACTTATTGCTTTCCCTGCATATTTTCTCATGTGAAGCCTTAGGAGTAACTGCCTTTGACGTTTGTGTTTTCTATATTAATCTAATGTATACCTTGCTTCGCTGCATTTTAATGTCCTGGGCATACACTATGCTATGTGTCTGCCTTGCTCTCTGATGTTTAATGTATATGCAGCTTGATACACAATGGTATACACAGAAAAAATAATAAAAAAAATAAATTTGTGGCGCACAATCAGTTTGAGCAAGCAACCTAGTCTAAAAATAAAAGTTGAAATAAACATCAATCAGTATAAGTCCATATGGACTCCGGACAGTCCAGTTTCAGCAGTTAGATAGATGTGGGAACTTAGCGGCAGCACCTGAAGCAGAAGCAAGCCTCTAGAAGAGCCAAAAAAATACAAGAGAGAGATGCGCCAAACTAAGTGCAGTATGTCGTTTTTAATCAGTAGTTATCAGGCTGTGTACTCACCGAAGCCGAGATGCCGAGGGTGGCCCACCGTTGCGACCCGGCGCCGACCGTCCCCTGGAGTTGGGACAGGGGAGGTGAGCCCCGGGAGGCACCAGCGCCAGTGAGGTCCGGGTTGGTAGCCGGGATCCTGGTGCAGACTGGAACTGAAGCTCCTCCTGATGGTGGTGAGCAGAGCAGGCAGCGGAGGAGCCACAAGACAGGTGCAAGGCAGGTAGCAGAAGCTGTACTGAAGAACTGTGGAGCAGGTAACTGGAGGGGTACCGGGCAGGTGCAAGTGGATCAGACTGAGAACAGGTCCAGAGAGCTAGCCGAGGTTCAGGGGTTGGAGAGGTCAACAAGTCCAGAGTCAAGCCAGAAGTCAGGGATTATAGAAGACAGCGTATCCAGGAACAAGAGGCAAGGTCAACTTCCTGGCGAGAGGAGAGTCGTATGGAAATCCGGGTCAAAGGTTCAGGTAATCGGCAGAGAGTCCAAGCACAAGCTGAAGACAAACCAGCAACCTGCCATAAGACAGGGGCTGGTTTAAATAGCCTGGTCAGGCCTCTGATTGGTTCCCGGAAGGTGCGCGCCCGTGCGCGCGCCCATGTGCACGCTGCGTCGCCAGACCGCGCATGCGCGCGTGTGCGCGCGCCTTTCCCGCACGGGTACACGCCGGAGCGCCGCTCTATTGCGCATGTGCGAGGATCGGAAGACAGGCCTGGATCCCTGACAGTAGTAAATTGGTACAATAAAGTAACTACTCACAAACATGGAGTAATATAGGCATTGGTGTGGCTATGAGGCCGGGGTCATCATAAGAGGTTCCTCCGGAAAAGGTTTCTTCGTCCCAGGCTTGTGAGCCGCAAGTGTGGTATAGTGGACACAGGAAACCAGGAAGAGCCGTCTGATGTGGCGTGCGTTCCACCATGGAGCGCGGCGTATAGTCGTCGCCCCGGAAGTGACGCAATTAGCCGATTGGCTGGCCAGGTCCCTCGCGTCACTTCCGGGGCGACGACGATACGCCGCGCTCCACGGTGGAATGCACGCCACATCAGATGGCTCTTCCTGGTTTCCTGTGTCCACTATACCACACTTGCGGCTCACAAGCCTGGGATGAAGAAACCTTTTCCGGAGGAACCTCTTATGATGACCCCGGCCTCATAGCCACACCAATGCCTATATTACTCCATGTTTGTGAGTAGTTACTTTATTGTACCAATTTACTACTGATTAAAAACGACATACTGCACTTAGTTTGGCGCATCTCTCTTTTGTATTACAATGGTATACATATACTACTCTGATATCCTCGGTTGTTTTCCTGCCTGATGGTTATAGCTTTTGACTTGCTATTCTGCTAATGGTGATGTTTCCATTTCCTAAGGTAAACATAGAATATTGATGGCGCATCAACCGAGGCACATATGTCTTGACACAGGTCTATAGTGGCGGGTAGTTTGACAGTCTTGCTGTCTGTCTGGGCTCAGTCTCATTCCAACCCCCACATAGCGGCACTCTCTATCCTCACCCCACCGGGGTTTGTGGAGGGGGAGGTCCTCTATATCTCTATTTTTCTCTACTTCCCTAAAGGGTAGTTTCTTGTTGGTTTTTTTTTAGTTGTCATCTGAATCTTTTTTTTTTTTTTTCAAGAAAGAACTTTTCCCTATTCTTCCCACCAACCTAAAAAATAAATGGCTTGTCCCGATAAAGTCCTATCGGACCAACTACGGAAGGTTAAGTTTTATTCCCTGAATGTAAAAGGCCTTAATGTGCCCGAAAAGAGGTCAAAATTATTAATGATGCTTAGAAAGTCGAAAGCTGACATTATTCTACTGCAAGAAACTCACTTTAAAACGAACAATATCCCGACATTTAAGGATAAAAGGTTCCCTCACATTTTTAACGCTACCTACCCGGAATCTAAAACAAGAGGGGTTTCAATTTTAATTTCTAAATTTTGCCCTTTTCAATTGCAAGATACCAAAATTGATAGTGAGGGCAGATTTTTATTTCTCAAGGGTTCTCTTTACAACAAACCTGTCACAATTGCCAATATGTATGCACCCAACAGGTTACATGCCCCATTCTTTGTACAAACGTTAGAAACACTTGAATCTTTTGCGACCGGCATGCTCATTGTCGGGGGGGGATTTCAATCTGGCCCTTACCCCTCTAGTGGACACTTCCTCTGGATCATCAAAGATTTCGTATAAATCCTTGAAAGTGATTAAAAATTCTTTACATAAATTGTCACTTCATGATGCATTGCGCACTTTGTACCCTAACTCTAAACATTTCACGTTCTATTCAGCTCCCCATAATACATATTCAAGACTTGACTATCTTCTGATTTCTCAAAATGACCTAGACTCCCTATTGACTGCTACAGTGGAACCCATGGTTGTCTCTGACCACAACCCAATAACTATGTCTTTAACCTTCAAAGAAAAACCTATTATCCCCAAAATCTGGAGACTTGATAACTCTCTGCTTAATGACACTAACAATGTGAAATTGCTGAGTTCTGGGATTGCTCATTATTTTGCTGAGAATGATTCGGAGGAGGTTCATCCTCTGAACATATGGTTGGCCCACAAGTGTGTGATCAGAGGAGAATTGATCTCTCTGGCTGCTAGGAGAAATAAAATGAGACAGGCTTGCATAAAAAATCTTACTGACCGAATCAACTGCTTGGAAAAACAACACAAGCAATCTTTAGCTAAAGATACTCTTTTAGAACTTTCAAAGGCTAGGGAAGAGCTCCTTTTATTGCTGGAAAAGAAAATAAAACGCAACCTAAATCTATCACGAAAAATCTTTTATGAATTTGGCAATAAAAGCAGTAAACTTCTAGCTAATTCTCTTAATTCGAAAACTTTGAGGAAACATAATAACATATATTCTATTTCGGACTCTGCTGGGAAGTCCTATACTAATTCCTCTGATATAGCGAACCAATTCCAAAAATGTTATTCGACATTGTACAATTTTGCCCACTAGTGCACCTTCAAAAAACTTACCTGACAGAAAAAACTTGATTTCTGATTTTCTAAAATCATACAGTCCTAAACCTATCGATACAGAGGAAGCTAGAGATCTGGAGAAACCTATTGATCTATCTGAGACCCTATTGGCCCTTACACAGCTTAATACGGGTAAATGCCCAGGACCGGACGGATACACGGTTAATTACTATAAAAAACTTTCCAGGAGGTGATTATGCCACACTTCTTAAAAGCTTTCAATTCTGTTCCTGCTCCTCCTACTATTACCAAAAATCTTTTAGAAGTTCATATAACTGATCCCTAAGCCAGATAAGGATGTAACATTGGTCTCCAACTATAGACCAATATCGCTATTGAATGTGGATATTAAGTTGTACGCAAAAATTATAGCCAATCGCCTATTACCCCTATTACCTAGCCTTATTTCCTTGGATCAAGTGGGATTTATACCCGGCAGGGAGGCGAGGGACAATACTACAAAAGCAATTCTTATTCAATCTTGGCTTCAGAACACTAAGTCACCGGGATTTTTGTTGTCCCTCGATGCAGAGAGGGCCTTCGACAGGATAGCATGGGATTACATGTATGAAGCATTGAAAACTCTGGGCATACAAGAACGTCTGCTTCAATTCATTCAATTCTTGTACACATCACCTACGGCCAGAGTTAAAGTTAATGGCGGGCTGTCGGAGGCTTTCTCTGTATCGAACGGCACGAGACAGGGATGCCCACTGTCACAAATAATTTTTGTGCTCATCTTAGAACCGTTTTTGTGTAAATTAAAAGCGGACACGGATATTGTGGGTGTTACTGTTAAAGAAAAGACCTATAAATTAGCAGCATTTGCTGATGACATCCTTTTGTTCCTCTCCAACCCTATCACTACGATTCCTAATTTGCTACAGGACCTCTCCCTGTTTCAAGTAATTTCTAACATGAAAATTAATTTCGCAAAATCAAGAGCCTTAAATGTCTCGTTACCTGTATCTACGGTCTGCCTCTGCAGGCAAAATTTCCCTTTCAAGTGGGAGGAGGACTGTTTAACATACCTAGGAATTAAATTAACATCTGACTTGAAAAATGTGTATGACAAAAATGTTATACCCCTGTGTAATACTATCAAAAACGACCTGCTTAAATGGGGTTCAGGTTTTTTCTCTTGGTTTGGGAGATCAGATATACTCAAAATGAACGTCCTCCCAAGGTTGTTGTATCTGCTACAAACGATCCCAATCAAGATTCCCTGCTCGTTCTTCAGGAACTTTAAACAACTCTGTCTGAAATTTATTTGGAATATGAGGCAGCCTAGGATCAAGTGGGATAAACTCATTATCCCCAAACTAATGGGTGGAATAGGACTACCAGATCTGCAAAAATATTACTGGGCTTGCCACTTGACCCGTATTGCTGATTGGCATCTTCATGCTAACGTTAAAGATTGGATTGCTCTGGAGGGCTCATTGTACACGTCATATCCCCTTGACAAATCTACCTTGGATTCATCCCCGTAAAATCCCACAAAAGGTCAAATCTCACCCGGTTACTGGAAACACATTAAAAATATTTGGTTCCCTCTGTAAAAAAATCGATATTTCTTCTCTATATGGCCCCATGACCCCCTTATTCCATAATCCAGACATACCTCTGGATTTGTCTATCACTGTCCCTCCTGTTCCACATCTAGCGAAAGTACCGAGAGTCAATTCACTTTTCAAACGAGGCTCCACTATTACTTATGATTCCTTTACAGCCAACAACCCCAGTACTAATGTCTCCCAGCGTGACTTTGAGACTGTTACAAGGTTCGTGAACAAACCCAATTCATGCTATGCTTGGCAGAGACCAAAGACTCCTTTTGAACATTTATGTCTTAAAACAGTTCCCCAAAAACACTTAATCTCCACGATACACACTTTATTATATTCAGGTTTTGATTTAAAAACAGACACCACAAATCTAAAATGGGAGGAGGATCTTAATATATCCATTTCAACAGATCAATGGGAGACTATCTTTCGAAGGTTGCATAAAGGTTCTTTGAACGTACTGACCCAGGAAAACGGATACAAATTGTATTCAAGATGGTACAGGACCCCTCATATTATTAATAAGTTTAACCCGAATGTATCCTCTCTATGCTGGCGCTGCAAATCTGCTCCCGGAACATTACTCCATATATGGTGGGAATGTAGTGTCATCAGACCCTTCTGGGAAACGATCCACAAACTAATAACTGAGATTACTACATTTACACCAGATCTTACCGCCCAGCAATACTTGTTGCATCACTCATCCTTACCTAACTCTATTTACAAAGATTCAATAATATTGTACCTCATCAATGCTGCAAAGCTTTGCATTCCAGCTAAATGGCTTCAACCTTCTCCCCCCTCTGTCTCTGATTGGCTGCGAAAGGTCCAACACATAGCAAACATGGAGGATTTAATCCACCAATCTCATGATTCCTCCGAGAAATTCCATAGCAGATGGGCATGCTGGTCGCACTTTACGAAGTCTAGGGAATTTAGAGTTTTAATGGACGACTAATGTTATCTTGAACCAATCCACCTTGTTTACTTATTTATATATCCATTTATTTCTTTATTTTTATTTATCATTTTTTTTATTTTTATTTTTTTATTATCTTCTTGATTCCAGCAATCTTACAGCTTTAGTGACTAATAGTTTTGGTCTTTATTTACTAAGAATTTTATACTCTTTACTGTTCTTATCTTTTAAGTGAATATCTAATGTATCCTTGTTATATTCCACTTTGTTTAAGGTGTATGACAATGTCTTGTTTATACCTCTCCCCTTTTTAGGGCATGAATAATTTCCCATTGTACAGTACAGCTTTACGTAAAAAACGTGTATTCAAATTGTTACATCAATATGTGATTGTATGTTTTGAAAAACTAATAAAAATATTTGGAACAAAAAAATATTACAGAGGGAGGTTTTACTGATCTTAAGATCTGGAGCAGATCATCTTAAAATGTTTTCTGAATTTGTCTTTGGCCTGGTCTTTGACCAGAATAAGGCCTAAGCATTCTAGGTGAAGGGAAGTTTGAAAAGCAGATTTTTGAAAGTCGATTACCCATCCAAATGCCTAAGGCATCTGAATAGTCCATACATTTGCGGAAAGCTTAAAGGGAGTGGAGCCCCTTCAGAAGGAAGCCCTTTAAGTACTGTTTTATCTGAACACCCTGGGTATCCAAGAGGGCAGGAAAAGTTACAAGTACCTTTGTAAATAATGTGTCTAGAGGATAAGCCAACTGGCAATGCGACAAAGTGAGGTGAAGTGTTGATGAGGTGGTTAAATTGGAATATGTAGATAAGCATCTTGTATATAAGAGGCCATAACTGGCCTTGGCACTGTGAGCAGATCTAAACAGAATCTTTTGACCCTGTCCCCCATAGCAAATAGAATGACCACTACCTAGAACAAGAGATTGTTTAGAGAGTTTTGCATATCTCACTGCCCTTGAGAAGATTTTGGATGTTTGAGTGAAGAAACCACGAGGGGTAAAGTTTTTAACCATTTTGTGCGACTTTAAAACCACTGAATGAACCCACAGTTCTGAGACCCAGGAGGGGGGGGGGGGATCAAACCAACGTATCCCACTCTAGGGGTTTTAGGGGCGATTTAGGATTTATGTCCCAATATTTGTGCGGAAAAGTACATTTTTGGCTTTGAAGATAAAAAAAAAAGTGCCCCACCATTCCCCTCAGGCTTTGAGGTGGTAGAAGCCTGTGAACAAGGTGGTTTAGGAACCCTATGCTGTGAAAAAGGTACTTTTCCTCCCACAACACCATCAATTAATTTTCAAGTGTCTCACCAAACCTACTGGTTCCTTCAAATGGCATGTGTGTGGCATTTGCAAGCAGCTTTTACTTGAAGGGATAGGATTCTACACATAATTATAGAAGTTACTCTCCATGTGACTTGTTCTAGGGCATGAAAAAAAAGTAAGGCAAAGAGGCATGGTCTTCAAGTGTTCCACCAAGGTTCAATGCTGGAAGACCTGCTGGTTGTTCACTAACCTAGTTTAATTAGCTGTGGCTTAACATATTGCAGCAATAGCTAGTTGCAGAGCTGGACCTGTTCAAGAGCCTTAAAAGGTTAAGGTGTTTAAAGTTTTCCGTTAGCAAAATCTTTAAACTTTTTTGCACCTCATGCAGGAGTATAGCGGCAGAGCGGTTTGTGTGCTGAATCATGCATCTGTTATGTAAACGGGACTTCTGGGTAGAGGGCACAACGGCTGTGCAGTGATTAGTCACAGCACAAGCTGATCAGCAGGTGCCAGCCAATGCCAGCTGCTAACCGAGGAGAAATACAGAGCTATGTCCTGTCAGCAGGATGTTCTGGTTTTAGTTTCCTTGCAAAGCAGGGAATGAAAAAAAATGTGGCATCCCTTAGTGAAAGGGCCTCACAGTACACACAAACACTGGTTAGGCACATATTTAACCATTTGATATACTCACAAGCATCTCAGGGTAACAAAATCTCAAACACCACGCTGCAGTACACCACCGGGTGCAATAAAGTCAAAGGCAGGTAATTCAATTCCTACACATTTTGTCTATGCAAGGGTATTCTCAGGGGATGTCCCTTACATAGATGAAACATGTAGGGAGGGGCTAGAGCAGTGTTTTTCAACTCCAGTCCTCAAGGCACACCAACAGGTCAAGTTTTCAGGATTTCCCTCAGATGAAATGGCTGTGGTGATTACTAAGGCAGTGAAACTGATCAAATCACCTGTGTAAAATAATGGAAAGACTGAAAACATGACCTGTTGGTGTGCCTTGAGGACTGGAGTTGAAAAACACTGGGCTAGAGGGCCAATGATGTAATCACACCCGCCGGTGTACTGCAGTATGGTGTCAGAGCTTTGGTCACCCCAAGATGGTTGGGAGTATATTTGCTTAATTGTCGTTTTTTAGCAATATTACTCTATGGTCCTTTGGAATTTCTTTTTACTCCGGAGATCATTGCTTTCCAGAAAGCCAGAGGACCTGGTAGGGGGTGGAGGTTAACACCATACCCAGTGTGATTTACATTTGATGTATCCCGCGTTAGTGATCTCCTATAATCTGGAGATCTAGGTTATTAGGTAAGGGAATTCATATAGCCATGTCTGAGGTGGTTGGGACTAAAACACGTGGATCTGTGGCATTTCATTTTCACACATTTACACTGGCCCCCTAGTGGAGTCCTGAAATATACTTTCAGAACTGGACTTTCATTTTCAAACAAGATTGTTTATATTGGCAATATAATGGAGTTTCATCTCTAGATCACGGCTTGATTTTTAATGTATGTTTTTTTCCCTTTATTGGTGGTTTTAATTTATGGATGCCGATATTTGTATCATTTCATGAATTGCTTTCATCATAATTTTAATGGTCAGAGGTTTTCCGCTCAGTTTATTTTGTTTTTACTTGCCCCCTGCTTTCTGAAGCTCAGAAATGCTGTGCAAAATGTGTGCGTAGGGAGGCTGTAGAGTGCTACAAAACAGGAAGATTTGTTTCAGCTCTATCAATTGATGCTAGTCGCTTTAGTGGTACAAAGAAGATTTTACAACCACTGTGAATGAACATCTAGGGGGCACAGTAAGATTTGTTGAAGACTGGAACAGCAGGGTTTATTACCAGGCCAGACCACTTTTTTGTGAACACTTTTTCCATTGGAGAGAGTTTGGCAACAGCTGTGTGTGAAAGTCTTTTCAGGGTTAAATTAATCCATTTGTCAAACTGCACATTCTATTTGCTCATGAACAAGGAATGTCTTTAGATATGGCAGGTCTGTTATTACCCAGTAGTAGGGTTTGTAAGAATTAAGAAAATCCATATCTACCTTGGCAAGCATATTGCATGAAGCCACAACATCAGATGCATGAGAGGCTAGGGCATCCTCTAACACCGATTCGGGATCGTTTTCATGCATCTCAATGTCTGAGTCTTATAGAAGAGGCATTTCACCTTCCTAAACCCCCATAGATAGCGGGGGTTGAGAAGGGTCTTGGCACTTGTGTGCTTTCGACTGCAACGGCTGTATTAAAGTTGTTGGTTGTCTGAGAAAGTTTGACATTGTTGGAGAAAATCTGACTTGGTCAGTTAGGGGGCTTGTTACATGCCTGAGATAGAATTAGAATATAATGCAGAGACTGGTATTAAAAAAGGGTGCTGCTCTGGTGCAAGGGAAAGCATCCTCACTGATTGGTTTGAGTGTTTTGTAGACCTTCAACAGAGCAAATGTTTACCTGAACTTTTGCTTTTTTTCCCCTTGCACCTGATTTCTGGCATCTGTCAGCATTCCCCTATCGGGGCACTCACAGAAAAGGGTGGTGAAATGGATTTAGTATTGCCATGGTGTCTGCAGCAACCCAGGTGTAGACTGTTGGCAAAGGGTGGTAGGGTATGCCCCAGTACCTAATAAAATGGTTCTAGGTAGAAATGGTGGTAAACATGCAACCTCTGGTATGATGCAATACCTAGATATCCAACCACAGACTGTTCTAAATGATGGAATTTTACTGACAATTTCGAAAATTGTAAACACTGCATAAGTAAATATATTTAAGAAATTCTTAGTTTCCTTTAACTGTAGAAAATTAAAGTGAGGCTAGAATATTGTTCAGTACAGGTTATGGTCTTACCCGCCTGTCACTGGTCCATAATCGGGCTTTAAGATTCGTCCGTCATGGTGGGAATACACCATGGATTTGGACTTTATAGGGATGGACCACAGCCCTAGTCCTGGATGGCATTCTGTGGTTAACTACACGCCTTACACTAAGTGCCAATTTGAGCACCCATGACCCAGTGCCTGGGTACTGATCCCAAGTTTCTACCAAGGTTGCACTTTTCCAGATGCACTGCATCCATTGTTAAATTTGATAGTGAGTGGAGTAAAACTGATTCAAGAATCTGAAGTAAAATAAATTAGTGAAGCAATTTATAAAATGGAAAAAATAAATAAAAATCGGTCCATCACCTCCTTAGAACACCAAGATCCCACGGAGTGGGACATTGTAAAAGGCGAGCTGCTAAAAGCCTAAGATGGCCACTCCCTGCACAGCTCAGCAGTCCAGTGAGCATGGGGGGGGGGGGGGAGGCAGAGTGGCAATCAGTAGCTCTCTGTTTAGGGAGCTGAAAGAACCAAGCAGCCGGCAATGTCTGATCGCTCGGTTCTGTGCAGAGGGGACGGTCCAATGCTGCATCCACCTAGGTGTGTATGATTCTGGAAAGGAAAAAAAAACACACACACACACACACACACACACACACCATACTTCTCTTTTAAGGTACCAGCCTATAACCCAGGGTCTATGAATTTCAAGCCTTTGTTCTTTAGTGTAGAATTAAAGGAACACTAAAGGTTAGTTTTTTATTAGATAAATTGATTGCTGTAAGCTAGAGCATTTAAATATCACTTACCTCGGTTTTTTTTTTTTGACCTCCAAAATACAGTAATCCAGGTTTGAAAATGGCATTTCCTGTCTCTCCTCTTCCTGCTTTCCACCAGCATCTGAGACGTTTTTTATGGGGAAAGCAGAATGTGCTCACCCCCTCCCTATGACTACAGCCCTGCGTGAAGATGCTCTCTTATCCCTCACAGGCATGGAGGCCAAGCCTAATGGGAACTGTAGTTTCCATTAGGCCGTGATGTAGCAAGAATGAATGCGCACTGCAAACCAGGAAGTCAGTGAGAACAATTAAGGATTGACGGAGGTGAATAAAACAGCTCGATTTCAACAGGTATCAAACTAGTTATAATGCAAAACATTACTTTTTACTTTATCAGGTACTGTTAGACTTTAATTTAAAGCGGAGTTCCACCCATTTTTCGAACTTTGTCTGGGCTGCATGCCCTTAACTTATACTTCTCACAATGGCAATTATTTATTTATTTTGATGTCTCTAAATAAGTTTTTTTCATTTGCCCCGCCCCTAATCGCCAAGAATATTAAGTCACGTGGTGATTCGCAAAGGGTTCTTGGGATAGCAGCGTCATGTACCCGAGGAGTCCTTGTGAATCGCCTATTGCCGAAATCTCGCCTTTTTTTGCATGCGACACGAGTTGGAGGAGCTACTGATCAGCCGGGAGGAAGTAAACATCTCCTCCAAACGTGAGTATGTGGCCTGGCTATTTAGGCAGTGCCACGGGGTTTGCAGTAGGACGGGAGCCAGCCCCAAGTCTTTGCAGCCAGGACACATGACACCAGAGATCGAGCGGGCAGCATGGAGAACCGAAGAGAGAAGAGAGCGGGTGGGAGAGCAAGCAGAGAGAGGATACCTCTCACCGCCCGCCCTCACAGTGCCATGGGGACATCTCCCTGCTTTTCCGCCCTTACTATGAAAGCTGCTGGCAGCAGAGAGATTTGATCATCTCTCTGCTGCCCGCCCTCTCTCTGGGTATCCTGATGCGAGGAGGAGGGGGGGTGCTCTCTGGGGTACGGTGACCCCCCCCCCCCCCTTCCTTCCCGAGCAATGCACAGCTGATTGCACACAGACACGCTCTGCTGAATGGGAAAAAGGAGCAGGAAGGGGGCGGGGCCCAGACTGACACTCGTGTTCAGACTGAGGCCACACTACACCCGACCAGCCTGCAGAGAGACTACATGTGATGGAGAGCCAGAACGACACTGTTGAGGTACAGGAGGGGAGGTTACAGTTTACAGAGCAATGGGAGGTATACTTTACAGAGAGAGAGAGAGAGGGGGGCCACATTCTACAAAGAGGGGGGGATCTTTAGTATACAGAGAGAGGGGGGAGCTTTAGTATACAGAGAGAGGGGGGAGCTTTAGTATACAGAGAGAGGGGGGTGAGATTTAGTATACAGAGAGAGAGGGGGGAGCTTTAGTATACAGAGAGAGGGGGGAGAGATTTAGTATACAGAGAGAGGGGGGGAGCTTTAGTATACAGAGAGGGGGGTGAGATTTAGTATATAGAGAGAGAGGGGGAGCTTTAGTATACAGAGAGAGAGGGGGGAGCTTTAGTATACAGAGAGAGGGGGGGGAGCTTTAGTATACAGAGAGAGGGGGGGGGAGTTTTAGTATACAGAGAGAGGGGGGAGCTTTAGTATACAGAGAGAGGGGGGAGCTTTAGTATACAGAGAGAGGGAGGGGAGCTTTAGTATACAGAGAGGGGGGCTTTAGTATACAGAGAGAGAGGGGGGGCTTTAGTATACAGAGAGGGGGGTGAGATTTAGTATATAGAGAGAGAGGGGGAGCTTTAGTATACAGAGAGAGAGGGGGGGAGCTTTAGTATACAGAGAGAGAGGGGGGGAGCTTTAGTATACAGAGAGAGGGGGGGGGGAGCTTTAGTATACAGAGAGAGGGGGGGGGAGTTTTAGTATACAGAGAGAGGGGGGAGCTTTAGTATACAGAGAGAGGGGGGAGCTTTAGTATACAGAGAGAGGGAGGGGAGCTTTAGTATACAGAGAGGGGGGCTTTAGTATACAGAGAGAGAGGGGGGGCTTTAGTATACAGAGAGAGGGGGGGGCTTTAGTATACAGAGAGAGGGGGGGGCTTTAGTATACAGAGAGAGGGGGGGGCTTTAGTATACAGAGAGAGGGGGAGCTTTAGTATACAGAGAGAGGGGGGGAGCTTTAGTATACAGAGAGAGGGGAGCTTTAGTATACAGAGAGAGGGGGGGGGCTTTAGTATACAGAGAGAGGGGGGGGGCTTTAGTATACAGAGAGAAGGGGGAGCTTTAGTATACAGAGAGAGAGGGGAAGCTTTAGTATACAGAGAGAGAGGGGGGAGCTTTAGTATACAGAGAGAGGGGGGAGCTTTAGTATACAGAGAGAGGGGGGAGCTTTAGTATACAGAGAGAGGGGGGAGCTTTAGTATACAGAGAGAGGGGGGAGCTTTAGTATACAGAGAGAGGGGGAGCTTTAGTATACAGAGAGAGGGGGGGAGCTTTAGTATACAGAGAGAGGGGGGAGCTTTAGTATACAGAGAGAGGGGGGGAGCTTTAGTATACAGAGAGAGGGGGGGAGCTTTAGTATACAGAGAGAGGGAGGGGAGCTTTAGTATACAGAGAGAGGGAGGGGAGCTTTAGTATACAGAGAGAGGGGGGTGAGATTTAGTATACAGAGAGAGAGGGGGGAACTTTAGTATACAGAGAGAGTGGGGTGAGATTTAGTATATAGAGAGAGAGGGGGGAGCTTTAGTATACAGAGAGAGAGGGGGGAGCTTTAGTATACAGAGAGAGAGAGGGGGAGCTTTAGTATACAGAGAGAGAGGGGGAGTTTTAGTATACAGAGAGAGAGGGGGAGTTTTAGTATACAGAGAGAGAGGGGGGAGCTTTAGTATACAGAGAGAGAGGGGGGAGCTTTAGTATACAGAGAGAGGGGGGAGCTTTAGTATACAGAGAGAGGGAGGGGAGCTTTAGTATACAGAGAGAGGGGGGTCTTTAGCATACAGAGAGAGGGGGGTCTTTAGCATACAGAGAGAGGGGGGGGCTTTAGTATACAGAGAGAGGGGGGGCTTTAGTATACAGAGAGAGGGGGGGCTTTAGTATACAGAGAGAGGGGGGCTTTAGTATACAGAGAGAGGGGGGAGCTTTAGTATACAGAGAGAGGGGGAGCTTTAGTATACAGAGAGGAGGGAGCTTTAGTATACAGAGAGAGGGGGGAGCTTTAGTATACAGAGAGAGGGGGAGCTTTAGTATACAGAGAGAGGGGGAGCTTTAGTATACAGAGAGAGAGGGGGGAAGCTTTAGTATACAGAGAGAGGGGGGGGAAGCTTTAGTATACAGAGAGAGGGGGAGCTTTAGTATACAGAGAGAGGGGGAGCTTTAGTATACAGAGAGAGGGGGAGCTTTAGTATACAGAGAGAGGGGGCGAGCTTTAAGTATACAGAGAGAGGGGGGTGAGATTTAGTATACAGAGAGAGAGGGGGGGATCTTTAGTATACAGAGAGAGGGGGAGCTTTAGTATACAGAGAGAGGGGGGAGCTTTAGTATACAGAGAGAGGGGGGAGCTTTAGTATACAGAGAGAGGGGGGAGCTTTAGTATACAGAGAGAGGGAGGGGAGCTTTAGTATACAGAGAGAGGGAGGGGAGCTTTAGTATACATTGAGAGGGGGGGGGATTTAGTATACAGAGAGAGGGGGGGGCTTTAGTATACAGAGAGAGGGGGAGCTTTAGTATCTAGAGAGAGGGGGGGCCACATTTTACAAAGAGGGGGGATCTTTAGTATACAGAGAGAGGGGGAGCTTTAGTATACAGAGAGAGGGGGGAACTTTAGTATACAGAGAGAGGGGGGAGCTTTAGTATACAGAGAGAGGGGGGAGCTTTAGTATACAGAGAGAGGGGGGAGCTTTAGTATACAGAGAGAGGGGGGAGCTTTAGTATACAGAGAGAGAGCTTTAGTATACAGAGAGAGGGGGGAGCTTTAGTATACAGAGAGAGGGGGGAGCTTTAGTATACAGAGAGAGAGGGGGGTGCTTTAGTATACAGAGAGAGAGGGGGGTGCTTTAGTATACAGAGAGAGAGGGGGGTGCTTTAGTATACAGAGAGAGAGGGGGAGCTTTAGTATACAGAGAGAGGGGGAGCTTTAGTATACAGAGAGAGGGGGAGCTTTAGTATACAGAGAGAGGGGGGTGAGATTTAGTATACAGAGAGAGAGGGGGGAACTTTAGTATACAGAGAGAGTGGGGTGAGATTTAGTATATAGAGAGAGAGGGGGGAGCTTTAGTATACAGAGAGAGAGGGGGGAGCTTTAGTTTACAGAGAGAGAGAGGGGGAGCTTTAGTATACAGAGAGAGAGGGGGAGTTTTAGTATACAGAGAGAGAGGGGGAGTTTTAGTATACAGAGAGAGGGGGGAGTTTTAGTATACAGAGAGAGAGGGGGGAGCTTTAGTATACAGAGAGAGGGGGGAGCTTTAGTATACAGAGAGAGGGAGGGGAGCTTTAGTATACAGAGAGAGGGGGGTCTTTAGCATACAGAGAGAGGGGGGTCTTTAGCATACAGAGAGAGGGGGGCTTTAGTATACAGAGAGAGGGGGGGGCTTTAGTATACAGAGAGAGGGGGGGCTTTAGTATACAGAGAGAGGGGGGGCTTTAGTATACAGAGAGAGGGGGGGGCTTTAGTATACAGAGAGAGAGGGGGGGGGCTTTAGTATACAGAGAGAGGGAGGGGCTTTAGTATACAGAGAGAGGGGGGGGCTTTAGTATACAGAGAGAGGGGGGGGCTTTAGTATACAGAGAGGGGGGGGGCTTTAGTATACAGAGAGAGGGGGGGGCTTTAGTATACAGAGAGAGGGGGGGCTTTAGTATACAGAGAGAGGGGGGGGCTTTAGTATACAGAGAGAGGGGGGGGCTTTAGTATACAGAGAGAGGGGGGGGCTTTAGTATACAGAGAGAGGGGGGGGGCTTAGTGCAATTGATGGAAATGGGGAACAGGACTCTTATCTATTCATGTCATGTATTTACTCTGGCGCTACCATGCTAACCTGGCACTACTACCCTTACCTGACACTACTGTATATCATATCACCTATGGAATAAATTATTATATATATTACGTGAAGCAACACATAAAACTAATCACCAAGTGTCCAAGATGATCATATCAATTTAGATATGAAAGAAAAGGAAAAAATCAAAAAAATCCTCATAGTGATGAAAAATGTCCAGAAACGTGACAGCAAATGACGTGACTTTTGATAGCAGGTCCACCACCAGAGAGAAAATTAGGAGGCTTACCAGAAAGCGTGGACTCAACTAAGTGTATAAACTAACTAACTAACTGCTAAAACAAGATACAATATATAGCTTGTATCCTGTTTTAGCTGTTGGTCAGCACCCCAGATGATGATCGATTGATCGAAACGCGTCGGGTCTTCTGCTGACTTCACTGCTATATGTGTTTTTTTATATGCCTTGATATGTCTGCTGAAATGTGAGTGCAACCAACTGTATTTTGTGTTTTACAGTAAAAGTACCATACTTTATTACACTATGTTTGCATCCATTTCTTTTCTCCCCCTATTGTTGCATCTGAGCTTTCCTGATTTTTTAAAGAACAATTGAGTTTCTTGGTCCTGGTATTGCTGCATCCTGCTTGGTTTTCCAATATATGAGAAGCTGATTTACACCCACCCCTCATCCCTGGTTTTCCAAAGGAAAGTTAATGTCCAGTTACCATCGTTCCAAGCCTGTTTGACTCATTAGGTATACACTTAGTTGAGTCCACGCTTTCTGGTAAGCCTCCTAATTTTCTCTCTGGTGGTGGACCTGCTTTCAAAAGTCACGTCATTTGCTGTCACGTTTCTGGACATTTTTCATCACTATGAGGATTTTTTTGATTTTTTCCTTTTCTTTCATATCTAAATTGATATGATCATCTTGGACACTTGGTGATTAGTTTTATGTGTTGCTTCACGTAATATATATAATAATTTATTCCATGTCACATATGATGCTTTGCAGTGTTATATTGTTTATTTTTCACATAATTTTAGCGCTACACTTTTTTGTCCATATTTTTCTGTTTGCAGGATTTATCCAGTTCTGTTGTGTTGGCTGCTTCTTTTATGTTTAACTAGGTTAGCGCGGTGTTATATGCACTTTTGTACATATATATTTTTTACTATCATATCACCTAGCCTGCCAATACCACCTAACCTGTCACTACTGTATACCACCTAACCTGGCACTGCCACTACAACCTAGCCTGCCACTACTACCTAACCTGTCACTACTGTATACCACCTAACCTGGCACTGCCACTACAACCTAGCCGGCCACTATTGTAAATCACCTAACCTGCTACTACTAGCTAACCTGGCATTACTGTATATCACATAGCCTGGCACTACCACCTAACCTGCCACTACTATATACCACCTAACTTGGCACTGCCACTATTGTATATCACCTACCTTGACATTATCACCCTAACCAGGCACTATATCACCCCAATCTGCCAGTATACTACCCTAACATCACTTGACGTCGACGTACAGTGCGCTGCCTGTCCACCTGGGGGGAGGGGTGCCAGATATTGGATCCGCCCCAGGTGCCAATCTTGAAAACCGTTTATCATTTTCCTTCCACTTCACATTTATGTGACACTTTGTGTTGGTCTATCACATAAATCCCAATAAAATACATTTGTTTTTGGATGTAGCATGAAACATTTATAGTTGGCCCCCCTTCTTTTGTCCCTGCCCCCCCCCCCTAAATATAAACGCTGGAGACGCCACTGGCTGCCCCTGCCCAAGGTTTTTCTTCTTAACATTTGGTAGTCATATCCCAAAAAATTCTAAGAAGTATCTTTTCTTTTTTTTATCTCATGGAGGAAGTGTGAGAAATAACATGCATATCATACATAATCACACATCCATGCACTGCATATATCATTTAGGAAAATATGCTTAGAAAATAATTTACCATTTGCCAATAAAAAAATAAAAAAATGTCCCCGGATTTCCTTTAAAAAAATCTGGTCACCTTACTCTGGGGGACCCCAATAGAAGGGGGTGCCTTCTGGGGGGACCCTAAAAGGAGGGTGCTTTGTGGGGGACCCTAACAGGAGGAGGGGGGATGCTTTCTGGGGGACCCTGATGTGAGGAGGGAGGGTGCTCTCTGGGGGACCCTGATGTGAAGAGGAAGGGTGCTCTTTGGGGGACCCTGCTAGGAGGGATGGTGCTCTCTGGGGGACCCTGCTGTGAGGAGGGAGGGTGCTCTCTGGGGGACCATGCTAGGAGGAGGGGGTGCTCTCTGGGGGACCATGCTAGGAGGAGGGGGGTGCTCTCTGGGGGACCATGCTAGGAGGAGGGGGGTGCTCTCTGGGGGACCATGCTAGGAGGAGGGGGGTGCTCTCTGGGGGACCATGCTAGGAGGAGAGGGGTGCTCTTTTGGGAACCATGCTAGGAGGAGGGGGGTGCTCTCTGGGGGACCATGCTAGGAGGGGGGTGCTCTCTGGGGGACCATGCTAGGAGGAGGGGGGTGCTCTCTCTGGGGAACCATGCTAGGAGGAGGGGGGTGCTCTCTCTGGGGAACCATGCTAGGAGGAGAGGGGTGCTCTTTTGGGAACCATGCTAGGAGGAGGGGGGTGCTCTCTGGGGGACCATGCTAGGAGGAGGGGGGTGCTCTTTGGGGGACCATGCTAGGAGGGAGGTGCTCTCTGGGGGACCATGCTAGAAGTAGAGGGGTGCTCTTTTGGGAACCATGCTAGGAGGAGGGGGGTGCTCTCTAGGGGACCCTGATAAGAGGAGGGGGGTGCTCTCTGGGGGGGGAACCCTGATGTGAGGAGGAGGGGGTGGTCTCTGGGGGACCCTGCTAGGAGGGGTCGTCTCCCTGCTTAATGAACGCGCTGGGCTCCCGCTTTCTTTGAACACTGCGGGAGCAAGCCACCGGCAGCGTGCATGCGCATCCACTACCTGGAAGAGCCGGATCAGGGATATTCATACGATGCTCACACTTGCCTTCTTTTTCTCTCTTGCTCTTTCGCTCACTTGCTCTTTCTTGTGCTCTATTTTCTTTCTCTTGTTTATGTATCACTGTCTTCTTCCTTTTCTTTTTTTTTTTTTTGTTTACTTTCTACTCTATCTCTGTATTGCTTTGGATTTTGCTTTGTACACCCGTTAATTTTTCTTTTTTTTTCTTTTAGGTATAATTGAACAACTTGGATTCAACCTAAGAAAAACTTTATTAGAACAATAATGTATATTTCCACGTGGCAATATTTTTTTTTTTTAAAGTGTATTTTACAACATTTATTTAGCATTTGCTTTTTTAATAAATATTTAATTTATTTAAATTCAATTTATTTTAAAAGGAGTTTACTTTTTTTTCCGGATACCCGCTGTATACATGCTTTGGCATTTCAGCCTTTGCATCTGCGATTCAGTTTAACAGAATTGGAAAATCTGATATGCGGATGTCGGGCACTAGATGTGCTACGGTGACTATCCTCTGTAAACCACACCAAAAAGGGATCTGCCAATGTAAACTAGGCAGATCCCCATTCAGACAGGTGGAAGCAAAGCAGGGACTACAAGCCACCTATCAAGGTTCGGTTCACATTGGTGCGCTGTGCGTCACTTGTGCTTTGATCATATATTGCATGTGATTGTCACTGGCAATGTCTGAGCAATGCGAGTTCAGCCATACAGTTGTATGGCTGAATCCACATTGAATTTGCACAGAAAAAGGTGCAGAGACTTGTTTTTCCCGCTCTGGAATCAGATCGCATGTGTGTTCTCACCTATGCGATCCGATTTTCTGTTGAAATCCACAGTTTACACTGCAATCTGTGAATCAATTTAGGGGTGTCATTAACATTGTATTGACACCCACAGCAGTTCACAGAGGGCAGTGTGAACTGTCTGTAGGAGAGATGCAATGTGGGAACCGGCACTGTATTTGCGCTGGTTCTCGCATTGCACCAATGTAAACATGGCTTCAGCCATACGGATTGCATGGCTGAAATCACATCACATTTGGACCAAAGGTGTGCAGAACCCCCTTTTTTTTATCTGCACCAGAATCATTCACACCCATGCCATCGGATTGCTGTCCGAATTGACAGTTGGCACTGCGATATGCGAACCGATCTGGGGGTGTCATAAACTTTGTATTGACACTCCCAGTGGTTGGCATAGGGCAGTGTGAGGTGAATTGCCTGCGAGTCAGGTGCGATGAGGGAAATCTGCAGTGGAGTCACAAGGTTCTTGCATTGCACCAAGTGAACCAAGTTTCAATGACTAACAGCAGCACAATCTGTACACTAAACACTGGCAACCCTTAAATCATTCTAAGGGCCGGTTTACACTGCAGCGATGTGGGAAACCTGAGAATCCAATGTGGATTCCCACATCGCATACAACTCGTAGGCAGTTCACATTGCCATATGCGAACTGTTGGGAGTGTCAATAGAAAGCTAATGACACCCCCAAATCAGTTCACATATTGCCGTGCAAACTGTATCTTTGGACAGGAATTGGATTGCATGGGTGTAAACACGCATGCGATTTGATTCTGGTGCGGACCAAAAAAAAGGGGTCCTGTGCGAGTTTGGTCCAAATGCAAATTCAGCCATACAATCTGTATGGTCGAGTCTGCATTGCACGGACGTCACATTTGATTTGCACTGCAGTGTGGTGCGAATCACTTCCAATGTCGGCCAGAACAGCATTGTAAATCGGTGTCTGTCAAATGATGCCTCCTGTCTAGAAGAGCAACCGGCGCACTGCGCATGTGCAGTGATGACGTAGCTACAGCTGATCGGGAGACCAGCTAGAGTGACGTTACGTACTGCGCACGCGGGGATCGTCGGAATCATACAATGGAAGGCATTATTTGCCTGTCTACACAGCGCTGAGGCAAAATCCAACAGTCATATTGTGCCTTGCTCTGTCCACGCCTGTGTAAGGAAGCCCTAAAGGAGAGGGGGAAGTCTTGGGGGTCACATTATAGCCTAATATTCCACTTTGATCAGAAGTTAAATCTGCAATAAACTGCAGCAACATTTCACCTCACACACGTAAAGGAGTTTTGCAGGGAGAGGGCAGAATATACAATATGCACACTGTGAGCGGACATACTCCTCCACCAGTGCCATGGCATGTTCAATGCCATACAGTGTCATTGCATGCCGTACAATGCCATCTCATACTGTACACTGCCATGACTGTGCATGCGTGGTTCGTCAGATGCATTATCCAATCGGAGGCATTATTGGACTGGACACCTACAGTTGGCTACCAATGAGTTGGAGGTGGAGCGAGAGCCGCTTGTTAGAGGGAAATGGAGCGACATAGAGAGAGGACACAGCACTGCTAATCATTGGTTACCATGGCGGCCCTGCTACTGAGAGGAGGCCTGAGCCGAAGGCATGCACTGCAGGGAGATGGTGTGAGGGACAAGTCACATTCTGTGTGTGTCTACAGGACGGTACCTGCCTACACATGACGGCACAGCCGTGTACAGAGGCCTACAACTGCCTACACAGAGCACAGCCAGGTACCGGGTACACACACATTATATATATATATATATATATATATATATATATATATATATATATATATATATATACACACACACACACACACAGGAGGGCACAGACATGTACACAGTGCCCTCCTCTGTACATGGCTTTCCCCTGTACAAACCCAGGAAGTCAGCACAGCACAGGCATGGTGGGAACCCCACATAAAGAGCACAGCAGAAGTACAAACCCAGGAAGTCAGCACATGGATGGTGGGAACCCCTCATAATGAGCACAGCAGGTGTACAAACCCAGGAAGTCAGCACAGGGATGGTGGGAACCCCTCATAATGAGCACAGCAGGTGTACAAACCCAGGAAGTCAGCACAGGGATGGTGGTAACCCCTCATAATGAGCACAGCAGGTGTACAAACCCAGGAACTCAGCGCAGGGATGGTGGGAACCCCTCATAATGAACACAGCAGGGGTACAAGCCCAGGAAGTCAGCACAGCACATGGATGGTGGGAACCCCTCATAATGAGCACTGTCGATACTATTAGTCCTCTTTACGTGTCCAGCATTTTAAATTCATCATAACAAATGTTGGTAATTGTTAGGAAAAGTGAACGAATCTAACAAAAATTCATATTTCGTACGAATCCGAATTGAGTTTCGGTTACAAAATAACGGCTAATGCGAAACAGAAAAGAAACAAAATTAATTTATTGATGCTGCACATCTAGTATCTATATATATATATATAAAGATAGATATACAGTGCAGAAAATAAGTATTTGAACACCCTGCTATTTTGTAAGTTCTCCCACTTGGAAATCATGGAGGGGTCTGAAATTGTCATCGTAGGTGCATGTCCACTGTGAGAGACATAATAAAAAAAAAAAAAATTCCAGAAATCACAATGTATGATTTTTGAACTATTTATTTGTATGATACAGCTGCAAAGAAGTATTTGAACACCTGTCTATCAGCTAGAATTCTGACCCTCAAAGACCTGTTAGTCTGCCTTTAAAATGTCCACCTCCACTCCATTTATTATCCTAAATTAGATGCACCTGTTTGAGGTCATTAGCTGCATAAAAGACACCTGTCCACCCCATACAATCAGTAAGAATCCAACTACTAACATGGCCAAGACCAAAGAGCTGTCCAAAGACACTAGAGACAAAATTGTACACCTCCACAAGGCTGGAAAGGGCTACGGGGAAATTTCCAAGCAGCTTGGTGAAAAAAGGTCCACTGTTGGAGCAATCATTAGAAAATGGAAGAAGCTAAACATGACTGTCAATCTCCCTCGGACTGGGGCTCCATGCAAAATCTCACCTCATGGGGTCTCAATGATCCTAAGAAAGGTGAGAAATCAGCCCAGGACTACACAGGAGGAGCTGGTCAATGACCTGAAAAGAGCTGGGACCACCGTTTCCAAGGTTACTGTTGGTAATACACTAAGACGTCATGGTTTGAAATCATGCATGGCACGGAAGGTTCCCCTGCTTAAACCAGCACATGTCAAGGCCCGTCTTAAGTTTGCCAATGACCATTTGGATGATCCAGAGGAGTCATGGGAGAAAGTCATGTGGTCAGATGAGACCAAAATAGAACTTTTTGGTCATAATTCCACTAACCGTGTTTGAAGGAAGAAGAATGATGAGTACCATCCCAAGAACACCATCCCTACTGTGAAGCATGGGGGTGGTAGCATCATGCTTTGGGGGTGTTTTTCTGCACATGGGACAGGGCGACTGCACTGTATTAAGGAGAGGATGACCGGGGCCATGTATTGCGAGATTTTGGGCAACAACCTCCTTCCCTCAGTTAGAGCTTTGAAGATGGGTCGAGGCTGGGTCTTCCAACATGACAATGACCCGAAGCACACAGCCAGGATAACCAAGGAGTGGCTCTGTAAGAAGCATATCAAGGTTCTGGCGTGGCCTAGCCAGTCTCCAGACCTAAACCCAATAGAGAATCTTTGGAGGGAGCTCAAACTCCGTGTTTCTCAGCGACAGCCCAGAAACCTGACTGATCTAGAGAAGATCTGTGTGGAGGAGTGGGCCAAAATCCCTCCTCCAGTGTTTGCAAACCTGGTGAAAAACTACAAGAAACGTTTGACCTCTGTAATTGCAAACAAAGGCTACTGTACCAAATATTAACATTGATTTTCTCAGGTGTTCAAATACTTATTTGCATTTTTTTTTTGGATTATGTCTCTCACAGTGGACATGCACCTACGATGACAATTTCAGACCCCTCCATGATTTCCAAGTGGGAGAACTTGCAAAATAGCAGGGTGTTCAAATACTTATTTTCTGCACTGTATATCCAAAATCTTATGTAGATATATCTGCAGAGAAACAAATGATTTTGTATATTTACTGGTTTCTGGAGGGAGGAGGGGAGGAGAGGTTTGCAGAGATAAGGGGCGGCAACTTCCTCTGACACTCCCGTTGCTATGGAAAGCTGACCTGAAACCTTGTGCAGCACTGAGCATGTGCGAGATCTGCAAAGCTGAAACCCAGGAAGTCATACAATCTGGCTTCATGGATGCCCACACTTAAGATGGCCACGGCCTAATGCTAGTTTATAAACTTTCAAAATGCTGTAATAACCTAACAAAACAGATCTTAGTTTACAGACTAACTTTACTAGAATACATTAAGTTTGTGTATTATAGGGGTATTTTTATTTAAAAAGTGTAATTTTGGCTGGAACACCCCTTTAAGAGAAAAATATTTTTGTCTTTACAACCCCTTAAGAGAACAGTTTATTGATTCGAAACATAATACAAATATAAGGAATAAAGCGACAATGCACAGCAGTGTAAAATGTACCATCATGCCCCCTCAAATGAAACAGAAAGAGCAGGGAGAGGACAAGAGGTGATGTGTAAATCAGTGATGTCAGAGGAAAGATTAAAGTGATTGCACTAACCTCATTAATCAGAAACTGAAGCTGGATTACTGTACAACCACTGTCATGCTGGCAAAAACACTCGACTCCTGGCCGCCCAAACCTGACAGTATTATGTTAAGGAAATACGGTTTTAGGAAAAGAAAAAATAAATAAAAATGTAATGCATATACGACAACTGCAATAACATAAGGGATAGAAAGCTGGAAGATTGAGTTAGAGAAATGTATTTATGATTATGCTTGGCTAGAATACATCATTTGTTCATTCATATAAAAGCAGATGATAATAAAAAAAAAAAAAAAAAAAAGGAAAAAAAAATCTGCAACGGACAAAATAAACAAAATAAAATCAGAAATTCAGTTTGTGCAGAAATGGCAGTTGTCAATTCAAACAATCTCATTCAGCGTTTTCATTCCTGCCTGCTGGACTATAAAATTCCACCTATCCTCCATGTCAAGCTGTACTACGCATGTATACATTGATTTCTTTCTCAGTAAAACAAAGCTGCTGCCTTGGGTACCAAGGGTCTTTGGGAGTCAAGGTGGATCTTTGTTATTTTGTCAATGTGTTAATACAGATAAACCATTTATTCACAAACCAAATGGGACTAAATGAATAAAATAGTGCAAATTGTACGTTTATGTACTGTACCATCTACTTCATGGTAACTTAAAAAGCTAGGGAGTTGAAGCAGCTTAGGAAAATGTTTACTTTACTGAAATTACACCTTATTTGTTATCGGTTTTTACCCTCGGGTGACTTGACACTGGCAACATTTGATCAAACGCCCCCTGGGTGCCCTAACCTATAACCTGACCCAACTCCATGAGTTCAGGTTTGTAGCAGGCAATGCAGAGTAACCAGGAACCGAAGGGGGTGGCCTGTGTGCTGTACTCTAAGTATGGAATTCACAGGCCAATTTAACCACTTCAATACCGGGCTTTTATACACACACCTCAATACCGGGCCTATTCTGGCACTTCTCTCCTACATGTACAAATCATCATTCTTTTGCTAGAAAATTATGCAGAGCCCCCAAACATTATATATGTTTTTTTAGCAGACACCCTAGGGAAAAAAAACAACGGTCATTGCAACGTTTTATCTTGCACGGTATTTGCGCAATAATTTTTCAAACATCTTTTTTGGGGAAAAAATTGTTTCATGAATTAAAAAAAAAAAAAAAAAACACAACAACAAAACAGTAAAGTTAGCCCAATTGTTTTGTAAAATATGAAAGATTATGTTACACCGAGTAAATAGATACCCAACATGTCACGCTTTTAAATTGTGCACAAACGGCGCCAAACTTCGGTACATAAAAGTCTCCATAGGCAACGCTTTAAATTTTTTTACAGGTTACCAGTTTAGATTTACAGAGGAGATCTAGTGCTAGAATTGTTGCTGGCACTCTAACACACGCGGCGATATCACATGTGGTTTAAACGGCATTTACATATGTCAGCAGGACTTGCGCGTGCATTCGCTTCTGCGCGCTAGCTACCGGTGACAAGGGCGTTTTAATTTTTTTTTATCACTTTTATTCCTATTACAAGGAATGTAAACATCCCTTGTAATAGGAAATGTGTGTGACAGGTTCTCTTTATGGAGAAATGCGGGGTCAGTAAGACCCCATATCTCTCCTCCAGGCTGGAAAGCACGAGATCGGTGAAAAAAAATTCACCGATCTCATGATTACTGTTGCTTACTAGCCGCAATCGCGGCTTTGTTTACTTACGGGTACCCGGGCGTGACATGATCACATCGCGCCCGGGCCTCCGGTCATATAGATGACTGGTGACAATCTGGTCACCAGTCATCTGTATGCTTCCTGCCTTCGCCAAACGATTCTTTCTCCGGGCCCCCGATGGCATGGGAGAGCCTGGAGAATCGCGGGAGGGGGGGGTGGGGATATAGAAGAAATGGTCTAGTGCATACGTCAACCTGGTCTTCGTGAAGTATGAGGAACAGCGGAATAGATAGGGCCACCAACTCAGACATGTCTGACAGACAGGATAAAAGCCAAGAAGTTCACTTGGCAGGAGAGGTCATCTAAAACAAAAAAATCCCAGACTGGTTCAAAGGGTGGTTTGTGCTAGGCAGAGAACCAAATTAAAAACCAAAATGGAAATACCTTGAAAGAAGTGCAGAGCCAGAGGTATAAAAGATAGAATGGACAAGGCCACATTGCTGGACTGTATACAACATCCAGGCTTTGCCTGCCAGCGTGTATACCCCTAAAAAATTCTTCATGGGCTGGGTTCCACATGGATGGACCCTTGCCCTGGACCTGTATAGCACACTTGGGCTGGCTAACATTGCACTAAGTGCCAAGGTGAGAAGTTATGACAGGTCCACTGCCGGACAACAGACTGTCCCCACAGAGTAGTAGTGTCTGGGTATGGACTCAAAGGTTTACAGATTATGTAGGGATATAGATGCACTGCTTCTACTTGCAGCACTTGTAGGCAGTGAGGTAGAAAAATTAAAAAAAAAAAATAAAGTGTTTTAGCCAAGAGGGAATTCTCAATGAAGGAGAAGAGTAAGGTAGGGCTATAGGAGAGGCACCCAGGGGGCATATTTGACAGCTTTGCCAGTGTCCAATCACCCAAAAGGTACGAGTATATAATCCAGGTCTTTGAATACTTTGCTTGGGTCTTGTAAGATTAAGATACAGTGCCTTGCGAAAGTATTCGGCCCCCTTGAACTTTGTGACCTTTTGCCACATTTCAGGCTTCAAACATAAAGATATAAAACTGTAATTTTTTTTGTGAAGAACCAACATGTGGGACAAAATCATGAAGTGGAACGTAATTTATTGGATATTTCAAATTTTAACAAATAAACTGAAAAATTGAGCGGGCAAAATTATTCAGCTCCTTTACTTTCAGTGCAGCAAACTTTCTCCAGAAGAAGTTCACTGAGGATCTCTGAATGATCCAATGTTGACCTAAATGACTAATGATGATAAATAGAATCCACCTGTGTGTAATCAAGTCTCTGTATAAATGCATCTGCACTGTGAGAGTCTCAGAGGTCCGTTTAAAGCGCAGAGAGCATCATGAAGAACAAGGAACACACCAGGCAGGTTTGAGATACTGTTGTGGAGAAGTTTAAAGCCGGATTTGGATACAAAAAGATTTCCCAAGCTTTAAACATCCCAAGGAGCACTATGCAAGCGATAATATTGAAATGGGAGTATCAGACCACTGCAAAGCTACGAAGACCTGGCCGTCCCTCTAAACCAGGGGTCCTCAAACTACGGCCCTCCAGCTGTTCAGGAACTACAATTCACATCATGCTTAGTCATGTCTGTCTGTGGATGTCAGAGTTTTGCAATGCCTCATGGGATGTGTAGTTCCACAACAGCTGGAGGGCCGTAGTTTGAGGATCCCTGCTCTAAACTTTCAGCTCATACAAGGAGAAGACTGATCAGAGATGCAGCCAAGAGGCCCATGATCACTCTGGATGAACTGCAGAGATCTACAGCTGAGGTGGGAGACTGTCCATAGGACAACAATTAGTCGTATACTGCACAAATCTGGCCTTTATGGAAGAGTGGCAAGAAGAAAGCCATTTTTTAAAGATATCCATAAAAAGTGTCATGTAAAGCTTGCCACAAGCAGGCCCGGACTGGCCTTAGGGCATACCGGGCAAATGCCCGGTGGGCCACGGGCCGATGACGGCCCGCGAACGGCCCACATGTCATGTCTCCCCAGGGGTGTACCAAGAGGTTGCAGGCCAAGAGGGAACTATACTTACCCAATTGCCCAGTTTACCCGCCACCGACACAGCGCCAGATAGAGAAAGTTGAGATCAGCTCTGACATTTCACCCCTCCCCTTGCTGCCCGCACAACCAGTTAGAGGAGAGGAGCTGCTTCTACTCCTCTCCTTCTGTGTCTGCCCCGCCCACTCTCCCAGACAGACACTGTTCTGCTGTCTAAGGGATATGGGCGGGAATATTCAAACTAAAGCCCAGAAAACAGAAAGGAAAGATGGAGTCTGATATCCATCCAGTCAGTCAGTCTTTCCTGCCTCCTGAGTGAGTACTGTACACTGATGTAGGGGTGCCCTTCATTTCCTTCTCTCTCTCTTCACCTTTCTTTCTTTCTCTCTCTCCCTATCTATCTTTATCTATCTTCCTTCCCTTTTTTCTTTCTTTCATCTATCTTCCTTCCTATAGAACTATCGTTATCTATCTATCCATCTAGCCATCTATCCATCTATTTATCTATCTTTCTTTGTATCTATCTTATTTTTCTTTCTTTCTCTCTCCCTCCCTCCCTCCCTCTTCCTCTCCCCCCCTCCCTCCCTCTTCCTCTCCCCCCATTTATCTATTTTTCTCCCTCCTGTTATTTATCTATCTACTATCTTTATTTCTTCCTTTTAATCTATCCGCCTATCTATATTCCTTTATCTCACCACACATTAACCCCGCTGGCCACCTGGGAGACACACCAAACATGTGGAAGAAGGTGTTCTTGTCAGATGAAACCAAAATCAAACTTTTTGGCAACAATGCAAAACGTTATGTTTGGCGTAAAAGCAACACAGCTCAAACATGGTGGTGGCAGCATCATGGTTTGGGCCTGCTTTTCTTCAGCAGGGACAGGGAAGATGGTTAAAATTGATGGGAAGATGGATAGAGCCAAATACAGGACCATTCTGGAAGAAAGCCTGATGGAGTCTGCAAAAGACCTGAGCCTGGGACAGAGATTTGTCTTCCAACAAGACAATGATCCAAAACATAAAAGCAAAATATACAATGGAATGGTTCACAAATAAACATATCCAGGTGTTAGAATGGCCAAGTCAAAGTCCAGACCTGAAATCATTTGAGAATCTGTGGAAAACTGAAAACTGCTGTTCACAAACGCTCTCCAGCCAACCTTACTGAGCTCAAGCTGTTTTGCAAGGAGGAATGGGCAAAAATGTCAGTCTCTCAATGTGCAAAACTGATAGGGACATACCCCAAGTGACTTACAGCTGTAATCGCAGCAAAAGGTGGCGCTACAAAGTATTAACTTAAGGGGGCTGAATAATTTTGCACGCCCAATTTTTCAGTTTTTTATTTGTTAACCACTTTAGCCCCGGACCATATTGCTGCCAACTCACTTTTTGTGATTCGGCACTGCGTCGCTTGGCTCCCAAACAAAATTGGTGTCCTTTTTTCCCACAAATAGAGCTTTCTTTTGGTGGTATTTGATCATCTCTGCGGTTTTTATTTTTGCACTATAAACAAAAATATAGCAAAAAGTAAAAAATATTGAATTTTTTTCAAAATTGTCGCTCTAATAAATATCCCCCAAAAATATATATAAAAAAAAAAAAAAAAATGTCCTCAGTTTAGGCCGATACGTATTCTTCTACATATTTTTCGTAACAAAAAATCATAATAGGCGCAAAAGTTAGAGTTTACAAAATAGGGGGTAGTTGTATGGCATTATTAATATTTTTTTTTACTAGTAATGGCGGCGATCAGCATTTTTTTCAGTACTGCGACATTATGGCGGGCACTTCGGACACTTTTGACACTTTTTTGGGACCATTGGCATTTTTTTAGCGATCAATGCTATAAAAATGCATTGGATTACTATAAAAATGCAATTGGCAGTGAAGGGGTTAACAATAGGGGTCAGGGAAGGGGTTAAGTGTGTTCCAACTGTATGGGGGGGTAGCCTCACTAGGGGAAATCACTGATCTTCTGTTCATACATTGTATGATCAGAAGATCAGCTTTTCCCCCGCTGACAGGACCGGGAGCTTTGTGTTTACACACATAGCTCCCGGTCCCTGGTCTGTAACGAGCAATCGCCGGGCGCACGGGACTTGGGGACTAGTGGCCTCTTTAATGCGGACGTATAGCTACGGCCTCTCGCCCAGGAGAGCCACAATCCCGCAGTAAAATGACGGCGGCGGTCGGAAAAAAAGGTTAAAAAAGTTTATTTCAGTACAGGCTGTACACTGCAACATGCATCTCAGGACAGTACATCTTATGAAAAAGGGAGAGTATAGTCTCAGTTATTCAATTTTGGGAAATAAATTTAAAATGTACCAGCATCCCGAAGTATTTGAGAAAAGGGGGGGAGGGACCAACTAGATAGAGACAGTAAAGCTGCTTGATACTAGACTGCTCTAAGCTATATCGATCAATATGAGTTTGGTTGGGATTTTCAAGGTACTTGTAGAGAGACGTATATCATATAAAAATAGATTTATTACAAAAAGGACAATACATCAATAATAAAACGATGGGACAGGCCCCACAATTCGGACACAGTAAGGTGTTTGTTAAGATGACACAAAACAAAGCAAAACCGTATTGGTCGGATGCGTGGAGCCAATCTGCGACCTCGACCGGTTTCGCGGTTGATACCGCTTCTTCAGGAGGATCTACATAAAATACATACATTTATGAAGAAGAACAAGCAAAATTTACATAAATGTATACGTTTTAAGAAACAAAGCAGCAAAACCAGTGTTAAACTGACTGTGAAGATATACTCACATGGGATGGCAGGTGGCCCGGAATGAGTAGACAACAATCGTGTCCCCCAAACAAACAAGGAATACAAAATGGCTCGCGCCGGGGAAGCTGACAAAAAGCTCTGAAGGGTAGAAAGTTGCAAAAAATAGTGCTTTTAGGTATGCAGCGATTAAAGGTAATGAGGGACACCACAGGAGGGGGTGGGGGGGGGGGGGAGTGTTGGGGGAAGGGGAAAGAAAAGGACTAGGTGAAAAAGGGTGAGGGATAGTGAGGTAAGGGAGGTAAGGGAGGTGAAGGGTAGAATAAACGGAATTTCCGTTTCCTCCATCCCACACACTCCCCTTCTCCTTTATTCTACCCTTCACCTCCCTTACCTCACTATCCCTCACCCTTTTTCACCTAGTCCTTTTCTTTCCCCTTCCCCCAACACTCCCCCCCCACCCCCTCCTGTGGTGTCCCTCATTACCTTTAATCGCTGCATACCTAAAAGCACTATTTTTTGCAACTTTCTACCCTTCAGAGCTTTTTGTCAGCTTCCCCGGCGCGAGCCATTTTGTATTCCTTGTTTGTTTGGGGGACACGATTGTTGTCTACTCATTCCGGGCCACCTGCCATCCCATGTGAGTATATCTTCACAGTCAGTTTAACACTGGTTTTGCTGCTTTGTTTCTTAAAACGTATACATTTATGTAAATTTTGCTTGTTCTTCTTCATAAATGTATGTATTTTATGTAGATCCTCCTGAAGAAGCGGTATCAACCGCGAAACCGGTCGAGGTCGCAGATTGGCTCCACGCATCCGACCAATACGGTTTTGCTTTGTTTTGTGTCATCTTAACAAACACCTTACTGTGTCCGAATTGTGGGGCCTGTCCCATCGTTTTATTATTGATGTATTGTCCTTTTTGTAATAAATCTATTTTTATATGATATACGTCTCTCTACAAGTACCTTGAAAATCCCAACCAAACTCATATTGATCGATATAGCTTAGAGCAGTCTAGTATCAAGCAGCTTTACTGTCTCTATCTAGTTGGTCCCTCCCCCCCTTTTCCCACAGTACATCTTATCTGCTTCCTACATGAGCACACTCTAAGATGGCCACTGTACCCCTTGACCCTTGTCATCACTGCTGGGTGGAGCCAGCCTTAAAGTGCCAGTACAGGTATAACAGTATAGCTATGGCCTCTCGCCCAGGAGAGCCACAATCCCGCAGTAAAATGACGGCGGGCGGTCGGAAACAGGTTAAAAAAAGGATTTTTTTAATAAACAGCTTACCTGTAAAATCCTTTTCTTGAAGTACATCACGGGACACAGAGCGCATAGCCATTACACTTGGGTTATATGGGTACCTTCAGGTGTGGACACTGGTGTAATCAATTTCACAGGAAGTTTCCTCCCTATATAACCCCCTCCCACTGGGAGTGCTTCAGTTTTGTAGCAAGCAATTCTCCCGAGGTTACACAATGTTCCCCAAAAGAGGGGTGGGAGCTCTGTGTCCCGTGATGTACTTCAAGAAAAGGATTTTACAGGTAAGCTGTTTATTAAAAATCCTTTTTTCTTTATCGTACATCACGGGACACAGAGCGCATAGCCATTACACTTGGGATGTCCTATAGCAATGCTCTATGAAGGGAGGGAGACCGTAAGGCCAAGAATAGCCAAATAAAAACATTGTCAGGAGAAAACATGGCTCCACCAACAGATAAACAAGGGGGCGTGAACCGGGCCAGAGGATTCTATACTGCTGCCCG
Source organism: Rana kukunoris (assembly GCA_029574335.1). Lineage (NCBI taxonomy): Eukaryota > Metazoa > Chordata > Amphibia > Anura > Ranidae > Rana > Rana kukunoris. The sequence goes on along the minus strand of CM056052.1, from coordinate 422,104,478 downwards.
TAGGACCGCCTTCCCAAAAGCTGCGTCCGTACCCTTTGCAACGTCCAACTTATAAAATTTAGTAAACGTATGTACGGAAGACCAGGTTGCCGCCTTGCAAACCTGTGCCATAGAGATCTGATGGTGTGCCGCCCAGGAGGCACTCATAGCCCTCGTAGAATGGGCTTTAACTGATAAGGGAGGTGGAACGCGCTTCAGACCATATGCCTGAAAAAATCAGCTGCTTAATCCACCTAGCCAAGGAAGACTTGGCAGCCGGCTGACCCTTCTTGGGGCCATCCGGAAGAACAACAAAGCACATCTGTTTTCCGAATCTTCTCTGTAGCCTTGAGATAGACCCTCATGGCTCGAACCACGTCCAAAGTATGAAGCCGTCTTTCCTCTCTGGACTGGGGAGTAGGAAAGAAGGATGGTAGGACTAGGTCCTGATTCAAGTGAAAACTGGATATGACCTTAGGAAGGAAAGAAGGTTGAGGCCGCAGAACCACTCTGTCCTTATGCAGAATAAGGTATGGCTCCCTGCATGACAAGGCTGCCAGCTCGGAAACCCTTCTGGCTGAAGCCATAGCCACCAAGAAAACCAACTTTCGGGTTAGTAGCACAAGAGGGATTTCTGTCAGAGGTTCAAACGGCTGCCTTTGTAAAGCGGACAAGACCAGATTTAAATTCCAGGGGCAGAGGGGAGCTCTAATAGGGGGATTCACATGCAAGACCCCCTGCAAGGTTTTCATAAGCGAATGGGTGGCCAAGGGTCTTTGAAACCATATCGATAAAGCCGACACCTGCCCCTTTAGAGTACTAAGAGCCAACCCTTGGTCAACGCCAACCTGGAGGAATCGCAAGATCCTGTCAATAAAAAACTTTCGAGGATGCCATTTTTGAGACTCGCACCACTCCACATAGGTTCTCCAGACTCTGTAATAAATATTTCTGGAGACCGGTTTCCTAGCCTGAATCAACGTAGATATGACCTGATCTGAGAGGCCTCTGCCCTTAAGAATTAGGGATTCAGCTGCCAAGCCGTCAAATTTAGCTGCTGTGAAGCAGGATGGCAGATTGGGCCCCGAGACAGCAGATCTGGGCGCAGGGGGAGCGGCCCCGGCGCCCCGACTGACATCTTCACGATGAGTGCGTACCAAGCCCTCCTGGGCCAGGCTGGGGCCACCAGGATCACAGGCCTGCGCTCCACCCGGATCCTCCGTAGAAGGCGGGGAATCATCTGCAGTGGAGGGAACGCATACAGAAGAGAAAACTGGTGCCAAGGGCAAACCAACGCATCGGTCCCGTAGGCCGAGGGATCCCTGGTTCGGGATATGAATTTGTCCAATTTTTTGTTGGATCTCGTTGCCATAATGTCCACATCTGGGACTCCGAATCTTTGGCAAATCTCTTGGAATACCTGGGGGTGAAGAGACCATTCCCCCGGGAGCAACTGTTGACGACTCAAAAAATCTGCTTGAGAATTGTCTATCCCTGGGATGAACACCGCCGAGATGCAGGGTACATGGGCTTCGGCCCATGAGAAAATCAGGTTTACTTCTTTGGGCTGCTGGGCTCTTCGTGCCCCCCTGGTGGTTTATGTATGCCACCGCAGTGGCGTTGTCGGACTGTATCCTTACTGGCAGACCCTGAAGGGGGAGAGTCCAGGCGATCAGGGCCAGTCGAGCAGCTCTGATCTCCAAGATATTGATGGGAAGCAGTTTTTCTGCCCCCGACCACAGCCCTTGCTGGGTCTGTTCTTCTAGAACTGCCCCCCAACCTAACAGGCTGGCATCCGTGGATACTATCTTCCACGTGATGGGGAAAAAGCATTTCCCTTTTGACAAATTTTGAGAGACCAGCCACCAAGACAGGCTGCGCCGGACCTTCGGGGAGAGCACTAACGGACGATCTAACGCCTGAATGGATTTGTTCCAAGCAGAGAAAATGGCTGCCTGAAGATATCTGGTATGGATCTGGGCATAGGGCACAGCCTCGAAGGCGGCCACCATCTTCCCCAGCAGTCGCATACATAGGCGAATAGTCGGCCTCTTCTTGCCTAAGACCACTTGAACTGCTTGAGCTATTGATCTGATCTTTGCTTGAGGTAAACTTATCCTCTGGCAGTCTGTATCTAGCCGAAGGCCTAGATATTCCAACTGCTTTGTGGGTTTCAATACCGATTTTTCTAGGTTTACAATCCACCCGAATTCCTCTAGATGCTGAACTGTGCAACCTACTGCCTGATTGAGGTTGGAAGCTGAGCTGTCGATAACCAGAAGATCGTCCAAGTATGCCAAGACTAAAATGCCTTCTGTCCTTAGGACGGCTAGCACCGGGGCTAACACCTTTGTGAATACCCGCGGAGCTGTTGCCAACCCGAAAGGGAGGACTACGAACTGGTAATGGTGGTGATCTATCATACAAACGAAGAAACCTGTGATGTGCCGGGTAGATCGGCACGTGCAGATACACATCTTTTATGTCTATAGATGCTAGAAAGTCATCTTGATGTAGGCTGGCTGCCACCGAACGTATGGACTCCATACGAAAGGTCTGAATGTTTAGAAAGCGATTTAGGCGTTTGAGGTCCAAGATAGGCCTGACGTCGCCATTGGACTTTGGTATTATGAAAAGGTTGGAGTAGAATCCCAGACTCCATTCCTGGGTTGGTACTTCTACAATTACTCCTTGGAGCCAGAGACGATCCAATGCTTTTACAAGAGAGGCCCTCTTTAATGGGTCGCTTGGAAGACTTGACCCCTGAAGCTGAGGAGGGGGGACTTCCCGAAACTCTAGCTTGTAGTCCGTGGTTACCACGGATCTTACCCAAGAGTCAGGAATTCTGGCCTTCCACACTTCGGAGAAAAACCGAAGCCTTCCCCCCACCTCAGAGAGTGGGGGCGCCCCTTCATGAATCTGACTTGAGGACTGGTTTAACCGGCTTGCGAGGCCATGGCCTCTTGCCTGTCGTGGCTTGTCCTTGTGGGCGGCTATTAAATGCTGAACGCCCGGGAGGCCGTCGATACTGACGGGAAGTTGAAGGGGCCGAGCCTGTGAAGGCCTGTCGCTTAAATGCGGGCCCACGCGATCTTTTCTTGATAGGCAAGAAAGAACTTTTACCACTTGATATGGTCTGGATATATTTATCTAGGTCTTCACCGAATAGTCTCCCACCATGAAAGGGAAATCCTGCTAAAAGCTTTTTGCAGGGTGCCTCTGCTGACCAGTTTTTTAGCCACAAAAGGCGACGCATATGAACCAACAGCAGAGATAAACGGGACGCCTGTTGAACGGAGTCCTTAATAGCATCTACTGCAAAGCAGAGAGCTCTTGGGAGGTCAGCCAATTCACGAGCTTGCTGAGCCGGTATGTCCCTTAATATCGGTTTAGTCTGATCCTTTAAAGCCTGACAAACGCCAATGGCTGCCACTGCTGGCTGAACCACGGCACCTACTGTGGTAAATAAAAGCCTTCAGTAGTGTCTCCAATTTTTTGTCGACTGGATCTTTAAACACCTGAACATTTTCCACCGGACAGGTCAGGAATTTATTTACGCAGGAAATGGTTGCGTCCACGGTAGGGAGTGCCCATTTCTTTGCAAATTCTTCTTCCATAGGATAGAGAATGGTGACCCTTTTAGGAGGGATACAAATCCTATCAGGTCGAGCCCAATCCTGAAAAAATCACGCTCTCCAGAAGGGGGTGAACCGGGAAAGACGCACCACTCAATGGTGCCTTCAAGGAACCTAAAGAGGATACCGCGGGGGCTAATTGTTCTGACACTGGAAGTTTAAAAGCAGTGCGAACCATATCCGTCAGAGACTGGATCCACAGACTCTCTGCTTTAGAAGCCGAAAAAAAATTCATCTATAGTGAAATCTTCAATGTCTGACCCGTCAGGACTCAGGTCCGCTTGATCCCCCTGTGGGTCCAATTCCTCCGAAGAGAGGACCTCTGCATCCGAACACACCGTTCTAGGTGACGGGGATCTAGCCCGTTTGCCACCCGGCAAAGAGCAGGCAATTAAAGCAGTTAACCTTTTCTCTAGCCCACCCAGGGTGGATTCTAGCATTTCTTCCGTAACATAAACGGGAATGGGTTGATTGGGGGCCGCCTCTGCCCCTAGCACCCTCAATGGCTCCTGCATGATGCTGTTCGGTGGTCTATCTGGTGAGGGTGGGACCACTGGAGCCTGGCCCAAATCCTCTGACCCCGTTGGAGACCCCTTTACTTTTTTGGCACCTTTTGCAGCCTTAGCTGGTCCTGATCCCTTGGGAGCCATTGCACAACCTTGAGACACCCCTACAGCCAACACCCAACTGTTGTAGCTAGAAGTGAAACATTAATAAGGACAGGCTATGGTAAAAAAAAATTTTTTTTTTTTTTAATTTTCATACGCCTGAGAAGGCGGCAATACCGAGGAGAGTCCTGTGAGTATTGCCACACCAATGCCCGTTAGCTGGAGTCCAAGGTTGCACCGACTCAGATACTGCCAGATCTAAGGCTGAGTCCCTTTAAGAAAAAAATCTTTTTTTTTTCTGGTCAGTGTCGACTAAGTCCAGACCTGAAGATCCACAAACCACCACTGGGTGTCACTGTTAGCCAGAAATGGCTCAGCTGCGCGCTCTGTGTCCTCACTCTCCACTGCTCTCAGGAGGGAATGACCAGCCAGGAAATGCTTTTTTTTTTTTGCTTTATCTGAGACCTGACGCTGCTGGCCCGCCCCCCCCCCCCCCCACGCTGAAACCAACATGGAGGAAGCAGAGAGCAGAGGAGAAGCCTGGACCAGCGCTAGTAACACAGACACCCGGTAAGCCACTAATCTTTGTAGTGCACACATAGAGGAAGCTGTCCCCCTAGGCTTCCTAGGAAACAGGAGTTTTGTCAGCACTTCCTCTCTATACACGTGGGGCTGCAGTATCATGCTAACAGGCAAATCTGGGGGGAGTAGCAAAATACATATCTTTAAAAGCATATATCTACATGTTATCTGGGTAAACATTAGTACATCCCATCCTGCCTCAAAAGACATAGTGGAGATAGTGGCTGATGCACAAGCATACCATTAGCCAACCCAGAACCCCCAGGGGGATACCTACTGTCGAACCAAGTCCCGCAGGTTCCCTCTTACCTGCTCCACGCCGCAGGGTATTGCAAAATGCAAGAGGCCCAGCCTTCCCCCATCTCCGTGGGTATTGTCTTGGACCTTCAGGGACCGGGGTCCTGTGTTAAGGAACCCACACCCCTGGACCTATATAGCATCCTGGCATCAGTAGCGTTTAGTTCTTGGAAGAGACTAAGGCACTGGAGCCCAGAATCCAGCCCTCCAAGGAGAGGCATTATAGGCAAAACCCCACTCCAGCAGGGCCCGGGTACCGTACACCTTGGCTTTGAAGCACTTCGGACGGATCCGGCTAGCTATCCTGGGTCCCGAGACCTCCGAGGGACAGCTAGACGTGACCAACACCTAAGACACTGGCGAAAAAACTGAAGCACTCCCAGTGGGAGGGGGTTATATAGGGAGGAAACTTCCTGTGAAATTGATTACACCAGTGTCCACACCTGAAGGTACCCATATAACCCAAGTGTAATGGCTATGCGCTCTGTGTCCCGTGATGTACGATAAAGAAAAAAGTTTGAAATATCCAATAAATTTCGTTCCACTTCATGATTGTGTCCCACTTGTTGATTTTTCCCCAAAAAATACAGTTTTATATCTTTATGTTTGAAGCCTAAAATGTGGCAAAAGGTCTCAAAGTTCAAGGGGGCCGAAATCTTTTGCAAGGCACTGTATAACATGATCTTCAAATGTGCTGGGTTATCATTTTTATGAGCGGACCAGAACTTTTCCTATGTTTCCTGCAGTTTAGTCATGTTTTCAGACAAACATTTATCCAAAAGGAATGCAATGATTGTTTTTTGCATGTAAATGTTATTATACACAAACAATTTGCAGTGCAAGTCCTTTTAAACTTAGTAAAGGTTTATGTCCAAATAAAAAATACCCTCTAAACTAAGAAACAAGCCATAATTTTTAGTTCCCAAGAACGCTCTTCAGGTTATTCATTTTTTGCATTATTTTAATGCAATACTTAAAAATTGTACTATAAAATATGCAAAAGATTATGTTGCCAATATGACTTGTGTTTTAAAGGAAGGACACAAAAATATAACATTTAAAACCAATTGTTTTCTTCAAGTAGCACTAAAAAAAAGGATGTGTGATCCAGTAGGCAGGCTGTCTGATGACAAGTCTTATTCTCATCTTTTCTAGGGTATGCTCCACTGCCTAAAGGACTACTTCAAGGTCAACATACTGCAGCCAGCACACAATACTTGAGTTTAGAGAAATAACAGCTCCAGAACAGGCATCCAACAGTTAACCCTTTTAGTTACCATCCATCTCCTTTGGTAAATCTGCCATTTGGAAATTTAATTATGCATTCCAACACTACCTTCTATAGTTCTAAATTAATTATGTAAAGAACATTTCTTCTAATAGCCATCTTAGCAACGCATTCCTTAAACATGGGATATATATGTGTATGGTCTGACACCTAACAATGTGCATGCAATTTTAAAATCTGCAGTTGTGGATCTCCAGAATTGCAATGGAATGGATTTGCTAGACTAGCATAGTGTATTGAGGGACTCACAATTTACAAGAGACAGACAGACTGAAACATAAATAAGGAACTACTAAAAGATTTTTTTTTTTTTAACATAGAAGACTTTCAAGATGTGAATGGTTACCATAATTCCAGTCTCAGCTTTTGCCACCCTGTGACGTGTTAGGCCGTGTACACACGGAGGGACATGTCCGCTGGAAACGGTCCCCCGGACATGTTTCAGCGGACATGTCTCCTCTGGATTTTCGTCCGACGGTGTGTACACACCATCGGATGAAAATCCCCTCGGCCAGGGAACGCGGTGACGTTGACGCCGCAACATCACCAAACCCGGAAATAAAATGCTTCCGCGCATGCGTCAAATCCATTCGACGCATGGGGGGACAGTTCTGTCCGCTGGTTAATGCACTAACCAGCGGACAGATCCGGACGGACAGGTCTGTAGCAGACAAATTTCAAAGCATGATTTGAAATTTGTCCGATGGACAAACCTGTCTGCTCGCCCGTACACACGGTCGGATTTGTCTGCTGAAACAGTCCGTCAGACCGGTTTCAGCAGATAAATTTGATCGTGTGTAGGCGGCCTCAGATTTGCCTCTACTTTGTGTCTCAAAAACACAAAAGAAAGTGACAAAAAAATAAAAATAAATCTTGTTAGGACAACTGACACTAACCGATGTCCCCACTGGAAGACTGACCCTTTTGCAGTGTAAAAAAAATGCAGCATGTGCCATTTTATATTTTTACTGCACTGCAATGACGTGAACTATGCCCATAAGATTACCTTGATTTGAGGCCATCTATGCAGTTGGAGTGCAGATTTATGAACAAGGGCTAAATTTAATGTATATCCCTTCAGGGCGATACTGAGGATACACCAATACCTGTGTGCCACCATCCCAATATTGTATGAATTCTGGCTAAGGACAAATGATTTTTGGACTTTGCAGGCACACGATAGTCATGATAAGAAACTAGATTTTCCTCTGGACCCACCGCCTGGTTACACATCACACAGATAACCCTTGATCGTACTACTTTTTGAGTCTTATGATAGAACTGTATTATGATTGTGATAACCTGTGCGGACCAGTTATTAATTTAATTTCTTTGATTTTATATTTGTAACAGTTTTTTTATGACATTTCTATAAATAATCTAGTTTATCATAACTATCGTGTGCCTGAAAAGTCCAAAAATCGTTAGTCCTTAGCCAGTTGGAGTGCAGTTCAAAATGCATCCAACTGCATTCAGTGTGAAAGGGCCCTTAGGCCCCATGCACACGAGAAACGCAAATGCAAACACATCTAAAACACACGTTTTCAAAGGCAAAAAACGGCGTTTAAAACGCCAGTTTTTGCCACGAATTTTGCTGCATTTTGCCGCGTTTTACCGCGTTTGCGTTTATAAGCTTTTAGTTAAGAAACATCATAAGACCCTCCCTAAGCTCAAAAAACAATATTTAACCATTTCAGCCATTTTGTGAGACCAAAGCGAGTAGCAGCTGAAAGAGCAGCAGTGTACTTTTATTTAGCGTGTCACTTGCCACATCACCCGCCACAAGCTGTGGATTGTCCACTTGCCATGTCACCTGGCCATACCACCTGCCACAAGTTGTGGATTGTCCACTGGCCACATCACCTGCCATGTCACCTGGCCATGTCACCTGCCACAAGTTGTGGATTGTCCACTTGCCACGTTACCTGGCCACGTCACCTGCCATGTCACCTGGCCACGTCACCTGCCACAAGTTGTGGATTGTCCACTGGCCACATCACCTGCCATGTCACCTGGCCATGTCACCTGCCACAAGTTGTGGATTGTCCACTTGCCACGTTACCTGGCCACGTCACCTGCCATGTCACCTGGCCACGTCACCTGCCACAAGTTGTGGATTGTCCACTGGCCATGTCACCTGTCACGTCACCTGCCACAAGTTGTGGATTGTCCACTGGCCACGTCACCTGGCCACGTCAGCTGCCATGTCACCTGGCCACGTCACCTGCCACAAGTTGTGGATTGTCCACAATGCAATGCAATCAATTACAGTTGTTTAAGTTTAATGGTTTTTCATCATTTGCCATCATTTTTGAGATTTCTAATGTAAAAAAATAGGTCACCTTTAAAAACGCCTATAAACGAAATCGCGGCACAATGCCGGTACCGCGTTTTGCCGCGATCTGCGTCTGAAACGCGAAAACGTTTGCATCTGAACCCATTTTTTTGCTTCTAAAAAAACGAGCCTAACCCCAACTGCTTTAAAACGCAAAAAAATGTAAATGTGTGCATGGACACATAGGATAACATTAAATGTGTTCAGGGGCAGTTGAAAAAAAATGTAAAATGCACATCAAATGCACGTACTGTATGCATGCAAAGAAAGAACGTATGGGCCTCAAGGGACAACTAGACTATAGCGAAGGGCAATTTCTTCAGCAGGGCACATATGCAACAATAAAAAGCATAGCAAAGTTAATTACCTAAAATTAAAAATTAAATAATAAAGTATAGATCTTTAACATACAATGCAAACCAAAAACATGGAAACAGCCCTTATTCCTAAAATTAAACAGACATTTATATAGGGTTAATTGAATACCTGAAATGTACTGAAACCCCCAAAAAGCGTGCTCTATGTGGGAATGACATATATAGCAGCAGTTACAAACATGCAATGAAATCAAATAAACTGTTGCGCTGTGCCTTTAAAACAAAATAAAAAAAATACAAAAACGTTTGCTCTGCTCTGCCTCATTAAATAAACGTGAACAAAAAATCATATCACCCCAATTGTGCAAAAAAAGTCAACCAAAAACACATGTATGATCCCATTACCCTCAACATCTTTTGTGAATCAACTTGTGAGATTCACTACAAGTGCAACACTCAGCCTTATACCAAAAAGAAAGACCCCAAAACTATAGTAGGTCATGTAATCCTCTTAAATGTCTGCACATGAAACTCCATTCAGTATACACTATATTGTCAAAAGTACTGGGACGCCTGCCTAAATCCGTACGGTTCAATATTGAGTTGGCCCATCCCTTGCAGCTATAACAGCTTCTGGGAAGACTAACCACAAGGTTTAGGAGCGTCTGTGGGAACGTTTGACATTTCTACCAGAAGTGCATTTGTGAGGTCGAGCACTGATGTTGGAGGAGAAGGCCTATCTCACATGGACTTTGCTTGGTGCACAGTCATGTTGGTACAGGAAACTCCCCAAACTGTTCGCTGCAGTCTGCCTCAATTTCATGGACCCGCAAAAAAAAACAATTACGCAGATCGCCACCATTACCAGTATACACACATTTTATAGCATCTGCAGTATAGAATGTATCTATAAAAATAAATATTGATCTAAACTGATGAATAGATTTGTTTTTCATATATGTGGGGATTACATAGCATAAAGTAATTTTTTTTGTTAAATGATCAGTTTTTTTGTTTATAAAAAAAAAAATGTAGGAGGTGATCAAACACCACAACAATACTAAGAAAAATATTTGTGGGAAAAAAAGTCGTCAATTTTGTTTGGGTACAACGTCGCACAACCGCGCAATTGTCAGTTAAAGCAACGCAGTAATGCATCGCCAAAAATGGCCCGTCTTTAAGAGGGTAAATCCTTCCGGGGCTGAAGTGATTAATCCATTCTCCGCATTTGGGCAAAAAATGTCAAAGTATTTGTATCACCACACCTCCCCAGCCCCCTCCCCTTTGACACACACTTTATAAATACTTGCCTTTCTCACTAAATCCAGCACTGGGCCCACCATTCACAGGACAGAAGCAGCAGGAGTAGCCATTAGCTCATGTTGCCGTCAATCAAATCCTGTGAGCAGGCAGCGAAGGGTGGGGGACACTCTGATGTGTGTGTGTGCACACACAGCCCAGCTCATAAGCGAGCCCGCATGTGTATCCCCATAGGAAGATTCAACCTATGGTGGACCAGGGGGAGAAAGGAGGAGCCACAAACGTCGATGTCGGACCCCAAAAGAGGTTTAGGGCTGTTCTGTGCAATAGTAATGCACATAGCAGGTAAGAATATATGTTTGTGCTTAAAGAGGTTGTAAACCTTTATCTTTTTTTAAACAGACTTGGAATAGCCTATCCCGATGCATAAATCCCGATTAGCTTTTATACAGCATACTGGCACACAGGGCATTCTGATAAATGAAAACCTTGAAGAAGGTGGTCCGTTAGGGATGCAACACGTCACATTTCACATTTCAGATCACTAGCTTGTTAATCCGTGTGTGCCTCTGTGAGCCTTTTTTAAAGAGATATCCTGTAAGGCTCCTTACACACGGAGCGGTCCGTTTTTCGGTCCGCTCCGTGTGTGTCCGTCGGCTCAGCGGGGGGTCCCGCTCAGCTGTCGGCGGACAGGGCGGACCCCGCACACTGTGCAGGGACCGCCCTGTCTCTCCTCCGCTATCCCCTATGGGGAATCGGATGGAAACGGACCGTCTGTCCGTTTGCATCCGATCCGATCCACCGGATGGAAGAAAAATAGGGTTTTCTTCCGTCCGCAAAACGGATCCAGACAGACGCGGATCGTAGGCGGACGTTAGCGGATGCATCATCCGCTAACGGATCCGCTCCCATAGGGAGACATTACAAGTCCGTAAACGGACTTGTAATTAGCGGACCGTTCGTCCGCTCATGTAAAAGGGGCCTTAGTGTAACCATTTTCAGTATAACAAAGTTAAAGGATTTTACACTATGGAGTATTTTGTCCTCTATTATGAGTTTTTGAGTCTACATGATAGACCTACCCGTGAGGAATTTGGTGCCCTTAAAGTGGTAGTAAAGATTTGGTTTAAAAAAAAAAAAAACATGTCATATTAACCTCCTCTGCAGTTGGTTTTGCACAGAGTGGCCCCGATCCACCTCTTCTGGAGTCCCTCTATGGTGCTCCTGGCTCCTCCTCTTCGCAAGTGCCCCATCGGAGAAGCGCTCTCCTTTGTGAACACCTGTGCAGGCACACTCTCCTGTGTCATGCTGCTGCGTTGCTATCAATCTATTCAATCAAGAGCTGAGACACCAGAAAGGGGGCCCGCGTCTCTCGGCACGATAGCGAACGGGCTCAAGTGGAGTAAAATGGGGGAGCTGGTGCACGACAATAGGTTTTTCACCTGATTGCATTGAGGTGAAAACCGGTGAGGGCTGAACATGCTCGTGGCTCCCCACACCCCCCTCCATCTTCTCCCCCTTCTATCTTCTATCTTCGACCTTCTTTCTCTTCCCTCTTCCTCTTCTCTCACTTATTTGTCTTTGGAAATAGGAAAAATCAGTGGACTGGGCCCGCGGACTGCTGCCTTATTGTTACACCTTAGTAAGATGGGGCCCTCACCTGGGGTCCCGCAGGAGCAGTGTTATGTGTGGGTGCAGTTAGAAGTGGGTTAAAGAAATGTTCTGTGCCGCCTACCCGCAGGCTTCAAGCGACGTATGGTACTGTACGTCTGCATTCATGTTTATGAACACTGGAATCGGTGCTAACCCTTTATGTACTATGTATTGTTACTGTTGCGGTTCGTGTGGACCAGTTTTCTGTTCTGAATAAATAAACAATAAAAAAAAAAAAAAAGAAAACCGGTGAGGGTACAACCCCTTTAAAGAAACATCCAGAGTGTGCAGCAGAATATACCCTAAATGCAGTTTTGAACTCTAATGTAGCAAGGTTCAACTCCTAAGGTGAGAGTTCACCCATTTACACAAAGGTTGTGTATATTTCTAAGAAGATTGTGAGGCACTTTGCACATTTTGGAGCACAATATTTTTACTGATATACTTTTAGCGCTATATTTTCTGTATTTGAAATACTAGCTTTGGTATATGCAGTGTTGATTTTATTGCATATTTATTGTTTTTGTAATCAGGGGTGCTTCACAATTTTTTTTTTTTTTATATATTCTGATAAATAGATTCTTAAAAACACATTGCACCTATCACATGGCTGCCCACAGAGCCCATACAACGACATTTTCAATACAGAAGAGGGGGAAGTTGCATAATTCAATGAATTAATAGAAGGTTTGACAAAAAAAAAGATGTTGAGCTAGCTCTTTTCGAAATTCTCCACTTTGATCAGCTACAATTGAAAATAGCAGTTTCTATGGCTACACAGACCAAGAGTTGTAAGGAAACAAGAGCGCAAACACAACCTTTTGTACTTCGCACAGAGCTGAATCTACAAAAGTAATAACTGGCATTGGGCAGTGGTAAAAATAGATGACTAGAAAACCCCCTGAGAACACATCAGCTTTTCAGGATGTCTCATATGAAAATAATGGCATCCATACCACTGTTCAAACATTTTTTAAGATGATATCAGGCACCGTTTAAAAAACGGTCTGCCTTTATCAGGAATTCAGAGAAACTTGAGGATGCACCCAGGTCCATGCAAAATACCAACACCTTTGGTTCCATTTAATCAGCCGAGGAGTGCAAATTGTTTACCTGGTATGATTTAAGGTTGGCCTAAGGAAGGATCATCCCCATTACCCCATTCTAAGCTTTTTGTGTAAAAAAAAAAAAAACAACAACACCTCATTTAAAAAAAGGGCAACTATATAAGTTGGACCTCTTCACACAGAAGTTTTTCAGGCGGTTTAGCTCTAAAAATAGCACCTAAATACCACCTGAAAAACTCCTACCCTGCAGCCTCCGTGTGAAAGCCCAAGTGCTTTAACACCGAGGCGATGAGCTGGCAGGACCGCTCCAAAACTCCTGCTAGCAGCATCTTTGTAGCAGTGAAAAAATGTGAAAACAATGCGACACCGCGGCTATACCGCCGGTAATGCGCCTCTGCAAAGGCACATTGCCGGCAGTATTAACCCTTTTTTGGTCGCTAACGGGGGTTAAAACCGCACCACTAGCGGCTGAATAAAAAGGATCACCACCTCAATCTAGAGAAATGCCTCTCTTTGATAGAGGACTGGATGACCAAGAGTTATCTTAAACTCAACGGAGTGAAAACAGAACTTCTCCTGTTTCACGCCAAGCGTAGGAACCAACCAGCAACAACTTGGACCCCCCCGCCCATTCTGGGTAAATTCATCACCCCTAGCGCCAAAGTCAAAAGTCTTGGGGTCATCTTCGACTCCTACATGACAATGGACGCACAAATGGGGTCAGTAGTCAGCGGATCTCACCATCTGCTGCGCTTACTACGCAGACTTATTCCTTTCATTCCTAAAGAAGACGTAGCAGTCGTGGTGAAAAAAGATTTTTAATACAGCTTACCTGTAAAATCTTTTTCTTGGAGTACATCACGGGACACAGAGCAGCATATTCATTACTATACGGGTTATATGGAGTACCTTCAGGTGATGGACACTGGCAATCTCAAACAGGAAGTCCCCTCCCTATATAACCCCCTCCCATAGAGGAAGTACCTCAGTTTTGTAGCAAGCAGTATGCCTCCCAAAAATGTTCCCCAAAAGAGGGGTGGGAGCTCTGTGTCCCGTGATGTACTCCAAGAAAAGGATTTTACAGGTAAGCTGTATTAAAAATCTCTTTTTCTTTCTCGTACATCACGGGACACAGAGCAGCATATTCATTACTATACGGGATGTCCGAAAGCAGTGCTTTAATGAGGGGAGGGAGACATCTTCCAAAAAAAAAAAGGATTTAATTTAGAGATATACTCAAATAATAATAAATCCAACTTAGTCAAGAACTGTAAATCTGAAATCTAAATCAAGGGAGCCCCCTCAGATCCTGAGGAGCTTGAATCGCGGCCTGCAGTACTGCCTGCCCAAAGGCTGTATCCGCATTCCTTCTTACGTCCAATTGATAAAAAATTTGTAAACGTGTGGACTGACGACCACGTTGCTGCCTTGCATATTTGAGCCATAGAGATCTGATGATGTGCTGCGCAGGAGGTGCCCATGGCCCTGGTAGAATGGGCCTTTACCGACAAAGGAGGAGGCAACCTCTTCAAACCGCAGGCCTGAATGATTAATTGTTTAATCAATCTTGCGATGGTGGATCTAGCAGCTGCCTGACCCATCTTGGGCCCCTCCGGTAAAACGAACACCACATCTGTTTTCCGAACCTTCTCTGTAGCTTTAAGATAGGCCTTTATGGCCCTGACAATATCAAACGTATGCAGCAACCCCTCCTTTCTTGAGGTGGGTTTTGGAAAGAAGGATGGAAGTACCACATCCTGGTTCAGGTGGAAACTGGATATAACCTTTGGTAGAAAGGAAGGATGAGGACGGAAAACCGCCCTATCCTTATGTAAAACGAGATATGGTTCCTTACAAGATAAGGCTGCCAATTCCGATACTCTCCTGGCCGAAACTATGGCGATCAGAAATACCGACTTTGTAAACACCAAAGGTACCTCAGCCAACGGCTCAAAGGGTTGTTTCTGTAGAGTTGACAGAACAAGATTTAAGTCCCATGGACAAAGTGGTGATTTGACCGGAGGATTAACACGTAAGACTCCCTGTATGAAGGTCTTAACCAGCGAGTGGGCGGCCAGCGGCCTCTGAAACCACACTGATAAGGCTGAAATCTGTCCCTAGATCGTGCTTAATGCCAGGCCTTTATCCACTCCTAGCTGGAGAAAACTTAATACTCTATCAATGGTATACTTGCGGGAAAACCATCTCTTAGACTCACACCAGCCTACGTAGGCCCTCCAAACCCTGTAACAAATTACCCTGGAGGCCGGCTTTCTAGCCTTAATGAGGGTAGGGATTACCTGCCTAGACAGACCTCTACCCCTGAGAATCAGGGATTCAGCCGCCAGGCCGTCAAATTTAGACGCCGTAATGCCGGGTGGAGGATCGGGCCTTGTGAGAGTAAGTCTGGCCATAGAGGAAGAGTCCAAGGGTCTCCCGCTGCCAATTTCAGGACTAGTGAGTACCATGCCCTCCGGTACCAAGCTGGGGCTACCAGGATAACCGGCCTGTGCTATGATCCTGCGCAACAGGCGGGGTAGTAACTGCAGCGGGGGAATGCATATAGAAGTTATGATTGATGCCAAGGGCAAACCAACGCATCGGTTCCGCAGGCCATAGGGTCCCTCGTTCGAGACATGAACCTGTCTAGCTTCTTGTTGAATCCTGATGCCATGACGTCCACGTCTGGCACTCCCCACTTCTGGCAGATTGTCTGAAAGACCTGTGGATGCAGAGACCACTCCCCCGGCGACAGGGTTTGGTGACTTAGGAAGTCCGCCTGCAGGTTGTCCACCCCCGGGAATGAATATCGCCGATATGCAGGGTACATAAATCTCTGCCCACCAAAAAACCAAGCTCATCTCTCTCTCTGAGTGGCTTGACTCTTGGTTCCCCCTTGGTGGTTCACATATATGCCACCGCTGTGGCATTGTCTGAATGAATTCTCACCGAGGACCCCTGTAATCTGGATGTCTATGCCAGGAGGGCTAGCCGAGCCGCTCTGATCTCCCAGACATTGATGGGCAGCTGCCTCTCCGCCTCTGCCCAAGTTCCTTGGCGAGTGAACCCGTTCAAGACCGCTCTCCAGCCTTCCAGACCACTGGGCAGAAAGACTCCCCTTCAGAAGGTTCTGAGGGTTTAACCACCAGCATAGACTCTGCCGGACCTTTAATGACGGCGTCAAAGGAAACTCCAAGGCCTTTGCTCCCTTGCTCCAAGCTGCTAGAATTGCTGTCTGTAGGACGCGAGTGTGGAAGCGTGCGGTACCGCTTCGAACATGGCCATTAGTTTGCCTAGTAATCGCATACATAGACGAATAGTGTAATAGGATTCCCTATTTCCACCCCTCTAGCGCAGCCGTTTCCATAACAAACGGCTGCGCTCCGTCTTCACATACCTCTGCGTCACTTCCGGTGCGCGGAGTTTGCGTTCCAGCTTGGAACGCGGAAGTGCGCCGAGCACACTTTCCTTTTGCCCGCGAGTTCCGGGTATTTAAACCTCCGGAGATGACGGCTGGGTGTTCTGTTATTGTGCACAGACACCCACCGTCCTGCTGCACCCCAGCAAACGCCCAAGAGGAGTCCTCAGACGGACGTTACCCCCTGAGTACCTACACCCAGGCCAAGGCTGGATCAACGCAGGCTGCATAGCCCAGGCTTCCAGCTCTCCCTAACACCAACCCTGCAAGTCCTCGAGCACCTCCCTTGGATGAAGACTGCTATCTCCTCTTCCCCCTGAACTTCCCACAGATGACTGCTTAACCGCAAGTACTTCTCTCCTGATGGACTTTCCATTCATAAGTATAGCCTTACGATTTCCAGCCCATATCTCCTCAGTTCACTAACCTGTGCCATACTAGCATCTCTTTAAGCTGTTTCTAGGCTAATGTGCAGCAACATTATACCATAGTAATTTCCGTTTATTAACTCTGTCCAACCCTGCAATATCTAGATCTGTGCATGGCGGAGACTTCCTTGTTTTGTATGTGTCTGAATTTATTACTTTAAACTCCGGCTTATGACTTAATAGGCTAGGGCTTTACCAGACCGCAGATTCTGTACTCAGTGGGCATGATGATTTAACCCTAAACTTTCTGTGAATCTGAGAGTGAACTAGTGGTCATATCTGAGTTACCGCTGCAGCCATACGGGGGATCTAATTATGTGCTAGAGTAGTTCGGTGTGATATTACAAATAGTTGGTTCTCTTTTGCTTAGAACCAACTGAATCAATTTTTTGATAGCCTCGACCTTTACCAGGGGCAGGAACACCTTTTGCTGTTCTGTGTCTAATCTCATGCCGAGATATTCCAACTGCTTTGTAGGTTGAAATGCTGATTGCCCTTGGATCCTTAGATTGACTAGAATTGGAGCTAGGACCTTCGTGGATACCCGGGGGCCGTAGCCAGCCCGAAGGGGAGCACCACGAATTGGAAGTGACGCTGTATCACTGCGAAGCGTAAAAAATCTTTGATGTGGCTGAAAGATTGGTACATGAAGGTAACCATCCTTTATGTCTATAGAAGCCAGAAAGTCGTACTTCTGGAGTGTGGCGGCTGCTGACCGAACGGATTCCATCCGGAAAGAGCGAACCCTTAGGTAAGCATTTAAACCTTTTAGGTCCAAAATTGGTCTGACATCGCCGATGGGCTTTGGTATGACAAACAGATTGGAATAGAAACCTAGCCCCTGTTCTTGGGCTGGTACCTCTACCATTATGCCCTGGTAAAGCAGATGATCCAATGCCGCCCGCATTGAGGCCTTCCTTGTGGAGGAAACTTTAGAAAATTCTAATCTGTAGCCTGTGGCCACAGATGATCGGACCCCCTCTGTCGGGGATCGATACCATGGCCTTTTGCCCCCAGAGGCCTGTCCTTACGATCCATTGTTAAAAGTTTGATCGTGCAGGAGGCCCGATACTGCCTGGAATTTGAGGGCCCCGGAACAGGGGGGAGCTGCCTTTTAAACGCAGGACCCTGGAACTTCTTTTGACTGGTAAAAGGGTACTTTTGCCACTTGAAACAGTCTGAATGTATTTATCCAGATCTTTCCATGGAAGGGAAAACCTGCCAGTAGTCTTTTGCATGGTGCTCGGCCGCCCAGTTCTTCAACCATAAGAGCCTTCTCATATGCACTAAAAATAGTGACAAACGAGACGCCTGCTGGATGGAGTCTTTTATAGCCTCTACCGCAAAGCACAGAGCTCTGGGAATATCCAATAACTCCTCTGCCTATTGGGCAGGGATGTCTTTAAGCATTTGTTTTGTCTGGTCCTTTAACGCCTGACAAACTCCAATTGCAGCCACTGCTGGCTGTACCACTGCTCCTGCCGTAGCAAAGGATGCTTGAAAAAGTGTCTCTAAACGTTTATCGACCGGGACCTTAAACATTTGTATGTTCTCCCCCCGGGCCAGTTAATGATTTATTCACACATGAGATGGCTGCGTCCACAGTTGGGAGCGCCCATTTCTTAGAAAAATTTCTCTTCCATAGGGTAAATAACAGAAAACCTTCCAGGCGGTCTCCCACCCAGGCACTAACCAGGCCCGACCCTGCTTAGCCTCCGAGATCAGACGAGATCGGGCGCTTTCAGGGTGATGTGGCCGTAGGCGGCAGAAAAAATTCTGTCCGGTCGTCCCAATCCTGGAAAAACCAATTCCTCTAACAGAGGATGGACCGAAAAAAGCTGCGTTGCTTAAAGGCGCTTTAAAAGAACCCAAAGAGGATACCGCAGGAACCTGAGGCTCTGGAAATGGCAAATTAAATGCCGAGCGGACCATGTCTGTCAAACACTGGACCCACAGACTCTCCGTTTGGGAGGCTGAAAACGATTCCTCAGTGGTAGATCCTTCCTCTAGGTTCTGTTCCAACCGATCCTCCTGAAATTCGAATTCCTCCGGAGAGAGAATCTCAGCATCCGAGGATACACCTTTTGGCGATGGGGATCTAGTCCGCTACTTGCCAGAAATAGAGCCAGCGATCATAGCTGTTAACTTTTTTTCTCTAGCCCCCCTAGGGTGACGGCTAGCATCTCCTCTGTGATAACACAGGGTTGGGCCGATCTGGGCCAGCCTCAGCACCAGACCCCCTTAATGGCTTATCCAAGGCGACCCCTATAGGAATAACCTGTGGGGAAAGTATTGGCATATCATCAGAACCAGAGGAGGAACCCCTTTGTCTTTTTTTTTTTTGTGTTTTGATCTTGAACCTTTGGAAGCCATAATACAAAACCGATGGACTCCGCCTATAACAACAGACTGTTATAGCCAGGAGTACAAAAAAATAAGGTTTAGGGGACAATAGGATCACTAATGCCCAAAAACGGTGGGGCTCAGTACGTTTTCCTTTATAATATTATTGTTTTTCACAACATACAGCCCCACCCCCAACATGTTTGCCAGCATTCAACCTGTTGCCAAGGGGATTTTTGGCTTAACAAAAAGCATTGGAGTTGACTCCAGCATGTACTACCCCTTTCTCGCCACCGGGAGTCACTGTGCTGCCAGCTCTGCGTCCTCTCTCTTCCAGCTCAGCTTTGAACTGAGCTAAGATCGCGCCTGCTGTGTATAACAGCAATTGAAGGCACGCCCACTCTACACTGCAGTCACGCTCCCCGCACCCCCCCCCCCCCCTTCCCGAACGGCACGAAAAATTTTCTATATGCATGCGTGCGACTGTCGGGGGAGGAGAGCCCAGGAGGAGACGCACTCTGGAGCCCAGGAATGCAGGCTGGAGGACGCATCAGGCGGCAGATTTGAATCCCGGCTAGGTAAGGCTTAAAACAGGCCCCTAAGGAGTCCCTTTAGCCTAGAGACAGATCTCTTCCTTTTTTTTTTTTTTTAAAAAAGACCTTCAACCAGCGAGCAGCAGGTAGCTAGCAAACATACATAGATAGGTAGGGGGATCAAGTGATGGGGGGGGGGGGAACATTTCAGGCCATCCTGTCCATCAGACATAGTAACCATGGTGCCCATGCAGAGCATACTCAGGCTACCCCCCTTAAGATCTCCCCTGGAGAGCCTGCTGTCGAACCAAGTCCCGCAGGCTCCCCTCTTACCTGCTCCATGCCGCAGGACGTTTGCATAGCAAAACGGTCAAATCTTCTCCCATCTCCGTGGGTAGCGTAGTAGACCTTCAGGCACTGGGGTCCTGGAAGGAACCGACTGTCCTGGACCTATACAGCACCCTGGCAAACAGGATCTTTTGGTTCAGAAAAAACTCCAAGTCCTGGGCCCAGGGTCCAGCCCTCTAGAGAGGAGCATTATAGGCAAAACCCCACGGTTTGGGGCCCGGGTACTGTCCACTTGGGCACTGAGGCTCCTTGGACAGATCCGGTTAGCCCGCCTTAATCCCAAGGATGTGGAGGCAAAGCTATTCCGTGACCAACACCTAAGACACTGGCGAAAAAACTGAGGTACTTCCTCTATGGGAGGGGGTTATATAGGGAGGGGACTTCCTGTTTGAGATTGCCAGTGTCCATCACCTGAAGGTACTCCATATAACCCGTATAGTAATGAATATGCTGCTCTGTGTCCCGTGATGTACGAGAAAGAAACAATTGTTAACTCCAGACTGGACTATGCAAATGCCCTTTACCTCGGACTCCCGAAGTACCAAATCGCTCGTCTGCAAGTCGTTCAAAAGACGGCTGCGAGACTTGTGACTGGGAAAAAACCCTGGGAATCCATCTCACCTTCGTTGAGATCCCTTCACTGGTTGCCAGTGAAAGACAGAATTGCTTTTAAAGCACTCTGTCTAACGCATAGATGTATCCATGGGAATGCTCCCCAATATCTGTGCAAAAAAATAAAAGTTCATAACCCCAATCGCATCTTGCGATCCACCAACCAAAATCTATTCCAGATACCGAAAGCCAATTACAAGTCCAAAGGAGATAGAAGATTCGCGGTCCAAGGTCCCAGACTATGGAACGCTTTACCAACCAGAATTCGGTTGGAGGAGAACCACCTAGCATTCAGGAGAAAGATCAAGACCCATCTCTTTTGATATCAAAGGAGACAGGAACAACAAGCGCCCAGAGGCGATTCAGTTCGCATGTGCAGCGCTATATAAGAAGTTTTCATTCATTCATTCATTCATTCATGAATACCGCCACAATTCCGATGGTATAGCGCCGCTAAAAATAGCGGCGCTATACTGCCACCGCACCTCCCGCCCGAGTGTGAAAGGGGCTTTAAGGCTGGATTCACACCTATGCAAAAAACACCAAAAACGGCAGATTTGCACTACAGAACGTGTTCCATAGGAAACCATGTTAAATAGACCATAGTGCAAATCCGCAAAAAGCACTAAAACTGCATAGGTGTGAATCCAGCCTAAGAGGCTGACGTTTCTCTTCTCAGCTTCGTTTTTCAAAATGCTAGCTGCCTAGCTGTTAGGTTGATCCACATCCAAATATGTAGATAAGAAGTTCTGACTTAAAGGGACTGTAAAGGTTTGTTTTTTTATTTTCTAAATAGGTTCCCTTAACCACTTAAGCCCCGGACCAATATGCTGCTAAATGCCCAGAGGCGTTTTTACAATTCGGCACTGCGTCGCTTTAACAGACAATTGCGCGGTCGTGCGACGTGGCTCCCAAACAAAATCTGCGTCCTTTTCTTCCCACAAATAGAGCTTTCTTTTGATGGTATTTGATTGCCTCTGCAATCTTTATTTTTCGCGCTATAAACAAAAATAGAGCGACATTTTTGAAAAAATAATCTATATTTTTTACTTTGTTATAAGAAAAATAAAAAAAAAATCAAATAAACTAAATTTTAGTTAAACATTTAGGCCAAAATGTATTCAGCCACATGTCTTTAGTTAAAAAAAATAAATAAATAGCTACCTAGCGGCAACAGTGACACTAATACAGAAAAATGATCGCTTAGTGACACTGGCAATAAAGGGTGAAAGGGTTAACTAGGGCGGTGATCAAGGGTTTAAAACTTTATTAGGGGGTACGGGGGCTACCCTGGACCTAACACTAACTGCCTGTCACAGTAACTGTCACACTGACACTAAATGCAGTGCTCAGTACATATATGATCACTGCATTCAGTGACACTGACAGGGGGGTGGGGGTTTATGTGCCTGTGTGTTACTGTGTCAGTGTAGTGTTGTGCAGACTCACTTGTGATGTCTTCTCTCCTCAGCGGCGTTTGAAAATACTGCCGAAAGGAGAGATTACATCACTTCCCCCTTCCTGTGTTTACACAGAAAGAGGGCGGGTGGCGGACGCACATGTGCCTGTACGTGCCATTCTGCCAAAATAAATGTACATGCGGCGGTCCTTATGTGGTTAAAGGAACCCATTTAGAAAAAAAAAAAAAACGAACCTTTACAACCCCTTTAAACTTGACTTTCTAATCTGCACACTTGACCCTGGTCATCGATTAAGGCTGGCCATACATTATACAAGTCTCTTGTACAACTTGCCTTTAGATTAACCAAAACCATACAATAGGAGGTAAAACCTAAACACTTTCAATTTGTATGCAATCAGGCAGGCCCATGAACTACTACATAGTTGAAGGTAAACAAAGGAAATTGCATAAGAACATTGTATGGTGTATGGTCAACTTAAGGGAAGTATTGAGGCAAGTAACAGTTCACACTATGAATTGCACAAAAGTGTGCTGAGCCTTTCTGTGCAATTCACACGCAATTCAGCGCAGTGTGCTTTACACACACACACACAATCAAAATTAGAGCACAATTTATGAACACTTTTTTCAGAAATGCAATCTTCATTGTTCAATGTTTTATAGAATTTTTGTTCTGGCTATACAATGCTAATAGAACAGTGTTTTTCAAAATAACCTAAAGGTACTAAAGAAAAGAACAAAAAAAAAATAAAAAAATGCTGTTCTGCAATCAATGACTGTAGCACAAAGAAAGATTACAACAGAAGTTTATGAAGGTTACAACAATGTACAGACCCTTGCTTTGAATGCCTTCAGCACGTCTGCGGATACAGGACATCACTAGTCTCACACTGCTCTGGTGCGATTTTGTTCCACTAGTCTTCCAGTCTCTTCCACAGTTCAGTGACTATCTAGTGGGTTTCTTGGCCATAATTGTCACCAGTCACTGTGTGTGGTTATATTTGCTTGAGTGTTTACCTTATGTATTTTTTTTTAATTGTCTTTGTTTATAGCACAAAAAATAAAAACCGCAGAGATGATCAAATACCACCAAAAGAAAACTATTTGTGGGGGGGGGGGGGGGGGGAGACGTCAATATTGTTTGGGAGCCAGGGCGCACAACCAAGGAATTGTCATTCAAAGCGTGACAGCGCTGAAAGCTGAAAATTGGCCTGGGCAGGAAGAGGGTTAAAATGCCTGGTATTGAAGTGGTTAAGAATGAGATCCCTCAGATGCATTGGAAGCTCTGTGGACCATGGCTTTTACTGTAGGATAAGCGACAAAGAAACTGTCAGGAAAGACCTACGTCAACAGCTGAACTTTATTTGGGGTAATCAGAGGCACTTTAAACAATGTCAGGCATGTACCGACTCCTATTTAACACGAGTTTGAATGTGATTGCTTAATTCTGAATGCAGCTACATCCCCATCTATAAGAGGGTGTGCACACTCATGCAACCACATTATTTTTTTACCCCCTCCCCCAAAAGATTTCAGTTTTTAATTTAAGTTGTACAGTTTATCAGTCACATTAAAAAAGGACACTTTATTTTACAAACCTGTTAAAATGGGCTGAAATTGCAAGTTTGAAAACTCCCTGTGATCACATTGCATGGTACTTCTGTGCAGGCAAACGCACTGCATTTGGGATGTCAGCAACTTAATATTGACCATTGCAGTTTCCCCAGCATGGAACGCAGGTCTCCGGCACCGTGTGCTAGACTATTTTGTTTTTAACCACTTACCGCTGTAGCTGTATGTTGATACTTAGCTGCCATAGCCCCAGTATTTTCAGCAATGACGGGCAGTCCTCTAAGATACAAGTGGATTTGCCACAAGATCACTTTTAAAATTGGCAGCGGGACAGGTGCCAAAGCCACGCTCTCGTCTCGGTTGCTTACCGGAGCCACTGGTAGCGGCGTAGATGAACAGATTTAGTTCCCTCAGTAGCATGGAGCCAAGTGAGGGAAAGATGGCACCCACCCGGCTCCTTAAACAGAACATTGGATGACGGAAGACTTTATTTTATTGCATGCAAGTGTAAATGTGAGATCTGAGGTCTTTTAACGCAAAACATTTTTAAACGTTGTCAATGGAGATTAAGTGACAAAGTTTGTCGTCATTCCACGAGTAGGCACAATTTTGAAGCATGACATGTTGGGTATCAATTTACTCGGCGTAACATTATTTTTTCACAATATAGAAAAAAATGGGCTAACTTTACTGTTGTCTCATTATTTTTTTATTCAAAAAAAGTGCATTTTGGCCAAGGTGTGGAGAAAGCCTCAGTGAAGTTTTAATACCATACATTAGGTGACCGTGATATTGTGTCAATTTCGCTCCCTTTCTCAGCGAGATTGACCACCTACAAGCCCCATCGCGGGAGCCAGCGCCGAGCTGGCTTTCCACAATGGAGACAAAGCCGTCATAGAAGCGATGGGGATCCGACTTGGATTCCCACCAAATCTACACGCGGCGTTTGGTATGTATCATGAGGGGGAACTCCACGCCGGATTTTTAAATAAAAATCCGGCATGGGTTCCCCCCCAGGGGACATACCAGGCCCTTAGGTCTGCTATGGATTGTAAGGAGAACCCCCCCTACGCCGGAAAAAACGGCGTGGAGTTCCCCCACAATCCATACCAGACCCGTATCCAAAGCTCGCTGCCCGGCCTGTCAGGAAAGGAGTGGGGGCGAGCGAGCGAGCGCCCCCCCCCCCCCTGAGCCGTACCAGGCAGCATGCCCTCAACGTGACCGGCCGGGCTGCGTGCTTTGGATATGGGTCTGGTAGGGATTGTGAGGGGAAACCCCACGCTGTTTTTTTCGGCGTTGGGGGGGGTTCTCCTTACAATCCATAGCAGACCTAAGGGCCTGGTATGTCCCCTGGGGGGGAACCCATGATGGATTTTTATTTAGAAATCCGGCGTGGAGTTCCCCCTCATGATACATACCAAACGCTGCGTGTAGATTTGGCGGGAATCCAAGTCGCATCCCCGTCGCTTCTATGACGCGCTCGCTGGAATGTGCTTTGTCTATTCCAGCGAGTGCGAGATGTCGGCACCCTGTCGCCGAGAATCAGCAAGATGCTGTCGTGCTGGAAACACATTCTCGGTGACAGGTACTGTATGTTAGCAATGAAAAAAAAAAAGGACCACTTTTGCAGAAGAAGTGCTGCTAAAACCTGGCACTATGGATAATGGCCATACAGCTCCCCATTTTTCATTCATAGGAAGAAATGTGACTAGGCTGTCAAATAAAACAGTGCCCAACTGAACACATCATTCACACTACAATGTTGATGGCTCTAGCTAGAATGGACAGCAACATTGGTTAGAATAATCTGTTTTTCTTGCATCTTGTTTTTCACAATGCTAAGGAGTGTGCAAAATATGTAAAACAGTCTTGATGGATGGAATTCTCAAGAAAAAAAATAATATGCTACTGTGAAAATGAAGGACTTTTACCACTTAAGCATGAAACATAATTACATGGGATGCCACAAATTCTGACTAACACATTTAAACATGTATGTAAGATTAAAGGAGACCGTTAAAAGAAGCAAGATAATTACATGAGGTGCCACACATGCTGACTATCACAGCGACATTTAAAAAAAAATAAACACCAGGTTTTAGTAAATTGATCTTTTAAATGTCTTCATTACTAGAAGCAAAATTACTGTGTTTAGGTCTTTTGTTACACACAGGATTCGAAACGGAAGACAAAAACAAGTTTTTCTGCATTTCAGGGCCGTAAACTACAGGTAGAAAGTATTCAGTTTGGATGTTCAATTGTAATAAAGCATTAGTATACCATTAAAAAGAAAGTCAATTATCTAAGGGTGATTTCCACCAGTACGCATTTTATTGACAGCCTCTGCAATTCTAGTAAATGATCCTTCTCCGGCATTTTCAAAGCACCCTCTCAATGTCTTTGTTCTCTACAGTATAATGCAGTGGGTGCAGAACACAATACACCGCTAAACTTACTGTATACCAAAAGGTATCCTGTTGGCACAATGGTGCCTTTCGCGGAGAATTCTAGCAACTTTGCAATTTCTCTGTAAATGTTCTGGGAAAAAAAAAAAACACAATGTAAATCATACAATACAGGCCCAAACCCTCCTATCCTTAACCATGGAAGCTACCAGCTTACCCTCTGATCTGAAGTAGCCATGGTGCTGCACATGTGATAATTTATGATACCAACTATTTTACAGCCTTGATGGCAAACGTACCATATTTTTCGGACCATAAGACACACTTCCCCCCCCCCCCCCCCCACAAATATGGGGAAAAATGTTTGTCTAAAGGAGCGAATATACACCAGGCACTGCCCCCTGCCGCCATGTTAGTACCGGAAGAGAGGCAGGAGAGCAAAGGACAGACATTCCAAGCCCCCACGAGTGCTGGGCGATCTCCCGGCTGGGCCTGATATTGTTGCTGAGACAGACAGCGCAGACAGAGCAGCCCAAGCGGTGGCAACGGCAAGGCTGCATGCATGGCAAATGGCAAGGCTGCATTTCTTTGGCACAGGTCAGGCTGCATTTCATGGGCACTGGTAAATATTTTAGGGCCCTTTCAATACTGATCCGCCCCGTGTGTGTCCGACTGCTCAGCGGGGATCCTCCGTAAATCTCCGCTGAGCTGTCGGCTGACAGGGCGGTCCCCGCACACTGTGCAGGGACCGCCCTGTTTTTTCTCCACTCTCCCCTATGGGGGAGCAGATGAACACGGACCGCGTGTCCGTGTTTATCCGATCCGCTCTGCAGATGGAAGAAAAAAAAAATAGGGTTTTCTTCCGCCCGCAAAAGCGGATCTTTGCGGAGGCGGATGATTACGGGTGTCAGCGGATGTTTATCTGCTGACACCCGCAATCACATAGGGACCAATGTATGTCCCCTTTTCATCCACAACGGATGGATGAAAATGCAGACATATGGTCCGCACATGTGAAAGGGGCCTTAGTACACCATTTGGTTCACAATGTTTTTCTTGTTTTCCTCCTCTTAAACCTGGGTGTGTCTTATGGAGGGAAAAATATGGTAAGCACACTAGTGCAGGGGCCTCCAAACTTTTGAAACAAAGGGCCAGTTTACTGTCCCTTCAAACTTTAAGGGGGCTGGACTGTGGTCAGTGGGAGTAGAAAATGCCCCAACAGGGGGGCGTAAATGCCATAGAGTTGGTGGTCAGTAGTAGTAAAAAAAATTACATCACTGTGGTTGGGGGGGTGGGGTTGTCATTTGGGGGAATAGTGCCTCCCAATTTGTGAATTCATTCCCCATCTATGGTGTCAGTGGGAGGAATAGTGCCCAGTCTTTGGCATCAGTGGCAAGAATAGTGCCCTGAGGGCCAGATAAAGACAGGCAAAGGGATACATCTGGCCAGCGGGCCGCAGTTTGGAGAGAGCGCTGCACTAATGCATTTCCTTAAAATGTAACAGTTTTGTGAAACCGGTAAATCATGGGATTTAGTTCCACGTTAAGGCAAAGTGGTGGTAGATGTCGCAGAGTGTTAGGCCTCGTACACACGAGGGGATATGTCCGCTAAAAACGGTCCGATGGACCGTTTCAGCAGACATCTCCGCTCGTGTGTATGGGCTAGCGGACAGATTTCTCCACCCGACAGATTTCAAAGCATGCTTTGAAATCTATCCGGTGGAATCTGTCCGCCCGACATGTCTGCTGGTTAGTACACTTACCAGCAGACATGTCGTCCCCCACCACCGCCGCGCCGCCGCCGAATGGATTCGGCGCATGCGCGGAAGTGTTTAACTTCCTGGTGCGGTGACGTGGCGGCGTCAACGTCACCGCCGCGTCACCGCCAGGGTCACCGCGCTGTCCGGCGGCGGGGAATTTGATCTGATGGTGTGTACACGCCATCGGATCAAACTCCCGATCGGACATATCCGATGGAAATGGTCCGCGGACCGTTTTCATCGGATATGTCCGATCGTGTGTACGAGGCCTTAGACTAATCTGCACCATTACTGAAGGCTGCTTCAGCACTATTGATAAACATATGCAAAGTACCTTCTCCATCTAAAATGTCACTTGAAGATTTTGACAAACTAAAAAAAAACACAATTTATAGGTGTAACTGATGAACTACAGCGCTACTAAATCCAAAATACACCACACAATTAATAAATAAATGTAAAAAGCTGCAGTATGTAACCAAACAACAAACGTGAAAAATATAAACATATGCGCTAGAAACAACTAATTGTGCGATACCTTACTAAGATCAATCCAATAGTTATAATTATTCAAAACCCTATATAGGGGATTAAACGTGTTGCCACAGTGGGGTGAGGCACAAAATATATGCATGAAAAAAAGTGTAAAATACCATAAATTAATACAAAACTAATTAATCCAGATCATCAATTAGTACTCAATTCCAGAATACCGTCCCTGTAGAGTAGATGGTAAAATTGGGGTTAAGCAATGTTAAGCAGCAGCGTGAGAGTGTCACTGGATACAACAGCTCTGTGAAACAAGTGCCTTATGCTCAGCTTCAAAACACTTCAGGAACTTCAACGACACAGCCTTGGTCATTAGTGCAAAAAACAGGCTTCAGCCCCCTTTCACAATACACCACAGCAGGTGTGGGACATGTAAGAAAAGGGAAAACACAATAGTGTAATACAGCCAGACACGATAATGCCATGCGCCGATCCACTCACGCTCTCCCCGTCTTTGAATCAAGCCACTCAGTAACGAAAAGTGTAGAGGTCCTCACTCGGGAACTTCCTACAGATCTCGTACGGCAAACTCCTCCCCCACACGTTGTGTCACTTGCCACGTGACTTAATCATGGGTAATGTCCATAGAGCTCTATACTATACTATACTATAATAGAGGTGCTGGCAGTGAGCATTTATCATTTGTGGACATAGACACATAACACAGAGCCAACAGGCAGAGAGGAGGGATGGGAGAGAGGAGGGATGGGAGAGAGGAGAGCTGAGAGTAGGGCTGCGGGTGACGAAGGGATGTAAACAGACCGTGGTGGTCAGTGCTCAGCAGCCCTGGTTATCATGGTCAACGAAGAGAGGGGATAGAGGAAGTGTTAGAAACAGGCAGTTTTTTTTTTTTTTTTTCAGTTTAGAGTGGGCAAATTACACCGCACAAGCAATGTGCTGTTTAATCTGCTGTAAGGGACCATGACGTTAAGATCCATAGACACTAGCTTAAATGCCAGTGCTCTTGGCAGAAAAAAAATGCCAATTTTGACTTATTTGTACTTGCATTTTAAGGATTTTTCTACCAAAAGGCCTCTATACTACTTAAAGCGGAAGTAAACCCATCGATTTAACAGTTTCAAAAAGCAGTTAAATTTCCGGCATGCCGGGATTGCCAACTGTCACATTGGTTGTGCTCTCAACCAAACTGTCAAACCATCCAATGGCTGGTGTCATAACTGATCACATGTGCCGCACCATGGCAGTTGAAGATTAAACAGAGGCCAAGATGGCAGCTTCCTTGGCTGAAAATGATAGAAGGGTTTACTTCCACTTTAATGTGCATGGACATATAGGAGAACATCAGTTGCTTGTACAGGCAAAATCGTAAACTCCTCTCTAGGAGCAGCGTTTTAAACCGATGTGCCTGAAGCCTGAAACATTTTTTTATACAGGTAGTACAAGTACCGAGTTTGAGCTGGTATCAAACTCATGCAAGTTTTTGTATAGCAAAGCTTATCAAAGCAAATCAAATGTTCTTCAGTGCCCGGTCATCAAGAAGCATGCACATAGGGGAAGGTGAGAGCAGAGTTGTAGTCACAGGCCATTGGAGAGACATGACTGTTTTATCATGCTCAGGCCTACACACTGCATTTAGATTTGGTTTCTAATTGTAATGGGGTCTCAAGCCATTATTTTTGGGGGAGAAAGATGGAAAATACAATACTTTTGACAGGATTATGGGTACATTAAAAAGGTAGTCCAGCCCGAGAATTAAATACACTAGTTTCCCCACAGAGAGGGTAGTGTTAGGTAGATAACATCTAAAAGGAAACACACGGAAACACTGAGAAAAACTCCATGCAGATTGAATCTTTAGTGATCTGAATCCAGGGCTGGGGATTTTTCTGAAAAATGCATATTGCCTGGCTATTGTGCAGTCTACTCCCTTACTACTTACTGAGAGAGACCCAGTATGCACATCACATTCTAAAGTTACACTGAACTTTGTGGGCTACATACTTAGAAGCCAGGCAACTAGCAATTTCAGAAATTAAACAGTTTTCTCATGATACACTAAAAAGGACAGACAGACAGACAGGTCTTTGGATCTATACATGTTACTAAAATGCTAAAGTAGTATTCCTATTTCTTCCTATGAAAAGTTGTGGTGTGAAAATGGAGTGACTTCAGGTATGCTGTACCAAAAATATCACACGTCTGCTTTTTTTTTACCTGGAAAATGCCAATTCGTCTGAAGGCAGTGTTGCATTAAGAACATAGCACAACTGATTTCTATGTGCTCTTGGTATACTTAAAGTAAAAAAAAAAAAAAATATGTGAGTAGATAGAAATACTAGAATATAGAGAACCAGTGTCAGTATGGTAGTAGTAGGAATGCTTCTAAGATTAAATTTCCCAACTGCCGTTTTCTTCAATGAAATGCTTACAAAAAGTCATCTTAAGTTATATAAATATTATGTTGCAGTTTGACTGTGCCGTTTCTCATGTAAGCAGATCCTAATTCCTACATACACTCGACCTTATCTAATCAAATATTGAACCCATATTTATCTGTATACAGAACCCACTCCACCCTTCCTAATGTCTTATCACATTATGAGAATTTTCTTCTCAGATGGGTGGAGAAAAAAAACTTGTTTGATAAAGCAAACAAAAAGAACATGCAAAGCGTGCAACCACATGAAATATGGTGTCAGTTAACCATATGTAACTGCACATACAGCAATGGCACTAAAAGGTTATGCTGTGGAACTGAAGTCAGTAAAACAAAAAAAACAAAGCAAAGCTGTTCAGCCCTATGCACACTTGCCATTCAGGCCTGATGCATGGGGTTTTGGGAGTTAGCCATGGGTAGAGGGCATAGGTGCCCTGTCGAGCCCTGGTGCAATCAACCTGCCAAACTATAAAAATCCTAACAATTATTGCGCCTAGCGGTACTCTGACAGGGCAGTATACGCCCAGGTACGGATGCATGGAACACAAGAAGTCTGCGTTCGGGGCATTTGGCCCTGGTAGCATGCTGCCCTACATGATCCAACCACTAGGTGTGCCATCCAGCCACCAGTCTCTCAGTGTTTGACAGGCTGCTGGCAGTGGAACATGTGCCATCCATCCGCCTACAAAACATCAGAGCCCCATGCACCAGGGCTAACTGCCCAGTGTGCATGGGGCCTTATGCATTCATTAAATAAAAAAGTACAACTGGTGCAAGTATTAGTTGCTGCATTCATTTTCTTTAGGGCCTTTTCCTAGCTGTCCTAAAGATATAGCAATTATGACAAACTATTCATGACTAGGTGCTTACGATGATCAGCTTTTATTTATTAAAAATTCTTATTCCAAAAAAGGATTAATACGTTTGTGCCCCAGTGCTGGCCCAGTTGCTGGGGAAGCAAAGCAGCATTACAGGCATCACAGCAGAGATGAAACAAGTGGGCCAGTTGATATAAAAGGTAGCATTGTTTTTATATAAAACCACTAAAAGAAAGAAGGGGATATGGCTTGGCATGATTTTTTTTTTTTTTTTTTTTACATGGGCTGCATGCGATATAGGCTGTGCTGTATGGATTTAAAAAAGGTGAGTGTGATGGGGGTTTCGATTCTCGTCTTACAAAACAGGAAATCTATAAGAAAAGCTGGTTCTACTGGATGGCTTATACATTCTTGGAGGAAGGCAAGACTGTCCCTCGATTAACCCGCAATGTCAGCACCCCAGGCTATCTTCGGATCGGCTGTCGGGTGCAGCCGCCACCGCTGCCGGTAAGGGAACCCAGCAGCTTCACAGCCAGTTCCCTACTGCGCATGTTCGAAGCGCATTACACTTTCTAACTGGCCTGGTGGCAAAGGAAAGAGGAGGGGGGCCGAGCTACGCCATGCAGCGGCCTCAAAGTAGGGAAGGGCACCTTTCAGGGTGGAGGGGGGGGGGGGGACGAATAAGCAGAAATTACACTTCTTTCCGGAACATGAATGTAAATCTGCAACCTTGTACAAAAAGGGCCCCATTTAACAGACAGCATAGAAGTTTGAGTAGAAACCTCTATATTGCAATGCAGTGATCTGAAACCCTACAGATAATTTAAAAAGTGGGTGTAAACCCTTACATATACCCAGTAAAGTAACTGGTCTTCAATGATACACACAGAATAAACAAATCCTCTTCACATAAGCTGTACCCGTTCGTACCCATTTATCAGCAAGCTTCTCTATATCCATTCGAAGTCCAGAATTTTTACAGGTTGTCTGAGCTGGCAGAAAAAAGGGGATAGACAGCTGAAATTACACTCTCCAGAGCACAGTGAGAAACAAAGCAGAAATTAAACTTGGTGTGCTTAACAGAGAAGCACACACTAAAGAACCCAAAGGATAGGCTAGGTTCACAAGCACTTTAATTTGAATTGATCCTGGACTTTTCTGCATTTGCTGACTGCACCCAATAAAAAAAAGGAATACTTTGGAGCCTGCAAGGTGTCAGTAAGTGCCGACACTACTGGTAACCATAGAAAACTATCCTAGTGGTAAAACCAAGCACACAATGTACCTGGAAAGTTCAGAGGCAGAAGCTCATATTAAAAGCCGATTCAGCAAGAATTTGGGCGTATACTACCATTTACAAAAAATCTCACTGCAAGCTGTTCTGCATGACATTATTTCTACCTTGCAGCCTTCAGGAGTTTAATTTTGGTTTTGATTAGAGTCCAATATTGTAGGATCTCTAAAAAGTACATGCATCAATCCTACTTTATACATTTCATCTAGCTGCATCACTAGATCAGACATTTACTGTTAGAAAGAACGCAACTAATCATACATTTACTTACAGGGCTGTGGTCGCATGTACAGTAAATATTGTAATAGACTAGTAATTTATTCTTGGGATGCATCTGGACATAAGTACAGTCAATATTGCAACCTTTAACTTTTTACAACCCAGCTTTTCAATGATAGAGTGGTCTGTAACAAATGACAGCAGGTCATATTGAAGTGTGTGTGCGTGTGCAAACTGATTTCCAGTAACCAAAGCATCAGGCAGCATTACTCCATGTATACAGTCTGTCAGCCAAAGTTTTCTGTCCAGTCACCAATCTTTCACACCAATCTGTAGATTTGCTTAACCCGCAAAGGCTGGCACAATCCTGGGTACTTCAGACTAATAAAAAAAAAAAAAAAAAAGTGAATAAGCAGAAGTCACAGTCAGTCAAATATTTCTTGTAAATTACTATTAGCTCTGACCCCGCAGACCTTTGAGCATTCCTACTGGTTGCGTTTATTATGGTTAGATTCACTGACTAATTGGGAGGCTTTGGAAGGGAAGATGGGCCAGGAAAATTTGAACAATTAGCAGCCTATATTTCCTAATCTATTAATCACTTTTATTTATAGCATTTACACCTTATACAATTTTTCTTCATATACTATAGAGGCTAAGCTACACCTCTTGATGCAGAATTATTATTGAACTTGTCAGCTGCTTTTTGCCCAAATAGAAAAGGTAATGTAAACCGCCGTGACCGACATATCACCACTGGAGTTGCAACTGTCCCAAAATTTCAGCCACGACAGTAGAATACAGCTTTCTGAATAAAATGGGATATTTAAAAAAAAAATACACAGCACACAGCTTTAACAATTGCTTAGTGAATATACATACTGACAACCTGATTTTTACATACAGTTGAACCTTGGATTACTAGCATAATCAGATCCAGGAGTATGTTCGTAATCCGAAGTACTCACATATGAAAGCGAGTTTTTCCATTGAAATCAATGGAAACTAAAATAAATTTGTTCTGCATGACTTCAAAAGAGATGCAATACCAAATGCGGCCAGAGCTGAAAATAGGCCTGCAGTACCTCATTTGGCCTGAGGTATGGGGGCACAGGAAACAAGGGCGTATTGTCCTTGGGGCCTTTTCGGTGCCCTCTGGCGCCCCCCGCGCCAGAGGGCACCGAAAAGGCCCCGAGGACAATACGCCCTTGTTTCCTGTGCCCCCATACCTCAGGCCAAATGAGGTACTGCAGGCCTATTTTCAGCTCTGCTCGGCTTCTACACCCCTGTACCTCAGGCCAAATGAGGTACTGCAGGCCTATTTAGCTTGAATTCTGCTTGTCTTGAGAGTCACTCACAAACTGAGTCAGAATAAAAAAAATAAAAAAAAAGTTGCTTGCAAAGCAAAACGCTCTCAAACCAAGTTACTCTTAAACCGAGGTTCCAGTCTATACCTAAAAGTATTAATTAGTATTTACAAAAAAAGACAAAAAACTACTGGTTTACAACTTGTAAACGAAGCACTTGTTGCATAATACAGCCGTGGTCAAAATTTGAGAACGTCAAATATAACATTTTCACAAAATCTGCTGCTTGTGTTTTTAGATCTTTTTGTCAGATGTCACTATGGTATACTGAAGTATAAGTATGTGAGGCTCATGCGCCACCAAGTAAATAAGTGAAAAAAAAAAAATGAAAAAAGAATATAATTGCTGCTCAATCTGAATTGTGAGATGTGACAAAACAGTGGTAATTTAAAAGGGTGATGAGCGCATATACATTCAACACTGGAAATATGTCAAAAAACAAAGAGCAAATTGCAAACTGTGCAGCAAGGTGCAAATGCATATAATATATAATAAATATCAAATATTATCAAATAAATGGTTCCATCCTTGATATTGCAGCTGATTCTGTGAAATAGGTGATTTTCTTGAATAAAATGAGCTCACATTGTGCTTACATTTATAAGGCAAGAAAAAAGCCTTAAAGATGTGTATCACTTTGGTGGATCTCCAGTAGATGTCCCTCTAACCTCTCTGTGAGATGGTGTAGTGGTCCTAGTTGGGGTCCAGTGTTCCAGGGTATGTGGGGGGAGGTTTTCCAGTGGTGCTCAAAGAAGGAAAGATGGTGCCATAGTGAAGTACGTAGATACGTTTTGATAATAAAAATAGCAACTTACATCAAAGTTAAAACAAATGAATGGACGAACGATCAGATTACACGTCTACTTCCGGTTCCGGGTCTTAGATGTTAAGCTGCGCCTCGCAGCTTCATCAGAGTTTTAACTTTGATGTAAGTTGCTATTTTTATTATCAAAACGTATCTACGTACTTCACTATGGCACCATCTTTCCTTATTTGAGCACCACTGGAAAACCTCCCCCCACATACCCTGGAACACTGGACCCCAACTAGGTCCTGGCGCTTGCCGAACTTTCTTTTGTGGCGGGGCTGAAATGCAGTGGAAAGGTTTTTTGGGGGGGGAACCATTTTCATTTGTTCTTTTTCCTGGCAAAGGGGGACTTCGCAGTTATGATGGCGATTTTATTGCAGACTGAAAATTTATATTTGTGGTATTCTCAAAACGTTTGGCCAGGGCTAAAAATCCCTTGCCTTTATCCAGATATGTAAAGGAATGCAACATGCACCGAAAAGGCAAATACCATTTCAGATTTAGGTTAGATTCACACCATTGCACCCAGTGTCTATTGTTGGCAAAGTGTTCCAACCACGGTTACACCTCTATCCCCCACTGGGCCTAGACCAACCTTTGAATGTTTTTAACACAGAGGAACCCTTGAAATTATTTTCAGGTCTCGTAGATACCCTGGTCAGATTAGCCCACCAGGAGATCATTGAGAAATGCCCTTTAAAATTGGTGGTGGCAAGAATGCTACAGGGTGGCAGGAATGACACCCTTGCAGTCATGCTGCTGGCTCTGACAAATGGCATTGGACCTTTAACTATGCATGCACCATAAAAAGATGTTGTAATGGTCACCACCGTTTACGACCTTCCATCCACCCATGACAAGCTTATCCGACACAGTGCGACAATCCTGCATACACGATCCATTCCATTTCCCATAATCAAGACGAGACACAGGCTCCGTTCTCTCTGGTTTCAAAATGAATAAATGCTTTAATGGTATCTTAGCTTGCTTATATATCAGTACAGCATTTTAAAGCTAATCACAGGACAATGCAATCTCCACCCCCCTAATCATACACTGGGGCCAATTCTCTAGCAGACATTTCAGCACCGATACTGACGAGATCTATCACATTCCTTTATCAATAGAATTCAAACAAATACAATCACACAATGAATTTCCCTTCAATCCACATCTAGAGACAGGACGTACTGTCTCTGGCAGAAGGGTCTTAACACCTGGGTATCAATAGGCTATCACACAGTGTTATCACACAATGAAAAGGCCTGTCAGGAGCCGATGCAATTAACACCTTTCAAAAGAATGTGTCCACACATTGAAGAGCCAACAACTTGTGATATCTCAAGACATCCTGCAAACATGAATTATTATTAATGTCCCATCTCATGTAATACATTAATTATGATTTTATTAGCCACCCTACGCCCAAAAGGGCACATGGTGGACTTAGACCCAGGAGTTATTAGTGCCGCTGGCACAGGAGTATCTCTCATCTTTCCAAAGTCTCTGGTTGTCACGGTTCATTCCGTTACAGATGTCAGTGAGCCATAGTGCAAGGAATCCCTAGCCACCGCTAAAGGAACTCCAAGGTTCCACGGGAACCCTAGGAGGCAGAGGCCTGAATGCAGCACATGCATATGGTCGTGTAAAGTACTTAAGATACCATAGTAAATGCATTTTTAAATAGAAAATCTGGGCAACACAAGAGACTATTCCCTTTAGGATGCCACAGCAAGTCAGGTTTAAAGTAATACAACAAACATTTGTACAAAACCTCTCATAAGTATATTCAATGACATGGTGAATATCAGCCAAACATTTGTTTCTAACAAATAGATTGTGGAGTGAATGGACTTTCCTGAATAAAAATGTGCATCTTGCTCCTTCAAACTTGGTCACTACAGTCTAAAACAAATTATTTTACCCCACTAATGATTGGAAAAATCAAAAACTTACTTAAAAACTAAAAGTTCTAATGAAATTACACTAGTGTATGGTCCATTTAAGTGTTCACACCTGCCAAAGTAAAATACATAGAGCTTGTACCTACTTCACTACAGAAAACTGCAGTGCTGTAGTGGGTCAGAGGATATAAAAAAAAAAAAAAAAAAAAAAAAACAGCAAGTGGCACAGACAGATCTGACACTCCCAAAGTCTCTTGAAATTGGCCACCAGAGGCAAGAATACCACCTTTTGGTGCAGAGACCCACCATTTTTTGGGGCGACAACCGTATCACTTCTACAACTAAGGCCTCGTACACACGAGGGGATATTTCCGCTGAAAACGGTCCGATGGACCGTTTCAGCAGACATCTCCGCTCGTGTGTATGGGCTAGCGGACAGATTTCTCCACCCGACAGATTTCAAAGCATGCTTTGAAATCCATCCGGTGGAATCTGTCCGCCCGACATGTCTGCTGGTTAGTACACTTACCAGCAGACATGTCGTCCCCCACCGCCGCCGCGCCGCCGCCGAATGGATTCGGCGCATGCGCGGAAGTGTTTAACTTCCTGGTGCGGTGACGTGGCGGTGACGTGGCGGCGTCAACGTCACCGCGCCGTCCGGCGGCGGGGAATTTGATCCGATGGTGTGTACACGCCATCGGATCAAACTCCCGATCGGACATATCCGATGGAAATGGTCCGCGGACCGTTTTCATCGGATATGTCCGATCGTGTGTACGAGGCCTTACAGGTGCATTTCAGATAATTAGAATATCAAAAAGTTAATTTCAGCAATTCAATTCCAAATGTAGATTCATTACACACAGCGATACATTTCAAGCATTTTTTTTCTTTACACTATGATAATTATGGCTTGCATCCAGTGAAAACTCAGAATTCAGTAGCTCAGAAAATTAGATTACATAAAAAAAAAAAAAAAAGTTTAATTGGTGTTTATTTAATGCAGAAATGTTGGCTTACTGAAAAGTATGTCCATGTATAGTATGCACTCAATACTTGGTCGGGGGTCCTTTTGCATGAATTACTGCATCAATGCAGAGGGAAGCATGAAGTGTAAAAGAATTTCCTGGTAGAGGGCTGCGCTGACTTTGGCCTTAAAGTGGAGTTCCACCCGTTTTTTATCCTAAAAATCTTTAAAAAAAAATATATATATATATTTTTAATATACTCACCTGAAAGGGCAGTTGCTATGCGAAGTAGCTCTTCTGCCTCTTCTTCCACCGCGGAGGATCTTCAGGTACGTCCTACGTTGCCGTGTCTTGTAAATGAGCCGTGCTGCCTTCTGGGAACTGTGTGTATCCCAGGAGGCAGCCGCCCATTCACAAAGTAATGTGCGAGTTGCGCATGCGCAGTAGGAAACGGGCAGGGAAGTGCAAATGAAATGCAAAAATTAACTTTTCATCCAAAAAGAGGACTTTGGACCACTAAGTAACAGTCCAGTCCTTTTTCTCCTTAGCCCAGGTAAGACGCTTCTGACGTGGTCTCTGGTTCAGGAGTGGCAACAGTGTGTGAATGCAACAGTGGTAGCCCATGTCCTGGATAGGTTTGTGTCGTGGCTCTTAAAGGACCGACACCAGCCGTAGTCCACTTCTTGTGAATCTCCTCCAAATCCTTGAATGGCCTTTGCTTCAAAATCCTCTCAAGGCTGCAGTTATCCTTGATGCCTGTACACCTTTTTCTACCCCACTATTTCCTTCCACTCAACGTTCTTATTCATATGCTTGGAGACAGCACTCTGAACAGCCAGCTTCTTTAGCAATAACCTTTTGTGACTTACTGTCAATGACGGTCTTCTGGACAACTGAAGTCAGCAGCCTTCCCCATGATTGTGTAACCTACTGAACCAGACAGAGACCATTCAAAGGCTCAAGAAACCTTTAGGACCCTTTCACATGGGGCGGATCAGTAATGATCTGCCACGTGAACCTCCACTTGCTCAGCGGGGATCGCTCCGGTGATCCTCGCTGAACTGGCGGATGACAGGGCGGTCCACGCACACTGTGCAGGGACCGCCCTGTCTTTTCTCCGCTCTCCCCTATGGGGAGATCGGATGAACACAGAGTGCCTGTCCGTGTTCACCCGATCCGATGACGAATGGAAAAGTAGGTTTTTCCCTCGTCATGTCAGAGGGCATGTCACCGCTGAAATCCGTGGCTCCATAGAGGAGCACGGAGCGCCCGTTCAGGTCCGCCTAAAAAACTGGCAGGCGGCCCTGAACGGTCCACCCGTGTGAAAGAGACCTTACAGGAGTTTTGAGTTGGCCGATTAGAGTGCCGCACCACGGGTCTCAGAAAATGTGGATATTGTGAAAGTTAAATTTTGTAGATACTGAATCTTGGGTTTTTACCAACTATAAGCCATATTCATCAAAATTAAAAGAAAGAAGTGCTTAAAAACATATCACTGTGTGTAATGAATCTATATAAAATATAAAAGTATAAAAGTTTTACTATTGAATTATTATTAACTTTTTAAATTCAAATATGAGATGCACTGTATATATTGTTTTGCTCCCTATGAAACTCCTGCTTACTAAAGCAAAATGTATGAAGTTTTTAGGTTTGGTTGAATTGTACTCAAAATATATTTTTATATATATCAATGATGCTGTAGTACAGGGGTGTCAAACTCAATTTCATCGTGGGCCGCATGAGCATTATGGTTGCCCTCAAAAGGGCGGGTTGTATCTGTAAGATTAGATGTCCAGCACATCCCTTCCCCTTACATTAGATGTCAAGAGCCACCCCTCCATCAGAAGTTGAGTCCCCCCTCTCCCTTACATCACAGTGCACCCCCCTTTCCTTATGCTGCTGCTGGGAAGAAGTTGGATGCATTGCTTGAAAGCAGAAAGTAAGGGTCTGGAGGATGACTGGAGAGGTGCGAGGGCCGCATAAAATAGCCTGGAGGGCCGCATTCGGCCCGCGGGCCTTGTGTTTGCCACCTCTGCTGTAGTACATTAAAAGGCCACAGAAAAAATGCTCTAGCAGTAACTTTAAAATGTGTTATATGTAATAAACTCATAATTAGAACGCTCCAAAACATTCGAAAAGTCCTGAGTAAAGCAAGTGAACTTTAATTACACTTTTCAGCTCCAAGAATTTAACATTAGCTCTTCTTTTCAAAATGAGGAACAAATGCTAATTAAGTGGTTTGTAATAGGCAGCAGTGCTAACTTTTAGAACTCTAGAAAAATACATTATTAATGCTCTATTTGCGTTTATTGTGCTTTAAGGTATCTACTTAGTGCATTCAACTAAATTTACTCCTAGTAAAGAAAGCCAAGGCAACAGGGTCTTGGGCATTTTGCAATTTTTAACTAGCATATGACATCTTGCATGTGGTTATATAATTCGAGAAATACAAAATGCATGGGAGGGGGGCAGTTTCACATTCCCCATTATCCACATTACATTTTCGTGATCATACTCCCGTATCATGCAAACAATTTAGAAGAGGCAGTGTTATAAAAATGTATAGTTTAGAATTGTATAATTATAAAAATCCTAGCACTAGGGGTGCTTTCAATGTTTCCCAACAAACTCTAAACACAGAAATTCATAGTTGGACACACAGTCCTCTCTTTAAATGTTCTACAGCCAAGTAGAAGGTATTCCCATGTCCTATAGTATGATTGGTGAGAGCAGAATTCCAATACTCTTGTTTCACCACCCATACAAAGGACCAGAAACACCTACAGCAGGCAAGTCCGGCCCGCGGGCCAAATGAGGCCCCCCTGTTGATTCAATATAACCCCCTGGGGATTTGGATATTTATATTGTTTGTGGCCCCCAGGGCCACAAAAGATATATACCGTGTTTATCGGCGCTGCCTTGGAGGGGGCAGGACGAGCGCCATCAAGATTACATGAAGAGAATCTCCTGTTTACTCAGCAGTGCCTGTATTGGAAGTCCTGTCTCCTGGGATGCCATTGGACGACTGTTCTGTCTATCATAGGAGGCGGGACTTTGTATTAAAAAGAGGCCACAGAGTAAACAAGAGAATCTCCTGTTTGTAATCTGTCGGCACTTGTCCCGCCCCCCTCCCTCTGCCCTCCGAGGCTGCAGATGGGCATCGATCAGGCTGCATTGGCGGCAATGGTAAGGCTGCATTGGCGGCAATGGTAAGGCTACACTGGCGGCAATGGTAAGGCTACACTGGCGGCAATGGTAAGGCTACACTGGCGGCAATGGTAAGGCTACACTGGCGGCAATGGTAAGGCTACACTGGCGGCAATGGTAAGGCTACACTGGCGGCAATGGTAAGGCTACACTGGCGGCAATGGTAAGGCTACACTGGCGGCAATGGTAAGGCTGCATTGGCTGCAATGGTAAGCCTGTGCGTGTTATACGCCAATAAATATGGTATATCCAAATACACACCCAAGCTCATCCTTAGTCCTGAGCAGTGCTCTGGGATTCGTTGGGGCAACAAAAGAAATATATACAGTATATCCGAATAACACACCCGAGCTCATCTCTTCATCACACACAACCACAAAGGCAAGAGAATTCTTGTTGGGCAGTGCATTAGTGCTCAGACGAACACACTTGGACCGAATTTTAATGGTTCAAAGAATGTCAGGCAAAATAGACGGCCCTCACGCATGTTCACTTCATCAAATCTGGCACTCTTTGAAAAAAGTTTGGACACCCCTGACCTACAGTAACACTAGGACCCACCCACATCAACTTCCAGAAATGCTACAAGTGACTCCCATAGCCAGCCCTGAAACTACAGAGGCTCGTGGGACATTTAGTATCAGGACCCATCAGGGAAAGAAACAGGAAGTCAGAGAACTTTGTGATGTCACTTCTCCTGACTGAATTTCAGACACAGAAACCTGCTAAAGTAGGCAAGTTACACAATAACCGACAGTGGGATTGTGATGCACAATAAATCCGTTTTGGGGAGGAAAATCTGGAGTTCCTCTTTAACACAACTGCAGGAAACCTAAAATGTGTGGCAACATTACTACAGCCCATACATCAAGTACATTGCAGTGAATCGCTCTGGTGTGACTGGTCCCCAAGTGCTCTTATTTAACCACTTAAGCCCTGAACCATTTGGCTGGCCAAAGACCAGTGCACTTTTTGCAATTCGGCACTGGGTTGCTTTAACTGACAATTGCGCAGTCAAGTGTCTCCCAAACAAAATTGACGTCCCTTTTTTCCACAAGTATAGCTTTTTTTGGTGGTATTTGATCACCTCTGCGTTTTTAATTTTTTTGCACAATTAACTATGGCTATTAAAAATAGAGCGACAATTTTGAAAGAAATTAAATATTTTGTACTTGCTATTATAAATATATCCAGTTTAAAAAACGATTTCTTTTTATCAGTTTAGGGCGATGTATTCTTCTACACATTTTTGGTAAAAATAAATCGCAATAAGTGTATATTGATTGTTTTTTGCAAAAGTTATAGTGTCTACAAAATAGGGGATAGTTTTATGGCTTTTTTATTATAATTTTTAATTTTTTGCTAGTAATAGTGGCGATCTGCGATTTTTATCGTGACTGCAACTTTACGGAAGACAGACACGTGACACATTTTTGGGACCATTGACATTTTTACAGTGATCAGTGCTATAATGCACCGATTACTGTGAAAATGGCACTGGCAGTGAAGGGGTTAACCACTAGGTGGTGGAGAAGGGGTTAAGTGATTCTGTTAGGGGGAGGGGCCAACAGTGACACGTCACTGATCACTGTTCCCTGTCACAGGTAACATTTGATGATCAGTGACATGTCACTAGGCAGAACAGGGGAATGCCTTGTTTACAAACAAGGCATCCCCCTGTTCTGCCTTTGCCAACCGCAATCGCAGGCCGCCTGGAAACATTGAGTTCCCAGGACCCGCGAGCGCACTCATGAGGCATGCCGCGTGCACACCCGCTGGATGGCAAATTTAAAAGGGACGTACAGGTACGCCCATTTGCCTGCCCGTACGATTGTGTAGACTTATATGTGCGTGCGCTGGTTGCTAAAAGGTTAAGGAAGCAAAAAAAAAAAAAAGTTTAGGTAAATTATATGTTGATTGGGAGTCAGAGCCCATTCACACAGGGGCAACATGACTTCTAGCACAACTTTGGGAGGCAACTTGGACATGACTTGAGTATAAATCATCAGGCAACTTACAAGGCAACTTCAAGTTGCCCCGAGGACAGTACAAGGCAACTTTAATTCGCCTCCAGGACAGGAGGCTTTCCAGTGGCCAATCAAACAACAATCAGCTCTGTGGGAGGGAGGCGACTTCCATTGAAATCAATGGGTACAAGTTGCCTAGAAGTCGGATTAAAGTAGTACAGGAACCTTTTCTGAAGTCAGACCGACGTCAGTAGTGTACATTAAGACGGCTCCCATTCACCTCCATTCATTTTCTCAACCGCGGATCCCAGGTCGCCCCAGTGTGAACCGGTTCTAAAGTTTCACTTTAAATTATTATTGTTTGTTTTTTAAACATGTTATATTCACCTGCTCTGTGCAGTGGTTTTGCACAGAGCAGCCTCGACCCTCTTCTCGGGTCCCCGCCAATGCTCCTGGGTGCTATGGTTTGGACCCACTCCCTCTCCTCTCACTGGCTCACTGATTGACAGCAGCGGGTGCCAAAGGCAAGCACTGTCACAGG
Source organism: Rana kukunoris (assembly GCA_029574335.1). NCBI lineage: Eukaryota > Metazoa > Chordata > Amphibia > Anura > Ranidae > Rana > Rana kukunoris. The sequence goes on along the minus strand of CM056052.1, from coordinate 422,060,573 downwards.
AGGTCAGATCCCAGAGAAGGATGGACAGGGATCACTGGAGAATATCAACTAGTTGGAGGGGGGCTTTTCGCAAACACGGTTACTTTGCTGTGAATGGGCGTAGTAATATTGGGGAGATTTACTGAAACTGTTGCACACCCAATTTGGTGCCGTTGTTAATCGTAACAAATTAGCTTCTTAATTCAACTTGTTCAATTAAGCTTTGACATCAAGTCCTTGTTCACACTGGTGCCACTTTGCAACCTATTGTCGGCAATGGAACGGTTTAAACTAGAGATGCAGCAAAATGTTGGCAGCCGGAAAAATGGTGTGCCGAAAAAGTGGCAATAAGGCACATGCTCAACTTAAGATCCTGTCCACCCAGGTCCTTTCCTCCCATCGCTCCTCCTTCGCTTGCAGAGCGGCAATCTCCCTGTGTCAGGGAGCCGAATTGCCCGGGCCTCAGTAGCAATGTCCCACCTCCTGTGATAGACGGCACACTGAGCCAATGCCAGAACATTGAATCAGTACGACATGATCACAGGAGGCGGCACTTCATCTAAGGCAATTCAAATCCAGCTCCCTGATACAGCAGAAGATCGCCACTCTGATTCAGGCACTGGCAAGGCTGCACCCCACAGGCACTGGCAGGGCTGCATTGATCTCATGTATCATGTCTGATAGAGGTGCACCAAATGAAAATTTTGATAAACTTAAACACACTGTCAATAGTATTAAGTAAGAGATTGCAACACATTCATATTAAATTTAAAATGATATTAATTAAAAAGTCAAATACAATTCTATATAAAAATTTAAATATATAAAATACCCCCCCCCTCCCTCAAGTATGTGTGCTCCCTCCAACCTAGATCACGCAAGTATGTCACAATATATACAGGATACTGCCTTGCATATGATCCCAGCCAGTGTTATAGAGGACCTTGAACAACTCATCACTACTTCGGATTTCCTGGGTGTGATTAAAGATCTTGAAAATGCCAAAAGTTCAGGTCCAGACTTGTATACAAAAACATTTGCCTCCTTGCTGACCCTGATCATGGCACAAGCATTTGAGAAAATAGATGAGACGCACCCTCTATCGGTTTAGTTACTTCAAGACCAAATAGTACGAATCCCCAAATCGGAAAGGGAGCACACGAGTTGTGGCAATTATAGGCCCATAAACGCTACTGAATGTCGAACTTAAATTATTTTCAAAAATGTATGCGAATCGGCTTGCCCCCCCTACTCCTTACCCCGGTACATAGCGATCAAATGGGTTTTATCCGGGTCGAGAAGACAGGGATAACACCACTAAGATTCTCATCTCCACCTGCCTTCTGGCCTGTGACGCTGAGAAGGCCTTTGATTGAAGAAAAGGGACAGCTGGCTGTTTCTCCAATCTTCCCTGCAACAGATAGGGCTAGGCCCTAAACTCTTAGCTAAAATAACGTCCCTTTACTCTAACCACCGTAGGACCAACAGGGAACATTCGGAGGCTTTCGGGATCAGCTCTCCCCTCCGACGCCGACATGCTCTCTCTATAGTACTGTCGACAAGCCACCTTTGCATTGTCCATGGACCCCAATCTGCTAACCACCCCCTTGACAACCCGGCCCTTACTACTTATGACACTTCGGGGCACTATGGTTTCGCCTACGGAGTGTTTATTTGTTCATGCTACAATGGGCTGTTTCCAAAACATGACTGGGACACCAAAACCCACGACTGACTGATTATCCATGCTATCTGACAAAATTATGCAATACCCTACACCTATCCGGGCAGGTACACTGGGCCCCTACAGCCTTTGAGGAAATGTGTCTGTCTTTCTCAGGTTGCTAGACAGAATTTCTTTGTATATCAGAGAAAGTATCTCTCATACACAAAATGTTTTACCCAAATGCACACGGAAATGGTCCAGAGACCTGGAGATAGAAATATCTCCAGGAGAATGGAAAAACTCATTTACATTCACCCACTAGTCTTCCATCTCCACTTTTACACCAGAGAAGAATCACAAACTGCTCTCTAGGTGCTATAGAGATCCAGTTACAGGCTACAGACGCTTCCAACACTACCGACATCTGCTGGCACTGTCACAGAGGCAGAGGAACCCATCTCCATGTTTGGTGGGAGTGCAATCGCGTTAGACCTTCCTGGAAGCAGATTTTTGAGGTTTACAAAGACATGCAAGAAGATTCTCTCATTACCTCCCCTAAAAGGTGGCCCTTCCATCTATTCTATGTTATCCACCTAAAAATCACATAGAACCTCCTTAGATTCTTCATGTCAGCCACACGCCAACTAGTTCTGGAAATCACAGGTTACACCCCCCCCCCCCCTTTCATAAGTGGATAGACATCATCAATGATGCCATGCTCATAGAGTAGTTGCAGGCAAGAGAGGAAGACACTTGGGACAAACACCTCTAACTATGGTACATTTGGCTTCATTATGCTCCCTAAGATAAAACTACTGAATAGAACATCTACGTGAAGTAATTTTCTTTGTTTTGGGTATGTAGGACCAGATTTTCCCCAGTGGCTGATGCCTAGAAATAGTTGTGCTCAAGATAATAATTACCTTTTGAATGCTATGTGATATAATTACACCCTGAACACTGTGTTTATGTTCTTTCCTCACCCCCCCCCCCCCCCCACTCTCTGATTTTGGAGAACCGTTTCTCTCAAATGTAAAATTGATATGCAATGTATAGTACACATTGTGGTACTTGTTTACCACTGCTCTCCAACCCTTCCCACCCCCTTTTTCTGTATCCTCTGGTGTTTTATTTAAAAAAAAAAAAAAAAAAGCAATACAAATACACATATATATATATAACCATAAAAAATATATATATAACCACAAAAAAAAAAAAAAAGCAATACAAATACACATATATATATAAATACACATATATATATATAACCATAGAAAAAAAAATGGTACCAAAATTTATATTAGGCGCACAACTAGCTAAAACTGGTGGGACGCCGACTTTGCAGTGCCGCACCAATATAAAAAAAGTAGTTCCTAGCGATTTCAGGTGCAACTTACATAGACATCTATGCATTGAGCTGCACAGATGTCAGCCATATGCACCGATATTGTGCGATTTTAAGTGCAGTTGCATGTTTTTAAAGCTGCATTTAGTGTGGACCAGGGCTAAAAGCTAGAAGCCAAATTGGTTACTATACACAGCTACACCAGAGATTTAGTAAATCTCCCTCCCCCAATGTGTCCAACATCTTCCTGCCTGGCCTATAGCAGAATGACGGCCGGGCGGTGGCTCTGCCATTCTGACTGACAAGCTGCTCATACATGCCCATCAACAATGCAGTGTCAAAGAGTCACCCCTCACTACCGATCGCCACACTCCCCGTGTGGCGATCGGTAGTGAGGGGTGACTCTTTGACACTGCATCGTTGATCACGGTAATATTACCTATTACGTAGGCTCTTTACCATGTGATCAGCTGTGTCCAATCACAGCTGATCACAATGTAACAAGGAAGTGCCAGTTATCAGCATTTCTCCATTCAAAATAACAGTGTGAATAGAGGAGAGTCAATAAGCAGCACTCCTGACAGGGGAGCGATGATCAGTGCAGCCCCCATTCTTAAGGCAGAAATCTAAAGGTGTGTGAAAATAACTGCTGCTACTCAGCCTGTACGTGGCAATGACAACATGACAGGAGGCAGAGTTCTGTCCTTGCTGTTCTCAAGTATCTGAATATCCAATGATTTTTTTGCAGCAAGGGACAGATCACCGGGCCCTAGAGTAATATGAAATCCACATTTGTATGCAGCTTCATCATTACAACCGATAGAAGCCTAAGATTTCATTCCTAATAATGCAGTTAAAGACAGGGTACAATGATCACAAGTAAGGATCGCAACATAAAAATAAAAATTGCCCTGACTTCCACTTTAGTTCATTACTCTTCTTTACCTTAAAGCATTCATTATATATATAAAAGCAACTCTTGAGTGGTGCATGCACATTTTAGATAAGAGGATGTCAGACACTATAATTTTATAGTATTTTTTATTTTTATTTTATTTGTACTAAAACAAGCAAGCAAGCAAGCAAGCAAGCAAGCAACACACACACACACACACACACACACACACACACACACACACACACACACACACACATCTCTTTACTGTGAACATGAAGAATACAGCTAGATAAAAGCAAACATCAGCGTATTCGTAAAGCGCCACTTGTTTTTCCTAACATATTAACATATGCTCACTCATCAGGAAGGAGACTGTTTTAAAAGCTTATTGCATTGCTTATGAGCCATGCAGACTTTTGAGAAGGTTTGTTCAGCCATGCAGAAATGTCCAGAAAACCCTAGGTCAATATTTGTTTCTAAACTTAGTAACATTACTCTGAAAGATAGAGAAACGTGTTGCCTAGATTATCATAGGAGAAAGGCCAAACAAGTCCAGGGTTTTTTTTAATCCCAAAACGTTTTTTATCTGAAATTCACAAAAATGGTCACTGGCTGGGGTGCAGTGATTACCAGGTCAGTACATTGCATTTGATAGATGCGACTCCTGCATGGCGTTTCTTATGGCGAGTTTCCTGACTGCGACAACATAGTACCATGCTTGAGTATATGTGTTATGTAAAAGGTCATTAGTAGCCTTTATCCAATGCCCTTGTGACAAAAGAAGGCATTGCCGAAACAAGGACTTTCACAGGCTAAATCACCAGGTATTTTTGTAAATGAAAGCTGCAGATATTTAACCACTTAAGGACTGGAAGGATTTGCCTCCTTAACCACTTCAGCCCCGGAAGATCTGGCTGCTTAAAGGGGTGTTCCAGCCAAATTTGCTGTTTATTAAAAGTCAACAGCTACAAAAAGTGTAGCTGCTGGCTTTCAATAAACACACACTTACCTGCTCCAGCGTTCCAGTGACGCGCCGGCCAGGGCTCCACTCCCCCCCTCCCCGGCCAGCATCCTCATTGCTACTGTGGGCACCCGCCGTGACAGCCTTCGGCTTCACGGCCGGGCACCCACTGCGCATGCGCGAGCCGCACTGCGCATGCACGCGCGGCTCGCCGCTGATTCGACAGGTGATCGTCTAGGACATGGGTCCTCAAACTATGGCCCTCCAGCTGTTCAGGAACTACAATTCCCATCATGCCCTAGTCATGTCTGTGAATGTCAGAGTTTTACAATGCCTCATGGGACTTGGAGGGCTGTAGTTTGAGGATCCCTGGTCTAGGACCTGTCACGTGTCCTAGACGATCACCTAGGGGAGGGGCTGCAGTAAGGCGATTAAGCTTAATCGCCTTACCAGCCCTTGGCGGAAGGAGGAAGTGGGACAGGAAGTCCCACTCCTCCTGAAGCCCCACTCCCCCCCCAAAAAAAAATTACATGCCAAATGTGGCATGCAAGGGGGTGAGGAGTGGAACAAGCGGAAGTTCCAAATTTGGGTGGAACTCCTCTTTAATGACCAGGCCATTTTTTACAATAAGGCATTGCGTCACTTTAACTGACAATTCCACGGTCATGCAAAGCTGTACCCAAACATAAGTTGAAATACTTTTTTCCCCACAAATAGAGCTTTCTTTTGGTGGTATTTTAACACCTCTGCGTTTTTTAGTTTTTTTTGTGCTATAAACAAACGAAAGGAGCGACAATTTTGAAAAAAATATATATATTTTACACTTTTTGCTAAAATAAATAGCCCCAATTTTATTTTTTATTTATTTTTTCAAAAGCAACTCTTTTTCCTCAGTTAAGGCCGATATGTATTCTTTTTTTTTTTTTTTCAAAAAATATGTAGAAGAAACACACAACACGTATATTGATTGGTTTGCGCAAAAAAGTTATAGCGTCTACAAAATAGGGGATATATTTATGGCATTTTTATTATTTTACTAGTAATGGCGGTAATCATTTTTGGGACCATTGACAATTATGCTGTGATCAGTGCTATAAAAAATGCACCGATTACTGTGTAAATATCACTGGCAGGGAAAGGGTCAACACTAGGGGCCGTTCAAGGGGTTAAATGTGTTCCATGAGAGCTGTTTCTAACTGTGGGGGGATGGGACTGACTGAGGCAAGAGATTGCTGTTCCTAATCACTAGGAACAGAAGACCTGTCTTTCCTCCCCTGTCAGAACGGGGATCTGTATGTTTACATTAAGAGCTTCCCATTCTGGCTATCTCAGGGGCGGCAGACATCGTGGCCGCCGGCCATGCGCATGAACTCCAGCGCTGCGCCCCCTATCGCTCTTAAAGTGGCCAACATGCATCTTGAGCGATTCGCCCAGGAGACCCAACCTGCTGCAGTATGACGGTGGCTGGTCCTCAAGGGGTTAAAAATGTCCTTTCAGGGATAATTTTCTATAATAAAAGAGGACCTTTACTCTCAAAAAGCACTAGTCTGCCCCCACCTTCATTCGCACCTGGGAACATGTACCCTGCTCCTGCAGCTTCCTGGCATATTCACTTCAGGAGCAGCATTTCAAGAAGCCAGGAAGCGTACAGGGTTACTAATCCCAGGACCCTGCATTCACTATATCTGGTCCCCCACAGTACACAGAACATAGAAATGCAATTTAAGTAAACTGCCAAATAGCTTTTTTCAGCAGGATATAGCGGTTTTGTGGCTTCAATCAGTATCTGATCGAGAACTGGTAAAGCTTGTAGGAGGAAGTTTTCATTCTCCTCTGACTGTCCTATGAGGCTGCATGACCCATGACTATCTGGACTGTCCCTGTGCTAATCACATGCACCTTCCCAAAAAAATAAAAAATCCAGCAATATACACCAAACTGAGCATGTTCAGAGTGCCCCCAAAGCTCTGTTCCATCAGCAGATAGATACCGGCTGTGGAAGGGGAGGATCAGAGAAGAAAGGATCAAACAGCATTTTACACATTGCAGAAGACTAACACCCTTAGGTTGCACATTGAGTATAACAATCATGTTTTACTCTATATACAGACTGATTTTACTGTTGTGGGTATAGTTTACAGACAGGGCTTGGGGGAGGATGGACCTGCAGCTGGAGGGGTCCATCCCATATCAATATGGCTTGGCTGCAAAAACCTGAAAAACAGCTGGCTCCCGAGAATATCAGAAACGAAGATAGTAGCACAAGACTCTGCAAACAGGTTAAAGCAGGAGCAAACAATTAGCTGAGTGTGCATATAGGACAGAAAAAGATAAGGTGTTGAAATGTAATGACCATATTGCGAACGATTAGTTGTTCAATAGACATAAATAAAATCAGTTTCTAGTTTGCCTTTTGCTTCTAGGTCACATATGCGCAGTACTAACAGTTACATTTTTATCTGGCAAGAAACGCATTAACCTCAATCTATAGTTTGTTCAGCAGAAGTTTTCCAAACTTTTCCTTCAATTTTTGTTAGCTTTAAAACATCCCAACCGATTTTTGATTTATGCCTTCTAACTTGATGAAAAAGCAAAAATTTCCAAAATTACAGATTTTCAAATACATTTTTGTCTAGTGTTTGAGCACTGTAAGGCTGGGTACACATGGACTAAAAAACGGATGACTTGGCAGAAATCAGACAACTTTTGGTCTGTGTGTACTGCTCCTGTTTATGGCGATCTTCTAGTGTGTACCCAGCATCAGTGGCGTAACCAGAGGTATTGGCGCCCGGGGCAAAACTTTTTTTTCGCCCCCCCCCCCGGCGCTAGCGCATGACCAATCACAGGGCGCCATGCCAATCAATTGCCACCACTGTACCATGCCATCAATTGTCACCACTGTGCCATCAATTGTCACCACTGTGCCACCAATCGTCACCACTGTGCCACCAATCGTCACCACTGTGCCACCAATCGTCACCACTGTGCCACCAATCGTCACCACTGTGCCACCAATCGTCACCACTGTGCCACCAATCGTCACCACTGAGCCACCAATTGTCACCACTGAGCCACCAATTGTCACCACTGAGCCACCAATTGTCACCACTGAGCCACCAATTGTCACCACTGAGCCACCAATTGTCACTGTCCAGACATCTATCCACCTCGGAGCTTTATATTATAACCTGCTGGGACTTGTAGTTCTCCATCGTCTCCTGGGGCTCAGGTGCATGCAATCCACCATCTTTGTTCAGTTTTTCTTACTGCTGGGACTTTTAGTCCCATAGATGGTGGATCGCATGCACCTGAGCCCCAGGAGATGATTGAGAACTACAAGTCCCAGCAGGTTATAATACAAGGCTCCGAGATGGATGGGTGTCCGGACATCCATCCACCTCAGAGCCTTATTGTATGATAATGTATAACCTGCTGGGACTTGTAGTTCTCCAATCTCCATGAGCCCCAGGAGAACTACAAGTCCCAGCAGTCTTACTAAAATAACAGGCTCTGAGGTGGATAGGTGGGGATCAGGCAGAGCACCCCTTAAGATTTACACCGACACCCCCCCCCCCCCCCTTCTTACCTTGCTGGAGAAACTTGCCGCCGCCGCGCCGCGCTGTAAACACATGTTCTAGGCCAATCAGCGCGCCCTTCTGTCTGGTTGGCTGGTGTTTCCCGCCACTCCCACATCAAGGGAGACAGACAGTTCCACCAGCCAACCAGGCGCGCCGCCGCCGGGTGTGCCAAGATGGCCGACAGCTCCAGTGCTAGGCCCAAGCCGCGGCCTTTCCTGAGGCGGCGGCGGCGGCGGCGGCGGCGCATTCCGCGGACGCAAGGATTTCGCCCCCCGCAATTTTTCGCCCGGTGCAGGAGCCCCCCCTGCCCCCCCCCTCGCTACGCCAGTGCCCAGCATAACCCTGGTGGGAAATCAAACTGAAAGGTTAGGTTTGGGTTTACATGAGCTCCTAAATTTACTTTAGAGCAGGCATGTCCAAAGTCCGACCTGCGGGCCAATCGTGGCCCGCGTTCCAGTTTCAGACAGCCTGCCTTTTAATTTTGACATATATATCTTTTGTGGCCCCTCAACGAATCCTTGAGCGCCGGGGGCCACAAATAATATAAATGCTTGCTGCCTTGGAGGAGAGGGAACAAGTGCTGTACAGGATACAGGAGTATTTCCTGATTACACAGCATCCTTTGTAAAAGGAAGTCCCGTCTCCTGCGCTGCCATTGGACGACTGTTCTGTCCATCACAGGAGGCAGGACTTTCAACTAAAGAGGCAGCCGAGAAAACAGGAGTTTCTCCTGTATGTCTGTAGGTGCTCGTCCCACTCCCTCCCTGTATCCTAAAGGGTGCAGATGGAAATAAATCAGGCTGCATTGACGAATGGTGAGTTTGCATTCATGGCAATGTGGGTGGGTGCGGCATTCATGGCAATACAGTTGGTGCTGCAGATGGGCACTGGTTAGGCTGCATTGATGGGCACTGACCTTAATTTTGCTTCACAGTTCTTTAGTTAAAATGTAAGATTTCTTCCTGAAACTTCCTTTTTAAAGTTAAGGTGCGTGTTTAAGCTGATAAATACGGTATATCCAAATAACACGCCTAAGCGCAACTTTTCACCACACACAGCCCCAAAGGCAAGAGAATTGTTAGGCAGTATATTAGTGCTCGAACGAACACACTTTGACCAAATTTTAATGGTTTTAAGAATGTCAGGCAAAATGGTCGGCCCTCAAGCATGTTCACTTCATCAAATCTGACCCTCTTTGAAAAAAGTTTGGACACCCCTGCTTTGGAGAATAGAGCAACAAAAACAGCACATCTACTTTAATGGCTGTGCATGTGACACAAGAAAACATTTACGAAAAACAACAAAGTGCTGTTGAGACATATCACTGTTACAAAAAGCACTTGGATCCTCTACATGACACAATCGACTAATAAGTATATCTGTTGAGAAAGGCAAATATACAGCACATCCACATGAAGAAAAAAATATATTTAAATAATCTAAAGGCTTTCTAATAATCCCCTTTCATTATCCACTTATATTTGAAGTGCCAGAGTACTAGCTGCTAAAGTGATCTAAATGCAGTCTGGAAAGCTCAGAATGCACAATCTGCAATTGCAGTTCTTTAGAGAGAAAAAAAATAAAAAATAGTTTGTGAAATAGGTTGACGTAATTTCAATGAATCTCTGGAAACACGCAGAGCCTGGATGAGCTTAATCAACCAATTTGTAGGAGGAAAATCCTCTGGCAGGCTGAAAAATGATTTATTCTCACCCAAAAGCTTTTGCCCTCATTTATTTGTCAACAGAAATAATTGTAACAATTCTCTGTAGTTTATGGCTCAGAAAAATGTTGAACACGATCAACTCTTTAATGCACCCCATAAAAAAACACACTATAAAGGATGCAGGAAAAAAACACTAAAGGTACAGTGTCCTTGAAAAGGGTATGCATAAGCTTTGAAATTTTCCACATTTTGTCATGTCACAACCAAAAATGTAAATGTATTTTAGGTGATAGACCAACACAAAGCGACACACAATTGTGACGTGAAAGGAAAATGATAAATGGTTTTCCAAATTGTTTACAAATAAAATGCCTGAAAAGTGTGGCGTGCATTTGTATTCACTCCCTGTTACTCTGATACCCCCCACCCCCCAAATAAAAATTGAGAATAACCTTCAGAAGTCACCCAATTAGTACATAGAATCCACCTGTGTGTAATTTAATCTCAGTATAAAACAACTATTCTGTGAAGCCTTTAGACCCATTTCACACTGAGGGTGGATTGCAGGCGTTATAGCGTTAAAAATAGCGCCTGAAATCCGCCCTAAAAAGTGGTGCTCTATTGTCTTCAGTGTGAAAACCCAAGGGCTTCCACACTGTACCGTTGAGCTAGCAGGACAGTAAAAAAAAAAAAAAAAGTCATGTTAGCCGCATCTTTGGAGCGGTAAAGGAGGGGTGTGTACACCGTTCCTCCACCACTGCTGCCCATTGAAATCAATAGGACAGCACGGCTAAACCGCTCGCAATGCGCTGCTGAAAGCATTGCGAGCGGTTTTAACCCTTTCTCGGTCACCAGCAGGGGCTAAATGCACCCCGCTAGCGGCCGAAATGCGCCGCAAATCCGCCCATAGCGCCGGCAGTAAAAATAGCATAGTTTTACCGCTGACACTATTGACGGCTCAGTGTGAAAGGGGTTGAAGTGCTAGTGCACACCAGACGCAGTTTTGATTGCTTTTCCATGTATTCCAAATGGCTCTAGTTCACACCAGTGCAGCCAGTATACAGTGTATGAACCTCATTTCTCCTTCAGCAGAGTGAAAATGTGACCGCCCCCCACACCCGTGCCCCAGCTTCCCTGTCACTAGCCTCTACACCCCCCCATAAGTAGGACTGCCTGTATGGGGGATCCACGGAACACCTGTGCAGGTAAACATGGGCGTACACTTTAGTATGCCACATGTGAATGTTTAGTAGCAATTTAGCGTTTATGTGCACCATTAATGGATTTTAGTGTATTTTTTGTGAAAAATTGTGATATGAGGAACATTTATGCAATTGCAGGGCAAATCAGTAGCATTTTTTTCTACAGGTTATTTGCTGTCAGAAAATGTCTAGTTTGAGGGCTCTTTTCAAATACTGTAGCGAAAAATGGTAACTTCCGGATTTTGAGCAAATTGTCTTTATTTACAGTTTTGCGTACCTTTAGTTTTCATAAATTTCATAAAAAAGGTGATATTTAAAAAAGTGCACAAATATTTGCTATTAACCTAGTACAGTTTTAACTTTTATATTTACTAGGAATTTTGTCATGTATGAATGAATGTCATGTATGAATCCACCATTAAATGATTTTAGTGTATTTTTGGCAAAAATATTGTTTTGATAAACATGTGCGCAAATATTGTGCCCTAAAAATCAACACCTTTGTATTCTACTGCCCTTCTACGCAAGCTGCAAGGGAAAAATAAAAAAGCAATGGAACAATTGCAAAAATGAAGCACAGAGCCTGGCAGCAAGTAAACAGTTAAAGTACCGGTAGTTGTAAAGGCAGAGGGTTTATCTTAAATGCATTAAGATAAAAAAAAACTTCTGTGTGCAGCAGCCCCCCACATATTTACCAAAGCCACATCTTGATCCAGCAATGTCCACGAGTGACTCGGCTGTTCGGGACGCTACCTCCTTATTGGCTGAGACACAGCAGCTGTGACATTGGCTCCTGTCAAAGTCAGGGGGAGAGCTCTGTGTCTGAATGGTGACCCCTAAGCAAGTGATTTGCTGTGGGGGCACTTAACAGGAGGGAGGGGCAAGGAACACCAAAGAGGGACCTGTGAAGATGAAGATCTGGGCTGCCCTGTGCAAAACCACTGCACAGAGCAGGCAAGTATGACATGCTTGTTATTTTTATATATAAAAAAAAAAAAAAAAAAAAAAAAATGTATGCTCAAAGTTTGCATGGCTTTGCAGTTATCACAAATGCAAGTTGAGATTTTACACAAGTATTCTTGAAGGTTGGTGTTGGGCCATTGCTGGATCAATTTCCATTGTCCAGAAAACTAAAGCTATATTGCATCTCAACTTACCTCCTGCTATAAATCAAAATTCAAAAAGAATACAGTTATTTAGGATTACTAATTTCAAACTGTAAAAATGCCTCTTACAATATTCTGCACAATACAGCAGAACAGATCTTGACCCGTTTTAGTATTCATCAGGTACTCTTAAGATTCTCTCCTCATTTTGAAGATTGTTTCTAGAAGTGGATGGCCCATAATTGTAGCAGAAAGCGTGGTGCAGAAGTCTGACAGCACGTTTTTATGTTGACATTATCAGGCAAATGGAAAACACTTAAAAGATGTGTATTGACACAAGTGAAAACTACCATGCAGAAAGTTTGTAAATGGAATCCAAATCACTTCTTAGTGTAAAGAGCTTTGAAATACCAGTCTTAACATTTTCTCTCTCAATGAGGATGTTACATTTCAACACCACGATGCAGAAATGGCCACATTTATGGAGAATTTAGCAACCTACCCATCATCTCTAAAAGACAAACATACTTTAAAACAGGAAACTTGTTCCCCACTAAAAGCATTAGAAATGGCTCAGCACTGCAGTGCCAGCTGAATTTTTTCTTTATGCAAACCAGCAACATGGCTCCTGGGATTGGCCCTGACAGACACAAGGTTATATATAGGGTTGTCCCGATACCACTTTAAGACAGAGTACAAGTACTGATACTTCTCCCCCCAAGTACTCACCGATACTTTTTTCCAATGTCATGTGGCAGTTTGACAGATGGGGACTGATAGGTGGCACTGACAGGTGGCTGGCACTGACTGCCACTAATAAAGGGATTTTTAAATACAGCTTACCTGTAAAATCCTTTTCTTGGAGTACATCACGGGACACAGAGCGGCATATTTATTACTATGTGGGTTATATGGAGTACCTTCAGGTGTGGACACTGGCAATCTCAAACAGGAAGTCCCCTCCCTATATAACCCCCTCCCCTAGAGGGAGTCCCTCAGTTTTGTAGCAAGCAGTATGCCTCCCAAAATGGTCACCCAAAAGAGGGGTGGGAGCTCTGTGTCCCGTGATGTACTCCAAGAAAAGGATTTTACAGGTAAGCTGTATTTAAAAATCCCTTTTTCTTTCTCGTACATCACGGGACACAGAGCGGCATATTCATTACTATGTGGGATGTCCGAAAGCAATGCTTTAATGAGGGGAGGGAGACATCTTCCAAAGAAGGATTCAATTTAGAGATAAACTCAAATCATAATAATAATTCCAACTTAGTCAAGAAAAAAAACTTTTTTTTTTTTTTTTATAACCAAGGGTGTTTCTGATCCCGAGGATTTCAAACTGCAGCCTGTAGTACTGCCTGACCAAAGGCAGCATCCGCATTTCTTCTCACGTCTAGTTGATAAAACCTTGTAAACGTGTGGACTGATGACCACGTTGCCGCCTTGCATATCTGAGCCATAGAGATCTGATGGTGTGCTGCCCAAGAGGCGCCCATGGCCCTGGTAGAATGGGCCTTTACCGACAACGGAGGAGGCAACCTCTTCAAACCGTAGGCTTGAATGATTAATTGTCTAATCCATCTCGAGATGGTGGATTTTGCAGCTGCCTGCCCCTTCTTGGGGCCATCTGGTAGAACGAATAACACATCTGTCTTCCGGATCTTTTCTGTAGCTTTAAGATAGGCCTTCATGGCCCGGACAATATCCAAGGTATGCAGCAACCCCTCCTTTCTAGATGTAGGTTTTGGAAAGAAGGATGGAAGTACCAAATCCTGGTTTAAGTGAAATTTGGATATAACCTTTGGTAGAAAGGAAGGATGGGGCCGGAGAACTGCCCTGTCCTTATGTAGAACGAGATATGGTTCCTTACACGATAAGGCTGCTAATTCTGACACTCTCCTGGCCGAAACTATGGCGACCAAGAAAACCAATTTTCTTGTCAGTAAGACTAAAGGAATCTCAGCCAACGGCTCAAAAGGCTGTTTCTGTAGAGTGGACAGGACAAGATTTAAGTCCCATGGACAAATTGGTGACTTGACAGGAGGATTAATACGCAAGACCCCCTGTATGAAGGTCTTTACCAGCGAGTGGGTGGCCAGCGGCCTCTGAAACCACACTGACAGAGCTGAGATCTGTCCCTTGATTGTGCTTAGTGCCAGGCCTTTATCCACTCCTAGCTGGAGAAAACTTAACACCCTATCAATAGTATATTTGCGGGAATTCCATCTTTTGGATTCACACCAGCCTACGTAGTTCCTCCACACCCTGTAATAAATCACCCTGGAGACCGGCTTTCTAGCCCTAATCAGGGTAGGAATTACCTGCCTAGACAGACCTCTACCCCTGAGAATCAGGGATTCAGCCTCCAGGCCGTCAAATTTAGACGCTGTAATGTAGGGTGGAGGATCGGGCCTTGTGAGAGTAGGTCTGGTTGTAGAGGAAGAGTCCAAGGGTCTCCCACTGCCATCTTCAGGACTAGTGAGTACCAAGTCCTCCGGGGCCAAGCCGGAGCTACTAGAATGACTGGCTTGTTCTCCACTCTGATCTTGCGCAACAGGCGCGGGAGTAACTGTAGTGGAGGGAATGCATATAGAAGTTTGAATTGATGCCAAGGGCAAACCAACGCATCGGTTCCGCAGGCCATAGGATCCCTCGCTCGCGACACGAACCTGTCTAGTTTCTTGTTGAACCTGGATGCCATTATATCTACGTCCGGCATTCCCCACCTCTGGCAGATTGTCTGAAAGACCTGGGGATGCAGAGACCACTCCCCTGGCAACAGACTCTGGCGACTTAAGAAGTCTGCCTGCAGGTTGTCCACTCCGGGAATGAATATCGCTGAAATGCAGGGTACATGAACCTCTGCCCATTGAAAAATCAAGTTCACCTCCCTCTGAGCGGCCTGGCTCCTGGTTCCCCCTTGGTGGTTTATGTATGCCACCGCCGTGGCATTGTCTGACTGGATTCTCACTGGGAACCCCTTTAATCTGGAGGTCCAAGCCAGAAGGGCTAGGCGAGCAGCTCTGATTTCCAAGATATTGATGGGGAGCTGACTCTCTGCTTTCACCCAAGTTCCCTGGCGGGAGAACCCCTCGAAGACCGCCCCCCAGCCTGCCAGGCTGGCGTCTGTGGTAACTACCTTCCAGACAACAGGGCTGAAGGATTTTCCCTTTAGAAGATTCTGAGGGTTCAACCACCAGGCCAGGCTTTGTCGGACCCTTGATGATAGCGTCAAAGGGGACTCTAAGGCATGTGCCCTCTTGCCCCAGGCTGCTAGAATGGCTGCCTGTAGGACGCGAGTGTGGATCTGAGCGTATGGTACTGCCTCGAATGTGGCCACTAGCTTGCCTAGTAATCGCATACACAGGCGAATAGTTGGTTTTTTCTTGTTTAGAACCAACTGAACCAACCCCTTGATAGCCTCGATCTTTACAAGGGGCAGGAACACCTTTTGATGTTCTGTGTCTAACCTCATGCCGAGGTATTCCAACTGCTTTGTAGGCTGGAACGCTGACTTTCCCCGGTTCAGGACCCAGCCGAATTCTTCGAGGTACCGAACCGTGAGGTTTACTGCCTTCTGCAGACCCGGCCGTGAGTGATCTATGATTAAAAGGTCGTCCAAGTATGCTAGGACTGTGACCCCTTGGATCCTTAAATTGGCCAGAACTGGGGCTAGGATCTTCGTGAATACCCGGGGGGCCGTGGCCAGCCCGAAGGGGAGCGCCCTGAATTGGAAGTGTCGCTGCCCCACCGCGAAGCGTAAAAACCTTTGATGCGACTGAAAGATTGGTACATGAAGGTAAGCATCCTTTATGTCTATGGAGGCCAGAAAATCGTCCTTCTGAAGCGCGGCGGCTGCTGACCGGATGGATTCCATCCGGAAGGAACGAACCCTTAGGTAACCGTTTAACCTCTTTAGGTCCAAGATTGGCCTGACATCGCCGTTGGGCTTTGGTATGACAAAGAGATTGGAATAGAAACCTAGGCCTTGCTCTTGGGCTGGCACTTCTATAATTACGTCCTGGCCAAGCAGGTGATTCAAAGCTGCCAGCATTGAGGCCTTCCTTGCTGGATCCCTTGGTAGCCTTGATTCTTGAAAATGAGGCGGAGGATACCTTAGAAACTCCAGTCTGTAACCTGTGGTTACAGATGCCCGGACCCATTTGTCGGGGATCTTGGCTTCCCAAACTTCTGAGAAGAAACGAAGCCTTCCCCCCACCCGCGAGAGTGGAGGCGCCCCTTCATAAGGCAGACTTAGGGGCTGTCTTTGACGGCTTGCGATACCACGGCCTCTTACCCCCAGGGGTCTGTCCCTGCGATCTACTGTTAACGTTGGATCGTGCAGGCGGCCGTCGATACTGCCTGGAATTAGAGGGCCCCGAGACAGGAAAGAGCTGCCTTTTAAATGTAGGAGCCCGGAATGTCTTTTTGACCGGTAAAAGGGTACTCTTGCCATTTGAAATAGTCTGAATATATTTATCCAGATCCTCTCCGAAGAGTCGTCCTCCATGGAAGGGAAACCCTGCCAGAAGCTTTTTGCATGGGGGCTCCGCCGCCCAGTTCTTCAACCATAAGAGCCTTCTCATGTGCACCAAACATAGTGATAAACGAGAGGCCTGCTGGATGGAATCTTTTATAGCATCTACCGCAAAACACAGAGCTCTGGGAATGTCAGAAAACTCTTCTGCTTGTTGGGTAGGCATGTCCCTTAACATTTCCTTTGTCTGGTCTTTTAATGCCTGACAAACTCCAATTGCAGCCACCGCTGGCTGCACCACTGCTCCTGCCGTAGCAAAGGATGCTTTTAAAAGTGTCTCTAATCTTTTATCAACCGGATCTTTAAACATATGTATGTTTTCCACCGGGCAAGTTAGTGATTTATTCACACATGAGATGGCTGCATCCACTACTGGGAGCCTCCACCTCTTGGAGAATTTTTCCTCCATGGGGTAAATGATCCGCAAATCTTTTCGGTGGCAGAAAAATCCTGTCCGGCCGTACCCAATCCCGAAAGATCAATTCCTCCAAGAGAGGATGGACCGGAAAAACTGCGTTGCTTAACGGAGCTTTCAAAGAGCCCAGAGAGGATACCGGAGGAACCTGAGGCTCTGGCAATGGCAAACTAAATGCCGAGTGGACCATGTCCGTCAAAGACTGTACCCACAGTCTTTCTGTCTGGGAATCTGAAAATGGTTCCTCCGAGGCAGACCCCTCAATCCCTGAACCCTCTTGGTTCAGGTCTAGTTGATCCTCCTGTGATTCCAATTCCTCCGGAGAGAGAATCTCAGCATCTGAGGATACACCTCCTGGTGATGGGGATCTAACCCGTTTCTTACCAGGAATAGCTCTAGCGATCAATGCTGCTATTCTCTCTTCTAGCCCCCCTAGGGATACGGCTAGCATCTCCTCTGTGATAAACACAGGGCTGGGCTGATCTGGGCCAGCCTCCGCACCAGATCCCCCTAATGGCTCATCCAAGGCGCTTCTTATGTTAATAAGTTGCGGGGAAAGTATCGGCATATCAGAATCAGAAAGGGAACCCTTTTGTTTTTTGGTCTTTTTTGTACCCTTTGACCCCGAACCTTTGGAAGCCATAATACAAAATCGAGGGACTCCGCCCACACAACAGACTGTAGTGGCCAGGAGTACAAAAATCAGAGTTTAGGGGACAATAGATCACTAATGCCCAAAAACTGATGGGATCCCGTATGTTCTTTTTTTTTTTTTTTTTTTTTTTTAAATATATTATATATTTTCTTTTGACAACATACAGTGACCCCAAACTAAGTTTGCCAGCCTCCAAACCTGCTGCAAAAAAGGGGGATTTCTTGGCTTAACAAAAAGGTATTGGAACAAAGTCCACATGTACTACCCCTCTTCCGCCACCGGGAGTCACTGTTCTGCCGCTCTGCGTCCTCTCCTCTGAAAATCAGCCTCAGACTGAGCACTGACAATGCCTGCTGTCTATAACAACACAAAGGCGCGCCCCTGTATGACGCCGCAGGCACGCCCCCCCCCGCCCTCCTGTCTGAACGGCGTGAAAAACGTCAATAAGACGTGCGCGCGCGTGCGTATGCCGGAAACAGGAGGAACATGGAGGAGCCGCGCTGCTGGAGATCCAGGAACGCAGAAACAGGCGGCAGATTCAAACCCCCGGCCAGGTAGGACTCTCCAAAGGCCCCTAGGGATCCTTACTAGCCCTAGGAAGAAACAGCAGGTTTAGCTAGCACACATATTTAGACAGGGGGACCTAGTGATGGGGGAGAAAAGGTGTCATCCTGTCTCTCTTCAGACATAGTGAACAAGGTTGCCCATGCAGAGCATACTTAGGCTATCCCCCCTTTTAGGTTACCCCGGAGAGCCTGCTGTCGAACCAAGTCCCGCAGGCTCCCCCTTACCTGCTCCATGCTGCAGGATGTTTGTCCAGCAAACTGATCCAATCTTCTCCCATCTCCGTGGGTAGCGTAGTAGACCTTCAGGCCCTGGGGTCCTATGAAGGTACCCACTGTCCTGGACCTATATAGCACCCTGGCAAACAGGAACTTATGGTTTTTACAAACTCCAAGTCCTGGGCCCAGGGTCCAGCCCTCCAAAGAGGAGCATTATAGGCAAAACCCCACGGCTTGGGGCCCGGGTACTGTCCACTTTGGCACTGAGGCTCCTTGGACAGATCCGGTTAGCCCGCCCTTAATCCCAAGGATGTGGAGCAAAGCTATTCCGTGACCAACACCTAAGACACTGGCGAAAAAACTGAGGGACTCCCTCTAGGGGAGGGGGTTATATAGGGAGGGGACTTCCTGTTTGAGATTGCCAGTGTCCACACCTGAAGGTACTCCATATAACCCACATAGTAATGAATATGCCGCTCTGTGTCCCGTGATGTACGAGAAAGAAAAGTGGCACTGACAGGTGGCACTTGTGAGCACCGATATATGGCTCTCCCCTTAAATCCCCCTAGTCCTTGTGTGCAGCGAGCCTTCTGTGTATCTCTCCCATGGTGAGCCCGGCCATCAATAACCAGGACTGGGGATGAGGGTTACAGCTGAGCACATGGGACACATCCAATAAGAGGAGGCAGCAGGGACACAACAGCCACTTAGCGCCCTCATGTCAGCTATAAAGCTCCATGGTGACAGGTTCTCTTCACAAGGAGCGCTGTATGGCCCGCACATTCCCCTGCCTTCTCCTAACCTTGCAGCCGGATTTGTTTCCAAAGGAAAATGGCGTGGCTGTCCCAGTGGTCGGGTTGTTGGTTGAACCCCTGAACGAGAACCCAGTAGTAGCCATGGTTTCTCAGTAGTAGCCAGGGTGACAGGGGACATTTACATGGATTATCAGTGCCGCC
Source organism: Rana kukunoris (assembly GCA_029574335.1). Taxonomy (NCBI): domain Eukaryota; kingdom Metazoa; phylum Chordata; class Amphibia; order Anura; family Ranidae; genus Rana; species Rana kukunoris. The sequence goes on along the minus strand of CM056052.1, from coordinate 422,040,830 downwards.
CCATCACTGCATGTGAACAATTTGAAAACATTTTATAATTAAAAAAAAAAAAGGGGGGGGGGGCTTTTTTCAAAGTTTTCAGTTCTTTTTTTATGTTTAGCAAAAAAAAAATAGCAGTGATTAACCACTTAAGACCCGGACCAATATGGTGCCAAATGACCAAAGGGGTTTTTGCGATTCGGCACTGCGTCGCTTTAACAGACAATTGCGCGGTCGTGCGACGTGGCTCCCAAACAAAATTCGCATCCTTTTCTTCCCTCAAATAGCGCTTTCTTTTGGTGGTATTTGATCGCCTCTGCGATTTATATTTTTGGGCTATATACAAAAATAGAGCGACATTTTTGAAAAAAAAAACAATATTTTTTACTTTTTGTTATAAGAAAAATCAAATAAACTAAATTTTAATCAAACATTTAGGCCAAAATTTATTTAGCCACATGTCTTTAGTAAAAAAAAAAAAAAAAAATCGCAATAAAAAAAAAAAATTTGCTACCTAGCGGGAACAGCGACACTAATACAGCGATCAGAAAAATGATCGCTTAGTGACGCTGGCAATAGGGAGTGAAAGGGTTAACTAGGGCAGTGATCAAGGGGTTAAAACTTTATTAGGGGGGGGGTACAGGGCTACCCTGTACCTAACACTAACTGACTTTTACACTGCCTGTCACACTGACACTAAATACAGTAATCATACATGTATGATTACTGCATTCAGTGACACTGTACAGGGGGGGGGGGGGGCGATCGCGGGGTTAAATGTGTTTTTTGTGTAGTGTAGGTGCAGTGTAGTGTTGTGCAGACTTACTTGTGTGGTGACCTCTCCTCAGCGGAGGTTGAAAAAAAACACTGAGGGAGAGATCACGTCGCTTCCTCCTTCCTGTGTTTACACAGGAGGAGGAAGTGCACTGCAGGGGGAGCGCGCGCATTGGCTGAGAGCGATCCGGAGGGGGCGGACAAAAACGAATAGCCGCCCCCTCTTGTCGGATCGCTCCTGCAGCCGCGCGGACCGCCGCATGTACGGGGGGGGGGTCCGATCGGACCCCCGATCCCCCCCAAGGCACCAACGTATATATACGTTGATGTGCCTGTCAGTGCCATTCTGCCGACGTAAATGTACATGCGGCGCTCCTTAAGTGGTTAAATACCACCAAAAGAAAGCCATTTGTATGAAAAAAAAAACAACAACTTTTTAGCTGGCTCCTAGATGGGGACCACTCAAAGCGCAGAGCGATTCATGCAAGCACAGTGGGTAGCCCCGGCTATGAAGCTGCTCACAGTTAACATGCCAGGTAAAGACAGCACTAGATCCCTTGACAGATGGAGGATTCTCAAAAGTCATCAGCTAGCGTTTTAGTAACTTCTGACTTTAGGAAATTACTACAGAACCACTTTAATCCAGAACAGTGCATTGGACTCAATTACAACACGTTTAGACAAAAAAGGAAAAAAAAGAGTTAGTGCCTCCTTGAGCAACATCTTAACCACTTAAGGACCTTGCCTGTTTTTACTTAAGACCCCCGAACATTATATTTTTTTCTAACACCCTAGAGCATGGGTCTTCAAACTATGGCCCTCCAGTTGTTCAGGAACTACAATTCCCATCATGCCTAGTCATGTCTGTGAATGTCAGAGTTTTACAATGCCTCATGGGATGTGTAGTTCTGCTACAGCTGGAGGGCCATAGTTTGAGGATCCCTGCCCTAGAGAATAAAATGGCGGTCATTGCATTACTTTGTCAGACCGTATTTGCGCAGCGGTCTTACAAGCGCACTTTTTTGGAAGAAATTCACTTTTTTATTTAAAAAAAAATAAGACAACAGTAAAGTTAGCCCAATTTGTTTTTATATTGTTAAAGATAATGTTACGTCGAGGAAAATAATACCCAACATGTCACGCTTCAAAATTCCGCCGGCTTGTGGAATGGCGTCAAAACTTAAACCCTTACAAAATCTCCATAGGCGACGTTTAAAAACTTCTATAGGTTGCATCTTTTGAGTTACAGAGGTCTACGGCTAGAATTGTTTCTCTCGCTCTAATGATCGCGGTGATACCTCACTTGTGTGGTTTGAACACCGGTTTCATATGCAGCGATACTCACGTAAACATCCCTTGTAATAAAAAAAAAAAGCATGACAGGTCCTCTTAAATATGAGATCTGGGGTCAAATGACCCCAAAACTTATATTTAGACTAAAATGCAAAAAAAAATTAAAAAATAATAATTTGAAAAAATGACAACAAGTAAATGTCCCTTTAAGAAGCATGGGTGGAAGTGACGTTTTGACGTCGCTTCCGCCCTGCTATGGAGACGGGTGGGGGCCATCGTGCCCTCACTCGTATCCCAGCCGAGCAGGACCCGATCGCCGCTGCTGCCGAAGGCTCCGGTAATAAATGGCGAATACGCTGCGGAGACCACCATTATCGTTTAGAGGACCGCTCACTGAAAAGATGGAGATCTCGGTTGTGGCAGCGGCTGCTTTAAAAAATGTACGTATATATACAGTGAGGGGCCCTCCAGATAAGCATTGTTCTACTACGACAGGGAGAAAGGAGTAGATTTAAGGTGTTTGATAACCTAAAATTATAATATATATATATATATATATATATATATATATATATATATATATATATATATATATATATATATATATATATATATATATATACATACATACATACACACACACACACACACACACACACACACACATTCCAAAAAGATCCTGTTCCTAAACCACTTGGCGCTCGGGCTGCAGCCGAATGACAGCTATGGCGCATACCCGAAATGCAGGGAGGGGTGACTCGGGTGATCACAGGTCCGAGGAAAGGGGCTGGTCCCGTGACGTAAACAAAAGCCAGTATTCAGCCTCTACCATACCACAGTAACTCTAAATAAAGGGCCATTGATGCTCACTGCCATGTATGAATGGCAATGAATAGGCAGCAGTCGATTTGATCAGCTGGACATCAGGTAATAGCTGCGATTAGTCAATACATGCTAGAGATTATATGGTGTCCCTTCTCACTTTGCCACTAGAGCATTTGTATTCTGGATGATCAGTGTAATGCTAAAGATAAATCCACATAACCAGTGTTGATGGGAAAAGCTTTTCCACAATGCCGTTATATCCTGCTGGCTTTTTTTTTTGGGGGGGTGCTCTTCCTGCTGGCAGATTATGATTACTGCTAGTGGCTATAGCTGGAGTACATAGGGTAAATTTAAGAGGAACATCTGAATTTCCTTTGGCAGATGGGGACTTTCCACTACGGATAAATGTTTAATGCGATCTATTCGTACCATTTTTTGTTTGATACACCTTTAAGAACAGCCAAGGACATGTTGGAAATCTGAAAGGTCAGATAATCCACTACAGCCAATCACATTAATGTCTAATTGAATGTGCTGTACTAAAAATAACTTGCAGAATCTGATCAACTGCTTGTGGGTGCTTCTTTAGTCCTAGATATTGCTGCTGCCCAACATCCTCCTCCCCCCCCCCCCCCCCACAGGGATACACACTCTCCATTTGCCATACCACTCGAATAGAGCAGAACAAGCCCTACGTTACTGCTCCATCACAGCCCAAGCACACAAACAATCTTAACATTACCAACTAAAGCACTAATTTACTGTGACATACAGAGAAACCCTCTGGTTCACAATGTCAGAACAGTCAGACACATCAGCTAAATCTACCTTCCCAGCATCAAAACCCAGTCTAAGACAAAATCTGCTCGTCATTTGCTGACAAATCAATAAGTATTACAAGCTCTGCATTAAGGGTTAAAAAAAAAAACATAGGGGTGACAGGTTCACATTAGTGTATATTAGCTTCCCACAAAAAAAACATAACAAATTGAGGTTGTCTGCACTGAAACTCATGAAAACTGAAGGATTACCAAAGCAAGTCAGAGTAAATCGCTGCCTGAACAATTGTTCAGGGAGTAGCTAGACTACCCTAAATCATTAGGTTTAAATTGCCTATAATAACTTCAATTCTGTATTACCATCCAATATGGCAGATGTCCAGATCAATTCGTGGAGCTTTTATTCGGCAGAAGGCACAAGATGTGACATCTCTATTCTCTATGCACATGTATACAATAAATTGTGGGCTACAACAAGTTTCCACATCCTAGCTGCCACAATGGATTGCAGATTCATTCAATTAGTATAAACCTAAGAAAGACAACTACAGTGCCATTTTAATGCAGAAAAAAAAAAAAAATAATAATAAAAAAAAAACACACACACACACACACACACGATTCTGGCCAAAATGAGAAGTCACAAAATTTTGTGCTTAGAATAAAGATCACGATTGTCGCAGCGTAAAATCTTTCACATTATACTAACAATTGGGCCAACTTGTTATTTTATTTAAATCAAGTAATTTTTATTTTGTTATTGCTCTTTATATACACATAGTAGTGAAAGAGAATTTTCCCATTTACATTATATAATACAAAATACAAACATTTTAATACAAACTATTATTATAAAACGTATATATTCCAACAGGATAAGAATAATCAAAAAAGGAGAAAAGAGAAAAAAAGACCAAAAACTCAACAACAATAAACAAGACGATACAACAATAAACATACACCTCTATATATCATTAAATTCATTCTTTGCTACCAAGTCTATTACAGGTCTTATCTCCTACCTCCATTCCACCACTCCCCCCTCCTCTCCCACCGCACTGCACATACCATCGTAAAACAAATTGATGGGATCAAGCCAGTAGGACCATATACTATTAAATTTATGCGGAACTCCCCTATGTTTATATGCCAGTTTTTCTCTTTTTAATATAAAGTTAACCTTATTACACCATTGTTTGTGGGTTGGTGGTGCTATATCTAGGGTTGTCCCGATACCACTTTTTTAGGACCGAGTACAAGTACCGATACTTTTTTTAAATGTGTCCCCAAATGCTGCCACGTCCCACCACATATTGCAGCCATGTCCCCCCCCCACAGATGCAGCCATGTATGTCCCCCACACATGCAGCCATGTACAGTGCAGAAAATAAGTATTTGAACACCCTGCTATTTTGCAAGTTCTCCCACTTGGAAATCATGGAGGGGTCTGAAATTGTCATCGTAGGTGCATGTCCACTGTGAGAGACATAATCAAAAAAAAAAAAATTCCAGAAATCACAATTTATGAATTTTTAACTATTTATTTGTATGATACAGCTGCAAAGTAGTATTTGAACACCTGTCTATCAGCTAGAATTCTGACCCTCAAAGACCTGTTAGTCTGCCTTTAAAATGTCCACTCCATTTATTATCCTAAATTAGATGCACCTGTTTGAGGTCATTAGCTGCATAAAGACACCTGTCCACCCCATACAATCAGTAAGAATCCAACTACTAACATGGCCAAGACCAAAGAGCTGTCCAAAGACACTAGAGACAAAATTGTACACCTCCACAAGGCTGGAAAGGGCTACGGGGAAATTGCCAAGCAGCTTGGTGAAAAAAGGTCCACTGTTGGAGCAATCATTAGAAAATGGAAGAAGCTAAACATGACTGTCAATCTCCCTCGGACTGGGGCTCCATGCAAAATCTCACCTCGTGGGGTCTCAAAGATCCTAAGAAAGGTGAGAAATCAGCCCAGGACTACACGGGAGGAGCTGGTCAATGACCTGAAAAGAGCTGGGACCACCGTTTCCAAGGTTACTGTTGGTAATACACTAAGACGTCATGGTTTGAAATCATGCATGGCACGGAAGGTTCCCCTGCTTAAACCAGCACATGTCAAGGCCCGTCTTAAGTTTGCCAATGACCATTTGGATGATCCAGAGGAGTCATGGGAGAAAGTCATGTGGTCAGATGAGACCAAAATAGAACTTTTTGGTCATAATTCCACTAACCGTGTTTGGAGGAAGAAGAATGATGAGTACCATCCCAAGAACACCATCCCTACTGTGAAGCATGGGGGTGGTAGCATCATGCTTTGGGGGTGTTTTTCTGCACATGGGACAGGGCGACTGCACTGTATTAAGGAGAGGATGACCGGGGCCATGTATTGCGAGATTTTGGGCAACAACCTCCTTCCCTCAGTTAGAGCTTTGAAGATGGGTCGAGGCTGGGTCTTCCAACATGACAATGACCCGAAGCACACAGCCAGGATAACCAAGGAGTGGCTCTGTAAGAAGCATATCAAGGTTCTGGCGTGGCCTAGCCAGTCTCCAGACCTAAACCCAATAGAGAATCTTTGGAGGGAGCTCAAACTCTGTGTTTCTCACAGCGACAGCCCAGAAATCTGACTGATCTAGAGAAGATCTGTGTGGAGGAGTGGGCCAAAATCCCTCCTCCAGTGTGTGCAAACCTGGTGAAAAACTACAAGAAACGTTTGACCTCTGTAATTGCAAACAAAGGCTACTGTACCAAATATTAACAATGATTTTCTCAGGTGTTCAAATACTTCTTTGGAGCTTTATCATACAAATAAATAGTTAAAAAATTCATACATTGTGATTCCTGGAATTTTTTTTTTTTGATTAGGTCTCTCACAGTGGACATGCACCTACGATGACAATTTCAGACCCCTCCATGATTTCCAAGTGGGAGAACTTGCAAAATAGCAGGGTGTTCAAATACTTATTTTCTGCACTGTATGTACCCCACACATGCAGCCATGTCCTGTCCACCATATTGCAGCCATGTATGTCCCCCATACCTGTAGTAGTGCCCCCGCATACCCCTGCGTTAAACCCCCCATTGCATTACAGCACGCAATACAAGCTTTTGTTTGAATACTTGTAATGCGCGCCGCGCCATGTATAAACGAAAGCTTGTATTGCGCGCTGTAATGCAATGGGGGGGTTTAACGCGGCGGTGGCTTTGCGGTATGCGGCGGCGGCGGGGGGATAATTCTCTTTAAGTATCGGGGGTATTTGCGGGAGTACAAGTACTCCCGCAAATAATCGGTAATCGGTCCTGATACTAGTATCGGTATCGGGACAACCCTAGCTATATCTATCAATTTCTGTAAGATAAGCTTACGAGCTAAATAAAAGGGATCTAGTCCACATCCTACTTATCTCTATAGGCAAAGTTCGAACTGGGACTATGCCCAATATTCCTATTTTGGGTGCACAAGGTATTTCTGTGCGGCATAGTGTATTCAATGTCTGGAATACATTCCCCCAGTACTTATGGAGCTTCGGACAACGCCAAAGCATATGGATTAAAGATCTGTTAGATAAAGAGCATTGCGGACATAGAGGGGATGTGTATTTTCCCCAAGCATATAATTTTTGTGGGGTATAGTGTGTTCTATGCATTATAAAAAGCTGTGTTAATTGCTGCGATAATGAAAATTTAGGTACAACCTCCATAGCTTCCTTCCATTTGTCCTCACTAAGGTCTACCAAGTCTTTTTGCCAAAGTATAAGGCTATTCACATGTAGATCTAGCCTTTCCAGATTTAGAAGCATTGTGTAAAGATCTCCTCCTATTAATCCTTGTTTCATAGGTCGTGACGAAGTTGCCTTCATCAATATCTCTGATGGTTTATATTGTAGAAGGAAAGTTGACGTCTGACTTTGTAAGGCGTGTCGTATTTGAAGATACTGATAGAAGTTCTTATTGGACAATCGGAAGCGTTCTTTCAATATATCAAAAGAAAGCAACACATCTCCCTCATACAATTGGTGTAAAAACATCAGTCCTACACTTTTCCATTCAGCAAGTTCCGGCAGTTTATTTAACTCTGGTAGACAATAGTTATCCCATAATGGCATGTATTTAGTGTATCCCGTATGATGTGTAATTATATGAATAGTTTCCAAAAGCTTATGGATTAAGAAAAAAGTTGGAATTCTTCTCTATCTATAAAATTGATGGGATGCCATTTGTTGTACCAATGGAAGTGGTTTAAATGGAGTATATATATATATATATATATATATATATATATATATATAATATAATATTCTGTATAGGGTCTTGATTATCTACCTCCTTCTATCCACTCCAATGCTGAAGTTGTGCTGCCATATGATAATATCTTGAATTGGGGATCTCCATTGCTCCCTTATCTTTTGCTTGTTGCAGGGTTTCCAATTTAATTCTTGGTTTTCCATATGAGATCTCTAAAGGTCGCATCAATTGTTCTAAATAGTTTTAAATGTTAGCCGAAATGGGCAGTTATGTAGAAAATATAGCAATTGGGGCAGCCACACCATTTTCACCAGATTTGCCCTTTCAATCATTGTCAATGGAAACCTGCACCAGATTTTACCTTGTTGTCTAAATCTTGCCACAAGGGATATAATATTATTCTCTCTATAATTATTAACCTGTGGGATTATTATCACCCCTAAATACAGAAATGGAGAGGAGATGGATCCATTAATCTGAACTCTTGTGCTCAAAGCGCTATTAGCAGTTTTATCCACCTTAAAAATCGTGGTCCTATTCCAAATTGTTCTAGACATGCCCATAGAAATTCCCATTCTATACTGTCAAATGCTTTAGTTGCGTCTAATGACACGATGGCTCTATTCCCTTTATTGGCCAACTTTACCAAAAAAAAAAAAATGCATTTGAAAGACCGCTGCATAAATACAGTACAAAATTAAATATTGCAACAACCACCATTTTATTGTCTAGGGTCTCTACTAAAATTATATATATATATCACACACACGAACCTCAAATTACGAGTAACGCGGTTAACGAGTGCTTCACAAAACAAGCACTGTATTTTGAAAAATCCTAACTTGGTCTGCGAGTGTTATCTCACTAAATGAGCAGGATTCAGGCCAAAGCGTTGTGCAGTACCGCATTTGGCCTGAGGTGGGGGGGGGGGGCGCCAGAGCCGAGCCCGTTCAGAAAAGGCTCAGCAATGTAGTCTTGCCGAGCTGTCATCGGGCCTTTCCAGCTGTTTCCGACTTCAATGCGGAACAAATTATTTTCGTCTCAATTGACTTCAATGGGGAGACGCGCTTTGATATGCAAGTACTTTGGATTACGAGCATTCTCCTGGAACGGATTATGCTCGTAATCCGAGGTTCGTGTGTGTTTGTGTGTGCGTTTACACCACACTTTTTAAAACTGAACTTTAACACCACTTAAGGACCGAGCCTCTTTCTGAGATTAGTTAACAAGTAAAAAAAAAATGTTTTGCTCGAAAATTACTTGGAACCCCAAACATACATTTTTTTTTCACTCCCTAGAGAATAAAATGGTGGTCGTTGCAATACTTTCTGTCACCCTATATTTGTGCAGAAGTTTTACAAGCGCACTTTTTTGGAAAGAATACTTTTTTGAATAAAAAAAATAAAAATAAGATAACAGTAAAGTTAGCCCAATTGTTTTGATATTGCGAAAGATAATGTACGCCGAGTAAATGGATACCCAACATGTCACGCTTCAAAATTGCGCCCGCTAGTGGAATAGTGACAAACTTTTACCCTTAAAAATCTCCATAGACTACTTAAATTTTTTATTTTTTACTGGTTGCACGTTTTGCGTTAGGTGAGGTTTAGAACTAGAATGATTGCTCTCGCTCTACCGATCATAGCAAAACCTCACGTGTGGTTTGAACACTGTTTTCATATGTGGGCGCTGCTCAAATTTGCGTTCGCTTCTGCACGCAAGCTTGGCGGGACAATATACGTCGACAGAATGGCACAAGGGCGTACATGTATGTCCCCTTTAAGAACCCAGCCGTGGGTTGCAAGCGTGTTGCTGGCAGCGCGCTCGCAACCCGGTCTGAAGCTCCATGCCCGCGGAAACCGATCGCCGCTGGTGTCCTGCGATCGGGTCACAGGAGCTGAAGAATGGGGAGAGAAGAGTGTAAACAAACCTTCCCCATTCTTCTCTGTGGCCGTGTCAGTGATCGGCTGTTCCCTGTTATAGGGAACGACGATCAGTGACGTCACACGACCAGCCACGCCCGCCTACAGTAAGAAACACACAAGGTCACACTTAACCCCTACAGCGCCCCCTAGTGGTTAACCCAGTCACTGCTTTTGTCATTTTCACAGAAATCAGTGCATTTTAATAGCACGTGTCGCTGTGAAAATGACAATGGTCCCAAAAATGTGTCAAAAGTGTCCAATGTGGCCGCCATAATGTTGCAGTCAAAAAATTCTTACTCTACCTTTTTATTTTTACACTGTTATTTTAAAAATTGTCACTTTTATTCCTATTATAAGGAATGTCAAAAAGGAAAATTTCTCGGAAATGTTACATCCCTACTCATGTGATGAAAAAAGAAAGGAGGTTAAAAAGCAGCAAGGGAGTGGGACTTTATGTGAAGTCCATGATAGCAATTGAGTAGAATGGTGGATAGTAAAAGATATATAATAATCTGTAGCATGTTTACAGTACATACATTACATTTCATACACATAGAAATGCACACTTTCGCAATGTCAATTTCTAAAACGGCAATATCTGGTAATAACATGGTTATAAACATTGATCACATGATAAAATTACGGAATCCCCCAAGCGTCGCGATTAGGTATACACATATTACAAGAAAGTGCCTCCATGGTCTATGGTTTTTCTGATCCCTGTTACAGTATAAAAAGGATGTATGTATATGAGCACAATAAGCCAACAAGCATCTGGTTGTATGGGAAACGACATCTGGTAGCTCCATGCGTTTCGCTGGTTTAAGCCACTCTTCAGGAGCAAGCGTGTAATGCATCTGTAATGGCAAATAGGTTGTCTAGGTAAACTGGCTTGTATCAAAATAGGGGAGGATAGAGCAAACACACACGTATATGTGCACTTAACGGCGCAATGTCAAGGACCGTAGCCACCCGAGGGCATCAGTATCGGGAGCTGAGTGGGCATGTTTAGCGGTAGCAGTCACAGAAAATACCCCAGGCAGATCCGGGTACACAGGGCACTCTTGGTGTGAATGTGAGAAATATTAGTACTGCGTGGGTCAACTAAGTGATTCAAATATTAAAATATGCTATGTGAATAAATTTGTAATTAAAAGTGAAGGTGGGCTAAATGGTGAGGATGTTGTGTGAAGAGATGGAAACTGATATTAAATGTAACTAGGCAGGAGGAGGTGGAGAACCATAGTGGGAGGTTGCCACCAAGACACCTAAAAACAAGGGCGAGTGGGGTCACCCCTAGCTTCTGCCCCCCCACTCCCCCGGTTTCAGGTGTCTTGGTGGCAACCTCCCAGTAATGGCTAGGCCTCTCTTTGCAGGGTCCTGGGAGTTTACCCATCAGGCTTCATGAGGTACATGGTACAGGGCATTCAACTTTAGTCAAAGCTGCAGTTTGTTTTTGTTTTTTATCTACAGAAACCCTTATCGGCCTAAGCCTTTTTTTTTTTTTTTTGGGGGGGTAAAGGTGAACTAACCCTTTAAAAGAAAAAGATGAATTGTGGAAGCGGTGCTAAAAAAGGCTGTACCCAGTGATCTTTGATCTCTCATTTTTTATTAGGTAGGACGCCATCTCTCAAGGGTTACCTACCCCTGATATACAGGCTCTCATTAGAACCACACTCTAGATTTTTGGTGCACTATGCTACCCTTTTGGGAGAAAAAACAAACTGGCAAAAAGCCACTCACATTGCACATCTGTCATTGAAGTGGATTTTCTTTGTCAATATACTTACCTAACAAACTAGGATAGCAAAGGCTGCAGTAAGCTTTATACCGGTCTCCGTTTAAAAGATAACAAAAAACACTAACCATGCCAAAATTGTCCATTTAATAAGCAAAGGTAGTAATAGAAGCAGTCACCATCAGTATGAGCCAGAAATGGTTACATTTAGATTCAAAACAATGCTGACCTCAAATGTATTCAGTAACCGAGGAAAAACTCCAGTAAAGCCCTATAAGGAAATCGATCCAAATAACCTCTCTCAAGAAACAACTTCTAAACAAATGCCACGATTATCTGGCAAGACTTCAAAGTGGTCAAGGTTAGTATTTTCTTTGATTTTCAGTTATTGTGTAAAAAAAAAATAAAAAAAAAATAATGATATTATACATTTATATTAGATTATCTATCTATCTATCTAGTGAATATTTAAAGTAGAACTATAGGCAAAACCTCCACCCATTTTTAATAATGTAATCTTTCTCCTATTGGGGAGATTAACCTTCACTTCCTGTCCCATAGCCAAACAGGAAGTGGGAGGACATCTCTGCAAATTAAAGGTAATCTCTTTGGGAACCCCCAGATCACCAAAAACTATTGTCCCCATTGCAAGATTTCCCCTGTAACTACCGTATTTTTCACTATATAAATCGCACCTAGGTTTTAGAGGAGAAAAGACAAGAAAAAATATATTCTCAACCAAAATGGTGTATTAAAATATTTAATAAAATATAACAGAATAATATACCACTCTATGTGTGTTCCACAAACAGAGCATTGTGGTTATTTGCTAGATTTGCTTGTGGAGGGAGATAAGGGGTTAACCTCCAGGGCATGTTGTGAAGTTTGCTCACCTGTACCTACATGTTAATCTGAGCCTGTGCTTGAGCCGAGTAGGAAGGGTCTAGAGGTCCAGCAGCTGGCGGTGCACTGCGACTCCCGCTGCCATTTTGGTGAAGCCTGGGCTGCATTGTCGGGCAGAAAACTGATACTTTAACCGGCGCAGGGTCTTGGCGGCATCTCCGCATGTCTGGACAGTCAGGCTAGATGGATCGCTTCTGGGGAGGTCCTGGGCTGTGAGGTTGAAGCCGATTCCCTGGTGCAGAGTGGATCTTTGCGGCCATACTGCTCGGCAGTCGCCAGGGCCAGCACGGTATTGTAACACAGCGGCGGGGGGGGCGAACTTCTGGTCAGTATTCGCTCCATGAGATGCAGAGACATTTTTCCCCTATTCTTTTGTTTTGGGGGGGGGGGGGGTGCATCTTATGGATTGGAAAATATGGTACTACTTACTTTCAATGGTCATGGTAAAATGGACAAAGGTCATGGTAAAATGGACAAAGATGGCAAAGCAAAAAATTAATTAAAAGCCGACATCCCTTTCCCCTCTATCCAAGACTTAAAGAAAAAAAGAATAGCCTTTAGATATACTTTAAAATACAAGGTGATTACATTTAGTTTGCACTGCATATTGGCCAACAAGAAAGCCCAGCACTGCCTGCTCACTTTGACAACCTCCAACTAGTCCTTATCTAGGAAAGGGGGAGGGTGTCATACATCTCTAACTTTATCAGGATTCATCCAGGTGTTGTAAACATGCAAGGTGATCCACTGGACTCTAATGCTTAAACCAGGGATCCTCAACCTACGGCGCTCCAGCTGTTGCGGAACTACACATCCCATGAGGCATTGTAAAACTGACATTCAGACATGACTAGGCATGATGGGAGTTGTAGTTCCTGAACAACTAGAGGGTCATAGTTTGAAGACCCATGGCTTAAACTGTCCAGAACTTACACATTTAAATCCTTCTCTGCCAAAGAGTTGAGCGTTGTGTTCAGTTCCATAAATTACATTTCACATAAAAGGCTACCAGCACAAATTTTTTATCTTGCAGGTTTTTGTATTGTGGGACTTTTCAACAAGCAATTGCCTTCTCCATAGAGGGTAACCTCAGAAGTAGCATTATGATGCCCAATTTAGACCAGCCTTTTAGAGGCACACAACCCTTCATAGCCAAAATCAACTTTCTGATGCTTCCCAAAAAGACTAAACATTCAGTTGTGCTCAAAAGTTTACATACCCTGGCAGAATTAGTGATTTCTTAGCCTTTTTACAGAGAATATGAATGATGACAACCATTGTTAGAGTTTGGCTGAAGCCATTTATTATCAGTCATCCAAACACTTACACTACATCAAACACACACTGTGCATTTTGGCGCAATGAAAAATAATGCAACAAGCACTACATTTCTGGAGCCACAACCATAAAGTCTTAATTTGGAGAGGAATCAACAAGGCCTATGATGAAAGGTATGGCGGTGGATCGCTGATGTTTTGGGGGGGGGGGGGATGTGTGAGCTACAAAAGGCAAGATGAATGCAGTATGTTACTCAAAAAATACTGCAGGAACATGTGCATTCCATCAGGCAGGAAGTTGCACATGAGATGTACTTGTACATTCCAACATGACAATGATCTAAAACACAAGGCCAAGTCAACCCATCATTGGTGACAGCAGAATAAAGTGAAGGTTCTGGAGTGGCCATCTCAGTCTCCTGACCTCAATATCCTTGAGCCACTCTGGGAAGATCTCAAAAACGTGCAGTTCCTGCAAGACGGCCCAAGAATTTACAGAACTGGAGACTTTTTGCCAAGTGGAATGGGCAGCATTACCATCTGAAAAAATAAAGAGCCTCATCCACAAATACCACAAAAGACTTCAAGCTGTCATTGATGTTAAAGGGGCAATACACGGTATCAAGAACTGGGGTATGTAAATTTTTGATTAGGGTCATTTGGGTAGTTTATGTTGCCATTATGATCTAAAAGGAGTAAACAGTTTATTGGCTGAAGCCATTTATTATTAAACACTAACCATGAGTGAAAGAAAAAAAAAAAAAGTTTGTGTTACCATTCATATTCTCTGAAAAAATATCAAATTCTGCCAGGGTATGTAAACTTATGAGCACAACTGTATATCTTTGAAAAACATTTTCACTGGTTAAAAAATAAAAAAACTGTCCATTCCCTTTGAGCAGCAGCCATGAGATCATCCAATCTAACCAAGAACTCCAGGTAGAAGAGCCATCAGGTAGTTTGAAGAACAATATTGATCAGGACAGGTTTTCCAAAGATAAGCAGCACCTCCAGCTGTCTGCACTACATACCTGCGGCACCATCCATTGACAAACTTTCCTGCTCAGCAGAGATAACCCTACGAGTTTACAGAGCATTCCGATTATCTGAAACCCTGAGGGTAGTCAAATCATACTGGCATATCTGACCATTCTCTAATGGCGATAAGCAGACCAAGACAGCAAATGAAACCACTCGGTGTGGTACTAGCAGATCAAAAAAGACCGATACAGTCCTCACCACATGATAAGCTCACAAGTAGAATATAAAAGCAGATTAAGCTTTGTGGTCCATCTGTTTGTAATTAACAGGGAAGGTGATTTCTTTGTCAACACAATTCATGCCAAGTGTGAATTTTCACAGCAAACAATTACAGCTTCACTCAATTTGTGCAGTAAAGAAAAACAGAAAAAAATACAATAGGTAACATAAATATAGCATGGTACCTACAGTGTAAAGGATAGAAAAGTATCAGAAAAGGAGTAAAGGCAGCGAGTGGCACGGGAATAAATTTTAGGCCATTTTCAGTACTGCACAAGGAAAGCCCCTTCCTACCCCCTGATTCGGATTCTACTTTGGCTACTAAATTGAATTGCAAACATGTGGAATTTATTGCCATCAGGATAGGTGGTGCTAAAAGTTTAAATTTGTGTAACAGAATGCCTGAGGTTTAAGGGCTCCTGAAGCCCTCTGAAAGTGCCAGCTATACAGTCCTAAGTCAGGATTACCATCTCTGAAGGTGGCAGAAAGAAAAAAAAAAAAAAAAAGGTCAAGCTATTGGGAAATGCAGGGTCTGGAAGACTACAATATGACTAGCAGTGCAATTCATTAAGGCCCCTTTCACATTTATACGACTTGTCTCACGATTTTGTACTGCAAAATCATATGACAAGTCATTCTCCATAATTTTCAATGAACACCATTCATACTGGCATGACTTTAAGTAGTGCCGACTTCAAAGTAGTCCCTGCACTACTTTGGTCCGATTTTGATGCCACTTACACAGGCATTCATTGAAATCGCGGTCGCGAATCGCGGCAAAATCCCGCGACTTTGAAGTCGTACAAGTGTGAAAGGGACCTAAACAAAATGAAAGAGTTCCAGGCTAGCCTTCAATCCCAGAGGATTCCCATTATGGAGAAGTGCGTCAGTCGGATCCAGAACTGATGTCACCGCACACGGGAGAACTGGAGGGTCCTGCAAGTCATGTTGTGGATTTGAATTACTGCTTTCAATCTCTTCATTATTGTAAGAATAATTACTTTTATTAAACCAGTATAGCACTAGGAGGCTTCTATTTTGTATTTGATATACACATTCCTACTGGAGCATGCTGGTGGAGCAGAGGCATATTTTTGAGGTGGGGACATTGCTGCTAAATCTTGCAGACAGGGTCTCATAGCCGATTTGAGATCCGATAGGCAGAGAGTAGGCTCTTTTGTGAAACAAAAAGCACAAGTGATCTCCATTTCTTGAGATTATTTCTGTCTGGTAAGAGGCCTAAGGTTGGCCATACATGGACGAATTTCGAGAGAACTTTCTTTTGAAAATCAGAAATTTTGTGCGTTTTGTGATCCGATGGTGCCACTATTGATTTTGAAATTCGACCAACCAAGCCTTCAATTTCACCTACAGTTGCTACAGAAAATATTCGTTGCTGGGAATCTTTTCTTTCACATTTCTTTTTTGATTTTTCATCATCGATTCGAAAATCGTTTGTTTTTCAAAAAAATTCCAGCATGCCATGCACGGTTATTCAAATTTGATGAAAATAATGTGAAAAAAAAAGTGTAGCGCCCATAGAAATTAGTCCCTTTGGAATAGGGGACCAATGACCTTAAAACACCTTCAGGTTATAAGTGGCCCGTGTGAATAAGGTAGGTGAATACCTATGGCCTTAAACGCCTTCAGGTCATGAGTGGCCCCTGTGAATAAGGTGAGTGAATCAAGCAAATCAAAGTGAATCAAAAAATGAATCAACTGCAATGAGATAAACAGTAATTTGCCCCAAATGTATCACATAAAACTTAATCCTTGTAAAATAACATTGGAGTGATTGTGAGCATAAGTGCATTCAAACAGTTAAAATAACAAGATGTGATTCCAAAAATACTCCGCATATGAGTCCATTCAAATGGAGTGTTTAACAAGAGATACACATGTATTCAAAAGTATTTCCATATGAGTCCATACATATATAGCAATGGCTGGTAAGGAACACTGCATCTAACAAATCAATTCAATGAAATGATGGCATAATCTCCAGTGAAGAAGTCCATATATATGGTACATATATCTCAGATAGATGCATATACAATTCTTGAAAGATAGGTTAGGTACTTCTTACCAGCTGTTGTAGACCCGCAGCTCACCTTACGGTGGGGGGTCCTATGAGCGTTAGTAGGCCAACCGCCTATCTGGATCTCTCTTTCCCCCGAAAGGATGGCAGGATGGATGTTTCGAATGCAGCAATCAGCCGTCAGGTAACAGATGTAAATTCAGCAATCCACCATATAGCCAGGGAATTCCAGTGATGATTGCAGGGGTTGGCTCACAAAAGGACCGATTATAGATGTAATAAAAAAGAGAGGATGCTCCTCATAGTGTAAAAATGTTTTAATGTATCCAACAACACATCAAAAACAACAATTTAAAAGTCAGTAGATCCCAAACTTGCATGCAGACCGCAAATGGTTAAACAGAAAAAAAGTCCAAAGACCATATCCTCAATGAACCAGATATGAACAAAATGCAAGCAGAAAAAGTAAAAAATAGGATTTTTTATGACAGCTTACCTGTAAAATCCTTTTCTTGGAGTACATCACGGGACACAGAGCGGCAATCCATTACTATGTGGGTTATAGAGTCTACCTTCAGGTGTGGACACTGGTGTAATTAACTACACAGGAAGTTCCCTCCCTATATAACCCCTCCCATACTGGGAGCTCCTCAGTTTTTGTAGCAAAGCAATAAGTGTCCCAATATCCCCAAACAAGAGGGGCGGGAGCTCTGTGTCCCGTGATGTACTCCAAGAAAAGGATTTTACAGGTAAGCTGTCATAAAAAAATCCTATTTTCTTTATCATACATCACGGGACACAGAGCGGCAATCCATTACTATGTGGGATGTCCGAAAGCAATGCTTACTGAGGGGAGGGAGACACAAACAACGCAGGCCGCCATTAGATGTGAGGATCTATAATGCTGCCAGATGCATACTGCGCCAAATGCTGCATCCTTTTGCCCTCCTATGTACATCGGACAAGAATCAGTGAACCTAAGCACAGACGCCAAGTTGCGGCCCTGAAAATCTGCACCATAAAGGCTCGGTAAAGCATCGCGCATAAAGCGCTTACTATCCCCCCCCCCCCCCAAGAAACAGGGGGGAGTCCCACTCTCCGAACCACAAGCCTGAATAATACCCTGATGAATCAATCTTGAAAACAGTTGATTTTAGACGCTGCCTGCCCCTTCCTGAGGCCTCCTGGTAGCGCAATAACATCAGCTTTCCGTATCCGAGCAGCCGCTTCAGATAGGCCTTGACCCTTCTACTCCAAAGGAGATGTAACCATTTTAATAGCTGAACTGAACACTGCCTGCCCACATCTAGGGTCTTCTGGCAGCACAATAAAAACTTCAGATTTCTATATCTGAACCTTCAGATAGATATTTAACTGCTCTCATCTCTACTGAGAGACAGCAATAAACTTTCCTTACGAAAACAAGGTTTTGAAAAAGGGGGAGGTAAGAATATCTAGATTCAAATGAACACTAGATCCTTCTAGTAAATAAGGCTGGGTGAGGATTAACATCACCCTACTAGTAAGAATAAGTATGGTTTTATACCAAGAGGTTGCCAATACTGAAACTCTCTTGGAGGCTACCACAACCAAGAACACCAATTCCCTTGTTAAAGGCTGAAGGGAAATATGGTGCATCGGCCCACAGAGCTGACCCTGTAAGCCGACAAAACTAGAGCCAATCCTCCAAGCACAAGGGCGACTAAACTGGTGGACTTATGCGCGTCACCCCTTGTATAATGGCTCGGAACAAAGAGTGTGAAGCAAGCGACCTTTGGAGGCAAGGCCGAGATCAGATCCTTGATGTAACTTAAGGCTGGCTCCGTCTCCTTTCCAAATGCAGGAAGGCAGGAATTTTATCTTTGACAAACTTCCAAGGATGCCACCATCTGTTTCATACCAGGAACATGGGCTCTCCCGATCCTGGGATATCAGGTCCTGGAGGCCAGCCTTCCTGTATGAATCAAGGAAGTGCTGTTGATTCTAAAAACCCTGATCCTGAAGAATGTGGGCTAAAATAGCCAGTCCATTAATTCACCTGTTGCACGACAGGATGTAATACCCCCTTCGAAGTAGGCCTGGACAAGATGTAAGGGACCGTGGGTCCTCTACTACCACCCCTACTGTCCCTGCACAGAAAAGGTCGTCAGGGCTATGCCGGAGTAATCAGGCCAGCTTCCGCCATCCTCTAATGTTGCATGGAAGCCACAAACGCCGCGGCACTGGGGGGAGAGACATAACCAGTGACCACTGGTCCCACCAGATTACTAACACATCTGCCCCGCATGCGGGTGGATCCCTTGTCCTTGACCTCAAGCTGTTCAATTTCTTGTTGAGCCTGGACGCCAATACATCTTATGTACAGGGTACTATTTCTGTGGCCCTTGGTCAGGAAAACAGTCGGGGTGTAGAGGTCCTTCTCCTGGAGACACTGGTTGACGGCTACAGCGAATCGCCTGCCAATTCTGCATTTCATGAAATGACGAATGTCAATAGGCAAGGCACAAGCTCCTCCTTGGTAAATTAAGTAAATCACTTAATATGGTATAGTCTGATTGAACTCTGACCGAACCAACCAGCCCCTGAACGTTCAGGACCCTAAGCCAGATGCTCCATCGGTAGCTCTAGCTGACAGATAAGGCTCCATTGGAGCTCGACTACTTCCCCTGGGCCAAGGTCTCTTCCTGACCTGGCAAACCCTTTAGTTAAGAACCACCAAGAGGAATTCCAGCCTATCTCTGGGACCGGTTCTTTGGATAATGCTAGGTCAAGATCCACTCCTTCTAGGCCAACACAATACCGTTTATAACAGTCCTGAATAAAAGTATAGGGAACTGTCTTGAATGAAGCAGCATCTTCTCTAGTGCCTTAAGCAGAAGGCCAAAAGTAAGGAACTGTTCCTTGCCGTAACCACCTAGACCAGCTTTCTTATAGCGATGGTCTTGTCTTAGGCCAAAAGTACTCTCCTGGTGCAAACATACCCAGCTTCTTGTCAATGAAGAATGTATCTTTAGACTGGAATCCTAACCCAGGAGATCCAGATACCTGACCATGCTGGACACCCTTAGGTCCAGCCATACTGCTGACTAATCCATCAGCAGGAGTCTGC
The DNA here is from genome assembly GCA_029574335.1 of Rana kukunoris. Classification (NCBI taxonomy): domain Eukaryota; kingdom Metazoa; phylum Chordata; class Amphibia; order Anura; family Ranidae; genus Rana; species Rana kukunoris. Next base: position 422,020,679 of record CM056052.1, on the reverse strand, counting down.
TTCCGTATGCCATTACTGCTATACCCTGGGCCTACAGACCTGCTAGAGGCGGGCCCTAGCACCCTGACAACCCAGACACGGAGGCGAACCCAAAAGGGCAAGACCACCAACTGGAGATAGTGCTGTTCCCCTGCGAAACGCAGACAACCTCTGCAGTCCCAAGTAAATAAACACATATGCAACTGGCTCCCCATATGTGTATGTGGCAAGTGTTAAAGCCATATGCCTCAATGGAGGCATGTGTACATGGCAGTGTGTGTTCATGGAAGCATGAAATCATATAAATATGTCTCACGCCAAACATGCATATAGCATGTGTGCTCTGGAACGAGCATCCTTGCAAGCAAGCAAGCAAGCATGTGCTATAAACGTGTTATGCAACAATGTGCAACATGAACCCATGCAGACACGTATCTCTATGCAAACACAAGGCATCCTGTATTGCTTAATTAAGCCACCATGTGCAACTTTAAAGTAACCATGCATGCGATTCAGCATCTTCCATGCGATCAACATCTTATGCATTTTAAGCACTACTGTGCGGACAAGAACCCTTGTGTGACCAAGCACCCCTGTGCGTTCCAACATCCTTATGCACCCAAGCATCTTAATGCGACTTTAGGCATTTCTGTGAAACAAACCTCTCTATGTGATCAAGTATCCCTGGGTAATCCAGGACTCTGTTGATCCAACAACCATGTGTGATCCAGCTTCTTTTTGCATTCAAGCATCTTTAAGCGATCCCTTTAGGCCTTGAGTAATCCAGGACTTGGGTGATCGGGTAATCCTGTGTGATTCAGCATTTTTATGCCTTCAGGCCTCTTTATGCGATTCTAGGCATTTCTGTGGGAACAAGCCTCTTTGCGTGACCAAATATCCTTGGGGAATCAAGGACTTGGGTGATCATGTAATCCTGTGTGATTCAGCCTGTTTATACCTTCAGGCCTCTTTATGCGATTCTAGGCATTTCTGTAGGAACAAGCCTCTTTGCGTGACCAAATATCCTTGGGGAATCAAGGACTTGGGTGATCATGTAATCCTGTGTGATTCAACCTTTTTATGCATACAAGCATCCTTTATGCGATTCAGCATTTTTATGCATACAAGCATCTTTAATCGACTTTAGGTACTTTTGTGGAAACAAGCCTATTTGTGTGACCAAACATCCTTGGGTAATCCAGGACGCTGATGATCAGGTAACCATGTGTGATCCAGCATCTTTTTTGCATCCAAGCAACTTTATGCGATTTTAGGCCTTTCTGTGGAAACAAACCTCTTCTGTGTAACCAAACATCCTTGGGGGAAACAAGGACTTGGGTGATCAGGTAATCATGTGTGATTCAGCATTTTTATGCCTACAAACGTCTTTATGCGATTCAGCATTACAAGCATCTTTTATGCAACCTCTTTTGTGGAAACATGCAGCACCATATAGACAGAAACATGTATGTTTATGCGATCCACAATAGAATCTGCTCTGTTACTTGTTTTTATCCCACATGCATTCCAAACTCATGTATGTTATGCAACATGCGGACTGGTAAAAAGGAACTTATCCTCTGCAGATGTGTGTTTCCTCAATTAAGAGACATTAGCAATGTGTGCCCGCAACTGTGCATCCCTCCGATGCATTTGGTTAGCCTGAAGCCGACACCAGGCTGAGGATTATATGGAGGTCTTACTAGCCACCTATAGGAAAACCTCTCTTTACACTCTAAGGAGAAGATAGAGGTGTAATCAGAACCTGTAGGGCTTTTGATAGCTTCTCCTTGTTAGGCTGCAGCTCCTGTCTCCTGTCCTCTGACAGTGAAACTTTTATCCCCAAGCTTTCTAATCCCTTTGTTTCAGGATTAAAGCAGGAAAAGGGGAACACCCCCCTTTTTTTTTTTCTTGCAAAACACAAAACACATGCAGAGTAATTGCAATGTTGGGGGAAGGCTGCATTGCCTGACAGGTCTGATGGCTCAATCTATGAGCTGTTTAAGTCTCTTCAGAGGAGAATAAGGGTCCACCAGGTTCAGGTGGCGATCCCTCTTTATATTCCTACCCCTGACCTTATTCAATGGGGAGACCTAAGCTAAAGCAGAGGCACTTAACCCAGGTGCATCAAATAGCTGAATTTAGTCTGACACAATGCCTGCTAATCTGCACAGCTAGATGCGAGTAGGCGTCTTAGATGAATATGTATCCAACTCACACAAGGTGCTTACGTTTGTGTCCCCCTAGCTTTACAGAGCTCTGATGTCCGGGCCCTTTGAAGAGCCTTCTCTGCGACTGCACTGAGCCGGTGAGCACGTGCAACATGGTAGAGTCTGAAGCGGAGGAAGTGGGACACAATAGATCAGCTAACACTTAAGCTTCCGTTTTCTGGAAAGCATGGTAAGCAAAAACATCAGGCATGTCTTCTACTGCCCATAGTAGTGGAAACACAGATAAGACTTGCAACTACTCACGGAAGACAATCCTTTGTATAGGATTAAGGGCATATTTTTTTTTATTTATGTACCGGCCCCTTCAAGGGGAGATATATAGGTACTGCAGCCATCCTGTCTAACAGACATGGTGGGCCAGGCTGCATGCCGGCTAGGGAAGGTATATGGGTGCCCTGAGCCATCCTGTCTCAGAAGACATAGTGGTTTACATTGCCCATGCATAGAAGCATAATATAGGCGAGACCCAAGTCCCCCACGGAGGACCTACTGTCGAACCAAGTCCCGTAGGCCCTCCTCTTAACTTCTCCACGCTGCAGGGTATTGCCAAGCAAGAGGCCCAATCTTCCCCCTTCACCGTGGGTATTGTCCTAGACCTTCAGGGACCGGGGTCCATGGCAGGAACACCAACTCCCCTGGACCTATATAGCATCCTGGCAGCAGAAAAAACATTTGGTCCTTAGAAGGCACAAAGTTCTGGAACCCAGGATCCAGCCCTCCGCAGAGAGGCATTATAGGCTAAACCTCATTCTTCGTACCGAGGCCCGGGTACCGTCCCACTTTGGCTGTGAAGCACCTTGGACGGATCCGGATTTATGGAGGTTTTTTACATCCAGCATGGATCCCTCCAGTGGAGCTCCTAAGAGCACATATTCACTCGTGACCAACACCTTAGACACTGATGAAAAAACTGAGGAGCTCCCAGTATGGGAGGGGTTATATAGGGAGGGAACTTCCTGTGTAGTTAATTACACCAGTGTCCACACCTGAAGGTAGACTCTATAACCCACATAGTAATGGATTGCCGCTCTGTGTCCCGTGATGTACGATAAAGAAAAGTAAAAAATCAAATCCAAAACAAAGTAGCAATTGCGCATGGAGTGATTGAGGAGCAATTGCTCCTCAATCACTCCATGCGCAATTGCTACTTTGTTTTGGATTTGATTTTTTACTTTTCTTTTTCTGCTTGCATTTTGTTCATATCTGGTTCATTGAGGATATGGTCTTTGGACTTTTTTTCTGTTTTACCATTTGCGGTCTGCATGCAAGTTTGGGATCTACTGACTTTTAAATTGTTGTTTTTGATGTGTTGGATACATTAAAACATTTTTACACTATGAGGAGCATCCTCTCTTTTTTATTACATCTATGATCGGTCCTTTTGTGAGCCAACCCCTGCAATCATCACTGGAATTCCCTGGCTTTATGGTGGATTGCTGAATTTACATCTGTTACCCGACGGCTGATTGCTGCATTCGAAACATCCATCCTGCCATCCTTTCGGAGAAAGAGATCCAGATAGGCGGTTGGCCTACTAACGCTCATAGGACCCCCCACCGTAAGGTGAGCTGCGGGTCTACAACAGCTGGTAAGAAGTACCTTACCTATCTTTCAAGAATTGTATATGCATCTATCTGAGATATATGTACCATATATATGGACTTCTTCACTGGAGATTATGCCATCATTTCATTGAATTGATTTGTTAGATGCAGTGTTCCTTACCAGCCATTGCTATATATGTATGGACTCATATGGAAATACTTTTGAATACATGTGTATCTCTTGTTAAACACTCCATATGAATGGACTCATATGCGGAGTATTTTTGGAATCACATCTTGTTATTTTAACTGTTTGAATGCACTTATGCTCACAATCACTCCAATGTTATTTTACAAGGATTAAGTTTTATGTGATACATTTGGGGCAAATTACTGTTTATCTCATTGCAGTTGATTCATTTTTTGATTCACTTTGATTTGCTTGATTCACTCACCTTATTCACAGGGGCCACTCATGACCTGAAGGCGTTTAAGGCCATAGGTATTCACCTACCTTATTCACACGGGCCACTTATAACCTGAAGGTGTTTTAAGGTCATTGGTCCCCTATTCCAAAGGGACTAATTTCTATGGGCGCTACACTTTTTTTCACATTATTTTTATACATATCCACTGTTGTGTTGGCTGCCTAGAGTACTCACTTCACACATTTTTTTAGTTTAGCGCAATATATTCACTTATTTTATTCAAATTTGATGGCCACACGCAAAATCAGCTGTTGCTGCAGCCCACTAATGGTGACAAAGTCGAACAAAAAATTCTTAGATAAGATTTTCGAAAGAAAATTATTTTGAAATTCGACCCATGTATGGCCTTGCCTTACTGTCTGAGAAGCACTGAGCACTTAAGCACTTTATGTAAAAAGCACCAAGCACTTCTAAAATCTCTTGGATGGCTTTTATGTACCTTTAAATATTTAAGAGCAGTTTGACATTTTCTTTAAATTTACATTTACAAAATTGTGTTTTGCATCTCTTTATCATGCACAGGATATGAAATATCTTATAGTTGCCAATTTTTGTTACACATATATAAATTTGTTTAGCAGGAGCACTTGATTTTGGGGATATTGAACGATACTGCGCACTTTTTCTTTTGAAACAGTACATCTGAACAATAGGACAAATTCAGGTAGTGGGCAAAAAAAATCAAAGACTACAAAAACAAACATGTGACTCGCAGACTTCGAAAAAATCTACCTTTATATAATGTTGCAAGAGTGATAACCATTGCTTTTCAAATCAATGCCTCTAAAATGTGTGCTTTGTACAGTAGGCTTAAAATGCAATGTACCATTTTAACTGCTTGCGGACCGCCGCATGTACATTTACGTCAGCAGAATGGCACAGGCAGGCACATCAACGTACATATACGCTGGTGCCTTGCCGGGGGACCGATCGGGACCCCCCCAGTACATGCGGCGGTCCCCGCGGCTGTACGAGCGATCCGGGATGAGGGGGCGGCTATTCGTTTTTGTCCGCCCCCTCCGGATCGCTCCCACAGCCAATGCACGATGTGATGTGATCTCTCCCCTTAGCGGTATTTTCAACCGCCGCTGAGGAGAGATCACATCTCACAGTAAGTCTGCACAACACTACACTGACACCAGGACACGCAGGCAGACTTAACCCCTTGCGATCTCCCCCCCCCTCCCCCCTGTCACAGTGTCACTGAATACAGTAATCATATATGTACGATTACTGTGTTTAGTGTCAGCGTGACAGGCAGTTAGTGTTAGGTTCAGGGTAGCCCCCGTACCCCCACCCTAATAAAGTTTTAACCCCTTGATCACTGCCCTAGTTAACCCTTTCACTTCCTATTGCCAGCGTCACTAAGCGATCATTTTTCTGATCGCTGTATTAGTGTCGCTGTTCCCGCTAGGTAGCTTGTTTTTTATTGCGATTTTTTTTTTTTACACTAAAGACATGTGGCTAAATAAATTTTGGCCTAAATGTTTGACTAAAATTTAGTTTATTTGATTTTTCTTATAACAAAATTAAAAAATATTGATTTTTTTTCAAAAATGTCGCTCTATTTTTGTATACAGGCATACCCCACTTTTAAGTACACAATGGGACCAGAGCATGTATGTAAAACGAAAATGTACTTAAAGTGAAACAATACCTTTTTTAACTTCTAGGGTGTAGTGGGGGGTCAGGGGCACACTGGAACAGGGTGGGCCATGCTCTCTGAGCTTCAGCTTCTACTGCGGCTGCAAAATGTCTGTACAGTACTTGTAAGGCACTTTACATACACTCCCGAGTAAGGACATACCTGCGAGTGTATGTAAAGTGAGTGTACTTAAAGCGGGGTATGCCTGTATAGCGCAAAAAAAAAAAAAAAAAAAAAAAAAAAAAAAAAAATCGCAGAGGCGATCAAATATCACCAAAAGAAAGCTCTATTTGTGGGAAGAAAAGGACGCAAATTTTGTTTGGGAGCCACGTCGCACGACCGCGCAATTGTCAGTTAAAGCGACGCAGTGCCGAATCGCAAAAAGGGGCCTGGTCATTTACCTGCATTTTGGTCCGGGTCTTAAGTGGTTAAAAGAATATAGTGGAAATTTTTTTAAAAAAAAGGGAAGGACAACAGTGAAAAAATAAACCAAACAAGAATCCAGTCCAAAGCCTCGTACACACAATCGGATTTTCCACAGACAAATCCCCGGACTTGTCCGAAGGGCGTTGGCCAGGTAAAATAGATATGTAAAGAATATGCAGTTGTCTTCAGGGGCTCAGAGGGCAGAACAATAAAGTGCCAAAAGGCAGCATGTGGCCCCTGGGCCACAGGTGTGGCACCAAAGTTCCATATTATGGATTACTAGAAAATGCATTTCCTGAGGAAAATACGTGGGAATGCTGAATTGCTAAGCCCGCTCAAATGCCATTCACCATAACCACTACACTATCTTTAGGACATACAAGCAGTGTTCCTTCAGTACTTATAAAGCCTCTCTGATCATTAAAAGGTGTTGTAAAGGTAAAATAATTTTCCCTAAATAGCTTCCTTTACCTTAGTGCAGTCCTCCTTTACTTATCTCATCCTTTGATTTTGCTTTTAAATGTCCTTATTTCTTCTGAAAAACCCTCACTTCCTGTTCTTCTGTCTGTAACTCCACACAGTAGTGCAAGGCTTTTTCCCTGGTGTGAAGAAAGCCTCTTGAGGGGGTGAGCAGGACGCCCACTAACCCACAGCTCCTTTATCTGCAAAGTAGAGAGTGTCCTGGTCGCCCCTCCCCCCTCAAGAGGTTTTCTCCCCTCCCCCAGGTGTGTGAGGGGAATATTGCACTGAGGTAAAGGAAGCTATTTAGGGAAAGAATTACCATTACAAACGTTTTTTATCTACACACAAAATAAGTGAAATAACCCTTCAAACAAACCTTAATAAATCCACAACCGTACATGCGATCGATACAGCGACTTCACCGTATAAAAGACAAGACCCTTGTGAACGCATCGATATGAAATTTATGTTGATAAACTTAAAAATGTGGCCATGTCAGCGATTTAGAAAAGAGTGTCGTTGTGCATTTTATTGGCAAAAATTAAATGACGTTTATAATGAAGGCCTATGGGAGAAATGTTGGAACTCTTGTCCTTTCGAAGCTCCAGCAACGAAAAGTAAAATGCGCATCACAAAACTGATCACATTGCCTGAAAGCAGACAAAAATACCTTCCATTTGATATATAAATTGTGTATGACAAGTAGATCTTGTGGGCGTGAGAGCAATTTGTTCCCCCTTTTTTATAGATAATACGATTCTTCAAAACTCACACTCTAAAGGTCACATGACACACTCTAAGCCAGCTCCATAGACACGCAGTGTAATCGATAAAATTTTCTGAAAAAATCACTAAACGTAAATTGCTTTTTCACAAAAACTATAAAAGATTTCAATCTGAAAAGTCATAGCCGGATAGCTGAATATTTTGTGACCGTGGTAAAGTTTGTTTGGTGTCTGTCAGTGAAAGTATGAAGGAGGAGTTACATTTTGAATCACGTACGTTTTTAAGCAGGAATAAGCATGTTCTCATTGACTTCAATGTTAAAAAAAAGCGACTAAAAGCTTAATATTTTAAAAAATATAAATAGCACAAAAAAACTTGAAGAAGTCCCATCGTTAGCTGAATGAGATGAACATTTTAAAAGTTGAATGGTCTCAATCGCTTAAAGTATGGTGAAGTTACGCAGAGCCAAAAAACGTACGGAATAAAATTAAGACATAACTAGAAAATGCATTTCCAGAGGAAAATACGTGGGAATGCTGAATAGCTGAATTGCTAAGCCCGCACAAATCCCATTCACCATAACCGCTATACTATCTTTAGGACATACAAGCAGTGTTCCTTCAGTACTTATAAAGCCTCTCTTTAATCATTAAAGGTGTTGTAAAGGTAAAATCATTTTCCCTAAATAACTTCCTTTACCTTTGTGCAGTCCTCCTTTACTTACCTCATCCTTTGATTTTGCTTTTAAATGTCCTTATTTCTTCTGAGAAACCCTCACTTCCTGTTCTTCTGTCTGTAACTCCACACAGTAGTGCAAGGCTTTTTCCCTGGTGTGGAGAAAGCCTCTTGAGGGGGGAGGGGGTGAGCAGGACGCCCACTAACACGCAGCTCCTTCCTCTATCTGCAAAGTACAGAGCGTCCCGACTTCCTGGTCGCCCCTCCCCCCTCAAGAGGTTTTCTCCCCTCCCCAGGTGTGTGAGGGGGAATATTGCACTGAGGTAAAGGAAGCTATTTAGGGAACGAATTACCATTACAAACGCTTTTTATCTACACACAAAATAAGTGAAATAACCCTTCAAACAAACCTTAATAAATCCACAACCGTACATGCGATCGATACAGCGACTTCACCGTATAAAAGACAAGACCCTTGTGAACGCATCGATATGAAATTTATGTTGATAAACTTAAAAATGTGGCCATGTCAGCGATTTAGAAAAGAGTATCTTTGTGTGTCTTACTAACAAATTTTAAAAGTGCGTTATAATGAAGGTCTATGGGGAAAAATTTGGAACTCTTGTCCTTTAGAAGCTCCAGCAACGAAAAGTAAAATGCGCATCACAAAACTGATCACATTGCCTGAAAGCAGACAAAAATACCTTCCATTTGATATATAAATTGTGTATGACAAGTAGATCTTGTGGGCGTGAGAGCAATTTGTTCCCCCTTTTTTATAGATAATCCGAGTCTTTTCAAAACTCACACTCTAAAGGTCACATGACACACTCTAAGCCAGGTCCATAGACACGCAGTGTAATCGATAAAATTTTCTGAAAAAATCACTAAACGTAAATTGCTTTTTCACAAAAACTATAAAAGATTTCAATCTGAAAAGTCATAGCCGGATAGCTGAATATTTTGTGACCGTGGTAAACTTTGTTTGGTGTCTGTCAGTGAAAGTATGAAGGAGGAGATACATTTTGAATCGGGTACGTTTTTAAGCAGGAATAAGCATGTTCTCATTGACTTCAATGTTAAAAAAAAGCGACTAAAAGCTTAATATTTTAAAAAGTATAAATAGCACAAAAAAACTTGAAGTCCCATCGTTAGCTGAATGAGATGAACATTTTAAAAGTTGAATGGTCTCAATCGCTGAAAGTATGGCGAAGTTACGCAGAGCCAAAAAACGTACGGAATAATAAGAATAATAAAAAACGAATAACAATACTGGGAATGCTTATTAAAGCATTCCCACTAATAATAAAAAACGAATAACAATACTGGGAATGCTTATTAAAGCATTCCCACTAAATATATTTATTCTTCTTTTCATAGTGTTATACCCTAAGCATCCATGCCAAACAGCTTCATTTACGTTCTTTTTTTTCCACAATATAGATTGTGGGTTTCAGCCAGCTTCCAAGCTTGCTATTTTTAAACTACTGCCAGTTTAACCTCTGGGTTTTTTGCTGACACCAAACAAAATATTTCTCTGTGCAGAAAACACTGCCAATTTGCATCAATAATGGAAGAAAAAACTGCTAGCAGAACATAGCCTACGCCAGAATACATTAACAATGGAGATTTATATGAAAACAATTTTGGGATTTTCACGCCATGAGCAAAACAAAAATGACTGCATGACAGGGGTGAGTGGTTTAAGCTTCAAAGACATGAGGGCATTTTTTTTAAGAGTCGGCAGCATCAGTCAATCAGCAAACAAAGCCACGGGTCAGGTGCCTAAAGGTTTATGAATAACCGTAATCAGAACATATATCTGGGTTGGAAGAACTGCCGGACTGCTTGGAAATACAATACATAATATGCATGTATGCCTAGGGTCACTTCAACTCTGATCTGAAAGTACAGGGCTTTCCAATGCACTCTGAGTACACAAAAAAACTTGCATAGATTTGCAGTATCATGGGAAAAATCCCAGAAATGCAAACATTAAAAAAAAAAAATGTTACTTGGGAGGGGGGGGGGGGTTGGGGGGTTGAAGGTGCATGCATAGTAGGGCTGCAACTAACGATTATTTTCATAATCGATTAGTTGGCAGATTAATAATCTTAAAAAAAGTGTGGTGTATAATTTAGTTAATATATAAAGTTTAAAAAAAAAAATCCTAAATATCTCTATATGCAGTAGTAAATATAAATGTGACAGACTCACCGGGGACAGAGGCTTTTGGAGGGGACTGAATGCTAGCCTCTTGCCTTGCGATAATGGGCCCTGGCATTTGTGGGGAACGGTGCTCTTTGTGAGCTGTATGCCTGGGGACCCTCTATATGCCATATTAGAGTGACTCATTCATACTGTTGGGACATACAGTGTAAGGAGATGCTAATGCCACCACCTCCAGCCATCTGTCTGTTCTCTGTGCTAATTGACCCTGCTATTGTGTGAAGATGTCCTGTCTTTACACTTATGATAATGTGTATTGTATAGCAGGTGAGCGAGGAGATGTGACGTCTACCCTGAAAGGTCATATCTATGAGTCACCTAGTCTGGGTAAATGATTAGTTAATTAGCTCATGTTAAATTATGTTCTGGTTACCTCCTCTAACTGTATATAAGGTTGTATTCTTAGTTCTAATAAACACTCAATGTTCAGCAGACAAACAAGTCTTGTCTTGGAATATCTGATATCTACTGTATATCCAGACTGATAGGAAGCGGTATATGAGGGAAGCACTGTATATCCAGACTGATAGGAAGCGGTATATGAGGGAAGCACTCAAGCGGAGTGTGTGACATTCCGTTACAATAAATATCCAAATATATGGTTAGGTAGTAAAATCTTGAATCCACTGAGAATAATGACGCGTACACACGGTCGTTTTTTGCGATGAAAAAAAACGAAGTTTTTTAAAACGTCATTTAAATTGATCGTGTGTGGGCAAAATGTTGTTTTTTGTCTTAAAAAAAAACGACCAAAAAAAAATTCCAACATGCCTAAATTTTTTGTGTCGTTTTTCAAAACGTCGTTTTTTGTTTCACAAAAAGTCACCGTGTGTAGCAAAAACGTCGTTTAAAACGACGTTTTTCAACCCGCGCATGCCCAGAAGCTAGTTATGAAGCGAGCTTCAATGGAAAAGAGTGGTGAACGTAACCTCGCTTTTTGTGAAAAAAACGATGGTGTGTATGCAACATCGTCTTTGAAAGTGACGTTTCAAAAACGTCGTTTTTTACTTCACAGAAAACGATGTTTTTTTTCATCACAAAAAATGATCGTGTGTACGCGGCATTACAGGCAGAAGAGATATACTGAATATACTATTAGAGGTTGAATCTGGTAAATATCATCAGACGCAGATAAAGTTAGACTGTTTTGAAGATTTTCAAAACAGAACTGTAATATATTATATGCTGGCCATACAAAAACAAGGTCTTCATTCAAAAAGACGTTTGTTCCATTTTCTAAATCATAAGTGGGGCATAAGGCTCAGTACACACCTATGCAGTTTGCTTTTGATCAGTTTATGCAGTGCTTTTTGATGTGCGTTTTGATTTTTGCACATTGTGATTTTGCTTTTTTTCCTATGCCTTTTCTTTGGCCAATTTGTTGTTGGGCAAATTAAAAAACACAAATTGCTGCAAAAACGTAATACATGCTTTTCTGCAGCTTCTCCGTTAAAGTATAATTGAACCAAAAAAAGCACTGTTTTGCATTGAAAAAAAGTCCTTGACCCTTTCCAAAACACGCAGCGTTTCTGCAAAAAGCACGAAAAAAACTAACAAAAAAAAAAACACATGGGTGTGAAGCAGGTCTAATGTCACGTACACATGATCGGAAATTGAAAAACGTACAAATGTTCGATGTGAGCTTTTTGTCGGAAATTTCGACTGTGTGTATGCTCCATCGAACATTTGCTGTTGGAATTTCCGACAAGATAAATTTGAGAGCTGGTTCAATTTTTTGTCCGAAATTCCGATCATCTGTATGCAATTCCAACGCACAAAAATCTTACGAATGCTCGGAATCATTGAACTTAATTTTTTGCGGTTTGTTGTACGTCACCGCGTTCTTGACCTTTGGAATTTCCGACATTTGTGTGACTGTGTGTATGCAAGACAAGTTTGAGCCAAAATTCAGTCGGAAAAAATCCACGGTTTTGTCGTCGGAATTTCCAATCGTGTGTACGCGGCATAAGACATTTAGTAACATAATGGGGTTAAAAAATAAATAAAAAGTTATCCATTCAAAGTACAAAAAGAAAATAAATCGCTACTGCAAGGGGTTTGTTTTTTTACTGTGCAATGGTAAAAGTAATATTTCCTGTAGCGATTGTGTCTTTTTGTACTATAAAAGGGCCAATTTTAGTTTTTTCAACCACATTATGTTACTGGCCAATTAATCAATTATGAAAATGACAATCGATTAATTTCATAATTGATTAGTTGTCGATTAATTGTTTCAGCCCCAATGCATAATCCAAACTTTCTCCAATGAGAAAGATGGATACCCAATAAAGCTCAATTTTTTTGGCCAAAAACATTACACAAGTGACTCACTTCTGAAACAGAACGCCAGTCAAAAAATTGTAAAACTGAACAGCCCATTAAAGATGGAGCTTTTGCTGAAATAGGTTTTCAATGCAGATATTTTTCTGCCACTGGATGTCCTCAGTCCAGCAATCTTTACCCACTTCCCCTGAAAAGGTCCTCCTGGAACAGGACCCATCTTGTGACTGGACAGTGAAAAAAGCAACAAAAGCGATGCTCATCTCTCAGCAGCATTCTCCTTTAAAAGCAGAACTCCCCCTCTCATGTCACATTTGCCATGCAATTTACATTTGTGGGGGGGGGGGGGGGGGGTTCCTAATTTTAACAGGTACCCGCTCCCACTTTAGCTCGGACCGCTAAGTTTCCTCTAACCCTCCCTCCAATCTTCTGGGACACGTCACGGGTTGCAGAAGATTGACTGACCATTAAGGAGGCGCAGCACGACGCATGCATGCACAGCGCACACTGGGCTGTGAAGCCGCAAGCCGTCACAGCCAGGTGCCCATACTTGTAATACAGGTGGGAAAAGAGAGAGAGGGAGAGAGTACTGAGGGTTTGGGTGACCACATAGCTGGATCGTGGGACTGGCAAGTGTTTGTTTATTAAAAGTCAGTAGATACACGGTTTGTAGCTGCTGACTTAAAAGTGTTGTAAAGGTACATTTTTTGTTTTCCCCCTAAACAGCTTCCTTTACCTTAGCGCAGTCCTCCTTCACTTACTTCATCCTTCCGTTTTGCTTTTAAATGTCCTTATTTCTTCTGAGAAATCCTCACTTCCTGTTCTTCGGTCTGTAACTACACACAGTAATGCAAGGCTTTCTCCCAGGTGTGGAGCGTCCTACTCGCCCCTCCCTTGGACAACAGGAGAGTCAGGACGCCCACTAACAAACAGCTCCTTTCTCTAGGGAGAAAGCCTTGCATTACAGTGTGTAGTTACAGACAGAAGAACAGGAAGTGAAGATTTTTCAGAAGAAATAAGGACATTTAAAAGCAAAAATCGAAGGATGAGGTAAGTTAAGGAGGACTGCACTAAGGTAAAAGGAAGCTATTTAGGAAAACAATAATAATAATAATATTATTATTATTATTAATATAGATTGTACCTTTACAACCCCTTTAACACAACAACCAAGTGGAACGCCGCTTTAAGAGTCCATCAACTACTGATTTGTGGCTTCTTTCCCATACTCCAAGCAAAGGACTGCAAGAGACCGATGCTAGGTAAAAAACAACACCACACACACACTCTCATTTTGACATAGTAAGGAAAACCCATACACTATTCTTTATTCAACCAGCAGGTTACTCCGATTTCCCAAGTCACACATTCAAGGAGGATGGGGGAAGTCACACCTGTTGAACTATTGTGGTCCGGAGCCTTTCCCACCATCAGAATAGTAAATCACAAAAAAAAGCTTATACTGCGCCAGCACTCAAAGAATATAAATCCAAATAAAAAATACAGCTGATTGCATTAGTAAGTGTGATATAAAGTGCAGCGCTAACGTGTGCAAACAAAAACGTCAATTTTTATATTATATGTGTATATATATAGTAAGGTTGGGGGTTGTTAGCTCAAGTGGGATATGCGATTTTTAAGCGACTCACTCCAGCCAGGAACTATGTTTAAGGGCATGGTAGCCCATTTTTATTAAAAAGGCAAAATAAAAAAAGTCCAAACAAGAGTTTTCCCACGCAGGGGTTCGTCTCCAAACAGAAAATACTAGCCTACCTGGCTCTCTGTAGCAGTAATTCTGTGCCAGTCTCCAACTGGGAGCCATGAGATCTTCCTACATTCTCATTATAAAGGGCTGTGCTCATATGAGCACACACCCTGCTGGTAATGAACAGAGCCTGGATACAGGGTTTGAGATTCCGTCCCACACCAGACACTGTGGAATCTCCAAACTAAAGAGCCCCATGACAGATTACCAAAATCTGGAGAAAGCTGCAAAAGCAGTCTTCTCCAGTCCAAAGCTATGCTCTGTAGTTTTCAAATGTGCATACCCTGTGTCCATTTTACCGTGACAGTAGCTCCTTCTGTAATATTATATATATATATATATATATATATATATATATATATATATATATATATATATAAAAAATGTGTATATTTTTATTTATTTATAATGTTTATATATTTTCTTAATAAAAACTCAAATCAGTATATATGAATCATACGAACATGATACAGATAACATTTATAAAGGTAAGGTCCAAGTGAAGATACAGAAGAATTCCTAGGGATAAAAAGGTAAGTGACTAAAAGTAAGAAAAAACACACGCACGCACAGTTTAATGTACATTCAAACTTCTACTTCTGGAAAGAAAACTAGATGTACCACCAACAAACACAGTGATTGGGTACCGGATCAAATGGGCTACCGATGAGCAGCCAAATGCACAGAGAGACCAGGACCAATTGAATTCCACAGAAACCAGCATACACTGAACCACCACAAATGGTATCAACCCAAAAGGAATGAGACCACTCTAACTTGGTGTCCAAAATAATCCATGGAGGAAAAAAACACCAACATAGCATAAAATACTTACTAAATGGATTTATTGAATAAGTAATGCACTTACATCAAGGGTCTTCAAACTATGGCCCTCCAGTTGTTCAGGAACTACAATTCCCAGCATGCCTAGTTATGTCTGAGAATGTCAGTTTTACAATACCTCATAGGAAGTGTAGTTACGCAAAAGCTGGAGGGCCGTAGTTTGAGGATCCCTGACTTACATCAATTTGGATGGATACAGGCACTGTATATATGTGATCACAAATGAGAATAATAGCAAGTGTAATAACATGGAGCCAGTACAATACATCCCAACATTTGTCCACTAAGACTTCATCCAATGATCAGTGCTGCCGGCTATAGCCTGCTGCACTGATCGCTTGGGAGAAATCTGACAGGCTGGTTTTACAGTTTTTGATCAGAAGATCAGACTTCTGTATAACCAGGGTGCCCGAATGTGGACTGGAACTCAGCCAGTCCCTGCTGAACAAGCCAAACATCAAGCAATGTATATCTGGCTTATGGAAGGGTTATAACCCTTGTATAACCCTTGCTTCTGGTCACATAGCAAAAACAGGACAGGAGAACAAATCCCTTTAAAAGCAAGGGAATCTATGGTTCTCTCCAGAACTAGTGTCACCATTGGAATAAGATTTCTCCTTCGTTGTTCTGGGAAAGCCCAAAACTTGGGATTTTCCTTTCACTTTTAGCGATATCAGTAATCAGGACAAATGGAGAAAGTGAACCTCCCTAACAGGGTCACAGACACCAATAAAAGCCTGACCGATGTTCTAATCCACTCTAAAGTTTTGCATTTAGCTATACTTAACCACTTGCTGACCGCCCTGTAGCAATTTTACTGCTACAGAGCAGCAGCTATGCCCAGGATCACATGCTTAATCACAGCAGAAGATCGGTAAACCAACACAACAGAAAAGTCATCCGCCTATGTGAAAAAGGCAGATCACTGTTCTGCCAGGGGCTAAGGGATGTATTCTGTGTTCCTGTATAGCAGGTACTAGAGCAGCACATATAATACAAACACTGGCTAGACACAGTTAACACTTTGATCGCCCTAGATGTTTCATCTATTCCCAGCCAGTGTCATTAGTACAGTGACCGTGCATACTTTTAGTACTGATCACTATTAGTGACAATTAGTGGTGCAACGGATCGTGACCGATCCGTGATCCGAACGAGTCGACCTGTTCGGATCGGCACACAACGCAATCCGCGGAGCACTCCGCTGCCTCGGCCTTAGGAAGGGCCACGGCTTCGGCCTAGCTCCGGAGCAGTCGGCCATCTTGGTACACCCGGTGACAGCGGCTGACTAGGTGCACGCTTACGTCATCACCCCTCCCTCAACTGCTCATGGATCTTCTATCCGGCTTCTATCCTACAAGAGCGTATCAAAAGTAGAGTGAGTTTTGGCAATGTTGGACTGGATATTACAGTGATGAGTGGGGGCAATGGTGGATATTACAGCGAGTGGGGGCAATGGTGGATATTATATTAAAGCAGTGGGGGAGATGACATGGATAATACTACACCGGGGGGGGAGAGATGTCTGTGGATACTACAGGGGGGGGGGGGGAGAGATGTCTGTGGATACTACAGGGGGGGGGGGGGAGAGAGATGTCTGTGGATACTACGGGGGGGGGGAGAGATGTCAGGATATTACGGGGGGAGGAGTGTCTGGATATACAGGGGGGGGATGTCTGGATATTACAGGGGGGGGATGTCTGGATATTACAGGGGGGGGGGGATGTCTGGATATTACAGGGGGGGGGGATGTCTGGATATTACAGGGGGGGAGGGAGATGTCTGCGGATATTACAGGGGGGGGGGGATGTCTGGATATTACAGGGGGGGAGGGAGATGTCTGCGGATATTACAGGGGGGGGGAGGGAGATGTCTGCGGATATTACAGGAGGGGGGAGGGAGATGTCTGCGGATATTACAGGAGGGGGGAGGGAGATGTCTGCGGATATTACAGGAGGGGGGAGGGAGATGTCTGCGGATATTACAGGAGGGGGGAGGGAGATGTCTGCGGATATTACAGGAGGGGGAGGGAGATGTCTGCGGATATTACAGGGGGGGAGATGTCTGCGGATATTACAGGGGGGGAGGGAGATGTCTGCGGATATTACAGGGGGGGAGGGAGATGTCTGCGGATATTACAGGGGGGGAGGGAGATGTCTGCGGATATTACAGGGGGGGAGGGAGATGTCTGCGGATATTACAGGGGGGGAGGGAGATGTCTGCGGATATTACAGGGGGGGAGGGAGATGTCTGCGGATATTACAGGGGGGGAGGGAGATGTCTGCTGATATTACAGGGGGGGGGGGGGAGTTGTCTGCGGATATTACAGGGGGGGGGGGGGGAGTTGTCTGCGGATATTACAGGAGGGGAGATGTCTGCGGATATTACAGGGGGGGAGATGTCTGCGGATATTACAGGGGGGGAGATGTCTGCGGATATTACAGGGGGGGAGATGTCTGCGGATATTACAGGGGGGGAGATGTCTGCGGATATTACAGGGGGGGAGAGGTCTGCGGATATTACAGGGGGGGGAGGGAGATGTCTGCGGATATTACAGGGGGGGGAGGGAGATGTCTGCGGATATTACAGGGGGGGAGGGAGATGTCTGCGGATATTACAGGGGGGAGGGAGATGTCTGCGGATATTACAGGAGGGGGGAGGGAGATGTCTGCGGATATTACAGGAGGGGGGAGGGAGATGTCTGCGGATATTACAGGGGGGGGAGGGAGATGTCTGCGGATATTACAGGGGGGGAGGGAGATGTCTGCGGATATTACAGGGGGGGGGGGGATGTCTGTGGATATTACAGGGGGGGGGGGAGATGTCTGTGGATATTACAGTGGGGGGGGATATCTGTGGATATTACAGTGGGGGGGGGATATCTGTGGATATTACAGTGGGGGGGGGGGATATCTGTGGATATTACAGTGGGGGGGGGATATCTGTGGATATTACAGTGGGGGGGGGGATATCTGTGGATATTACAGTGGGGGGGGGGATATCTGTGGATATTACAGTGGGGGGGGGGATATCTGTGGATATTACAGTGGGGGGGGGATATCTGTGGATATTACAGTGGGGGGGGGATATCTGTGGATATTACAGTGGGGGGGGGATATCTGTGGATATAACAGTGGGGGGGGGATATCTGTGGATATTACAGTGGGGGGGGGGGGATATCTGTGGATATTACAGTGGGGGGGGGGGATATCTGTGGATATTACAGTGGGGGGGGGATATCTGTGGATATTACAGTGGGGGGGGATATCTGTGGATATTACAGTGGGGGGGGATATCTGTGGATATTACAGTGGGGGGGGGGGATATCTGTGGATATTACAGTGGGGGGGGGATGCCTGTGGATATTACAGTGGGGGGGGGGTGCCTGTGGATATTACAGTGGGGGGGGGTTGCCGATCCGAAAAATGATCGGATCTGTGACTCCTGATCCGAGGAACCCTCCGAACCGCAAGTTTTTTGATCCGTTGCACCCCTAGTGACAATCCACTTAAAAGTTTTAGGTCACTGCAACCAAACAGGGCCGATCCGCCTTAGAGGCACACTATGCAAGCTGCTTCTCACTATAATGCAAGATGAAATTTCCGACAGCAGAACAGAACACCCATGTCATTTTGCTTAGGGCCCCCCAGGGAGGTCAGGGTCAGGACTGCAACCAAATGTTTTTTCTTCACTTGGATTTGCAGAATTCACAGCACTTCAGGTATGTGGCTGTGAGGGTACAAGGAAATGGGTAATATGTAAGCAGCTTTTCCTTGAAAAGCCAGTTTATTATCACAAACCACTTAGATTCTATGCATTGCAGGTTTCTCATGAGGAAACAGAATGGCACCACCCATACAAATATTTTCACCCAAAACAAATTCTTCCACACGGATAGACCCATGTATACACCATGATCAGATCACATTTCTGTAAAATAAACCTGAATACAGGAGTTGTTGCACTCTGTGCATTTTGGTGCAATGAAAAAGAATGCAGCAAGCACTACATTTCTGGAGCAAGTATATAAAATAGTGTGGCACTAAAACATGATTACAAAAACAAATCCAATGTATGATAGAAATACAATATATAGTTAAAAAAAAAAAGCATAGTATTTGATAACATCATAGATAGTCCCATATAAAGTGCAAAAAAGTTGAAAAGGAAGTTGACTATTCATGAAATGGGCCAATCCCCAAATGAATGTTAATGAAACATTGGCCAAACCCCCTCATGAAACATTTAAGATTTGGCCTATACATGACGTAATCACGATAGATCGGTTGGCCGAAACTCTGCATTCGGAGACCGCTTGGTTAAAATCACCTCCTAGATCAGAGGTCTCAAAGTACCAGCCCGCAGGCCATTTGCAGACCATTTATTAATGGCCCGCAGGCAGGGCGGGGGGGGTGCCGCGGAAGGGGGTAGATTGTGATGCATGCAGAGTAACGCAGGAAGCGTCTGTCATAAGATCACTTCTCTCTCTCTCTCATGTCACGCTGCAGCTGCCTGGCGACATGAGAGAGAAGTGAATTTATGACAGACGCTTCCTGCGCTACTCTGCATTTGAAGAAAATGACAAGTAAATATGAAAACTTGTCTTGTGGCCCTCAGGTAATTTGAGTTTGAGACCCCTATCCTAGATGGTCTAGCAGCGTTGGAATGCTTATTTTGTTAGTGCAAATTTTGTTTGGGAATGTCGCACGACCACACAATTGTCAGTTAAAGCGACACAGTGCCGTATCACATAAAATGGCCTCGTCATTAAGGGGGAAAATCCATCCAGCCCTTAACCACTTCAGCCCCAGAAGGTTTTACCCCCTTCCTGCCCAGGCAAAATTTCAGCTTCCGGCGCTTTAACTGACAATCGCGCGGTCGTGCGACGTGGCTCCCAAACAAAATTGGCATTCCTTTTTTCCCACAAATAGAGCTTTCTTTTGGTGGTATTTGATCACCTCTGCGCTATAAACAAAAATAGAGCAACAATTTAAAAAAAAATACAATATTTTTTACTTTTTGCTGTAATAAATATTCCTATATATTATATATATATATATATATATATATATATATTATATATATATATATATATATATATATATATATATATATATATATATATATATATATATATATAAATTCCTCAGTTTAGGCCGATACATATTCTTCTACCTATTTTTGGTAAAAAAAAAAAATGCAATAAGCGTTTATCGATTGGTTTGCGAAAAATGTATAGCGTTTACAAAATAGGGGATAGTTTATGGCATTTAATAATTTTTTTACTAGTAAGGGTCCTTTCACACGTCCGGATCCGTTTGTCCGTTTTTACAAGTCCGTTTACGGACTTGTAATGCATCAGCAGGTAAAGATCCGCGTCCGTAAAGATCCAGTTTTTCGGATGGAAGAAAACCCTATTTTTCTTCCGTTCGGCGGATCGGATGAATACGGACACACGGTCCGTATTCATCCGATTCCCCATAGGGGAGAGCGGAGGAAAGACAGGGCGGTCTCTACACAGTGTGTAAGGACCCTAAAGGCAGCGATCTGCAATTTTTTTATTGGGACTGCAACATTATAGCAGACACATCGGACACTTTTGTGACATTTTTGGGACCAATCACATTCATACAGTGAACAGTGCTATAAATATGCACCGATAACTGTATAAATGTGACTGGCAGGGAAAGGGTTAACCACTAGGGGGCGAGAAAGGGGTTAAATGTGTAGCCTAGTTTGTGTTCTAACTGTAGGGGGAGGGGGGTGAATGGGGGAGGTGACCGATTGTGTCCCTATGTACAAGGGACATAGATTGGTCTCCTCTCTCCCTGCCGGGCACGTGCATTGTGATCCCAGCAAAGCAGCGGGTGCACGCGCGCCGCCAGCGGCTTTAAAAGACAGGACGTCATATGACGTCCTGTCAGAACAATGGAGTCTTCCGCCCGCCGTCATTTGACGAGGGGCGGTGGACAAGTGGTTAAAGCGGGGGTTCACCTGAAATGCTTTCTTTGTTTAAAAAGCCAGCAGCTACAAATACAGCAACTGCTGACTTTTAAAAAACACTTACCTGTCCTAGTCGCCCGCGAAGTCGGCACCCGAAGCCGAGTGGTAGGGAAATTGGGAAGTGAAGCGATATATATATATATATATTTGGGGGTTGCGATTAATTTTCTAGCAAAAAAAATTGTGATTTTAACATGGAGAAGTGCCAAAATAGGCCCGGTTGTCAAGTGGTTAATACAAATTGTAGAACATATATTTCACAGAGAAATAGAATAGCCAAGAAAATTAATTCTGTGCCTCAAAGCTAAAATACCAAAGGTTCATGTTTTCTGAATTGTGCGATTAAACCAAAAATCCACTTTATATACAAATGATGAGCAAACCAATAGGTCACAGCGGGTAGTACCAAGGTTAACTGTGAAAACCTGGCAAGTTAGAGCGCATTTCACCACTACACATAGTAGAGCAGTCCATCCGTTTCTGAAACCACTACAATTTCTAGCCAACATAAGCAGCAAATTGTACATATAGAATGGAGGTTAAACATTTTGGCAGCTATCAAAATGTATTGTAAAAGAAAAAATAAAATAAAACATTGCTCAGGTCACAATAGGTAAAATGGTAAAGTTGTTTTTATAAAAGCATAGTACTGTACTATACGATATACAATACATAGTAAACCGGTGCGAAATGGTAGCTGGTACCATTGCACAGCTAAACGTGTCCTCCTTTCCTTCATCCCATTACAGAAATTAATAATAAATCACCAAGTTTTCTAGAGAGCAACTCACAGCCATCTATGACTTTGCAATCAGAAAAGTATCATATTGAGATTAGAACACCTGTTCATTTAAACTGCGGTATGAGCACCCATTAGGCCCCTTTTTACACTGGGGTGGGAGGCGCGGTGGCAGTATAGTTCCGCTTTACCGCCGGGATTGCGGTGGTAGTCGCCCGCTAGCGGTGGGTTTTAACCCCCGCTAGTGGCCGAAAAAGGGTTAATACTGCCCACAATGCGCCTCTGCAGAGCTCTTTCACACTGGAGAAACAGCAGCCACTGTTTAGGGTCGGTTTGCAGGTGTGAAAGGGGCCTTAGAGAGGTTTGTCCTCCATTTGTCATATTTACCATTAGCATTGAAACAAAAAAACAAACACAAAACACCTATTTTTGGGTTGTCCCCAGAAAAGTAGAGGAAATGTCCAAAAGTGGCCCCAAGGACTCCCTTGATTTGCAAGATTTCCTCACTTAATGTTTTGGCCATGGGACCAGAAGTGAAAAAGGGCACAGATGGCAAAAAAAATAAAATAAACAGGGGTTAGAACATTAAAAAAAAAAAAAAAACTTTGCAATCATAAAATTGCCACAAATTTTCAAAGTGGGCCTGAAAAAAAAAAAAAAAATAATAGTAAATAGAAGTGTGAATATTTACTATGTTTTACAGTAAACATGTACTTATGTATCGGGTCCTTACGTCCAAAAAAATAAATAAAAAATAAATAAATAAAAAAAATTGCAGTGCACTGCCTGATAGACAAGGGTTCTTAGACACTCCTGCACATAGTTACATAGCTGTATATCTACAGTGTTATTGTGTACACCAACTGCTATTTTCAGGATATCTGGAGTGAGATTTGAGGAGGTCACTGCTGTGCTGCTTCCCGTTCTCCTTGCTGGAGGCCGACACAGAAATAAACACATCCATGCATCTACCAAGCTGGCTGTCTCCATACAGGGACATACAAGGTGTAGCATGTCATTTAGGGGAAAATATCAGCTGCACAAGTAGAATGCCTGCTTCTTTCCCCATGCACAGTTCAGTTCCTTTTTTTTAAATGCTTTATGAAGCTCAATGAACATATGTCACCACTTCTGAAAAAATAAAAAAAATAAACCAAAAAACGAAGCGCTGGACCTCTTAATGGGAGAGAGATGACTCCTGATAGTTCCAGCTGCAAATCCCACATGAAGTAGTGGACACAAAAGCAAACCTACCAAAATGACAGTTCACAGGACCTATACATGTAGCTGTATAAAGCAGTTCCACGGAGCGTGAATAGCAAGATGCCACTGTGGGTGGTATATAATCATTTATTCAGCTTCAAAAGCATAAAAAACACGAGTCTTAAACCAATGAAATAGTAATATTAGCCAGCTGCACCAATATACCCAGTGGAAATGACGGATCAACAGCTCCAGGTTTGGTGTAATCCAAAGAGCCAGAGAACCCCAGGATGGGTGGGGAAACCCCAATGAAAACATCCTGTCAGCACAACACCTGCCGTCGCAGCAGTCAGATGCCAGGATTAGTTTAACCGTGGGCAGGAAGTAACTGGCTCCATTTGACCTGCAACTGATGTCACTTCTGGCCTGCAGATGAATGGGAAGGGAAAGTGAGTAGCCATTTAGGCTCTCCTTTTCTCATGGGTCCACGGCAGGAGCAGTCAGGTAAGGTTTAGTTAAGTCACAGTAAGGGCAGGAGGTTATCTAAAGTTCAAGCAGCTGGTTAAAATCTACAGGGTTAACAGCAGGCCGGGTGGGTTAATGAGAAACAGCTGGTGGAGAGGGTTCTGGAGTTAGGATAGCTTTGCGCAGCGGTTGGCTGATATGAGTCAGGTGACAAGCTAGAATGTTCTGGACGCTGGCCCAGGCCTATTTAAAGGCCCATTGCGCTATGGGCTGGTGACCAGGAAAACAACAGCTGGAGGAGCTTCCCGGACGGTTTGTGTGATGGAATCCCTGATTCAGCAGCTATTGAGGAGAGCAGAGGGATCAGGCGGCATGGAATGGATCCAGCAGTGCTTAACCCTACCTATCGAGGAGACCACTGGCGCCAGCAGTATGGACACATCTCCCGCAGCGGGACCAAGCGATCCGCGGGTGGGCAGCGCGCAGCCATTCCTGTTCCCGGAGGCGGATTTCCCAGCAGTCGCACCCCCGGAGATGACGGCCCAGGATGACACGGAGGAAGAGGACGGCGTCGGGCAGAGGAAAAGCAAGAAGAGGAGCGCGTCCCCGCCTCCCAGCAGAAGCAACGATGGTGGCCGAGATTCTCCCCTCTTGTTTTTCAGGAAGCAAGGTGCTGGCGTGGCAGCGCCACCTGGCGGTCGAAGTAAGAACAGCAGGCCGGCAGCCCGCCCGGCAAAGGCACCCTCTCCACAACGCAGCGTACCTGAGAACAAGCAGACCACCCGAAAAGGCAGCAAGGGGAGCCGCAAGACTGCTGGCCCACCTACACAGCAGAACATGCAGCAAATCAGTAGCATTCCTGTGCGGTGCGAGGTTCCTGCAGCATTCCCTGGAGCGCAACCTGCTCAGGGCAAAGAGGGTGAGTGCCAAACGGCAACACAATTATTGATCTTATCTGCAGTGGTTGAGAAATTAGTATCTGTAATGAAAATGCAGGCTACCCCCTCCACAGATTTGGGTACAGTGAGCAATGAGGAAAGGGTCTGGTCAGGTGACTCAGGGTCTGTGCCACGGAGCACATTAATTGTTAACAATGTTAGCCAGACTGACAAGGTATCCAAGGAATGCATGCCATGTATTTTGTCACCTTTAGGATTTCATTTGCCATTATCCATAAAAGAGAGAATATGGAGCAATGAATATGTGGATTTGTCCACTATTCTCCCTCCTTCCAAAGAAACTTCTAGGTATGATAGGAGAGAGGAGAAACAGGACGAACGCAAGCCAGCTATTAAATCATTTTATGGTTGGTTACAGGCGTTTGTCATTTACGCCAGTGTACTTTGTGAGAAATTCCCAGATAAAAGCCCCTTTTTGTTTCAGCATGTGGATATAATTTTGGAGGCCTACAGAAGTTTCAGTGGGTTATCATGGTTGAGTTATGAAGCCTTCAGGCAAAAGTTGGCAGTGCAGCCATCGCTACAATGGGGGTCTAAAGACGTAGGGCTATGGTTAAATCTATTTCTGCCCCAGAAGCAGCCCCTGGTGCGTCTGAATTCAGCTACTGCACAGCAAACACCTACTAGTAATGCCTATAGGAAAGGTTTGTGCTTTGCGTTCAACGATACTCAGTGTAAATGGGCGAATACATGCAAGTACAAGCACGAATGCGCCTTTTGTTCTGGGAGTCACCCAGTCTCAAAGTGTTTTCGTAGGCAACAGGTTCACACAAAGGAAGGATTTCCCAAAAGCAGCTACCCCGGTGATATTCCTAAACATGTCCCCCTGCTTGCGGCTGTACCCAAACCAGCAGATGGCTTCCCTAATAATTAATGGTTTCTCCAAAGGTTTCCAAGTACCAAGTTTTGAGGGTAGGGGTTGCCATATTGTTGAGAATTTAAAATCTATGAGAGAAGCACCCAGTTTAGTGAAAGCAAAACTTCTGAAGGAGGTAAAGGCGGGGAGGATGGAGGGTCCTTTTGACCACCCCCCCTTTGCAAACTTCAGGATCTCCCCGTTAGGCCTAGTCCCCAAAAGAGAGCCATTTCAGTTTCGTTTGATCCATCATTTATTTTTTCCTTTTGGTCACTCGTTGAATGATCAGATCGACACCAGTGTGGTCTCGGTCTCATACGCGTCTTTTGACACAGCGATTGACAAGCTACGCCTCTTAGGTAAGGATGCATTGATGGCTAAGGCTGACATCCAATCTGCTTTTAGGTTACTCCCCTTGAACCCTATAAGTTTTAATTCACTAGGCATTTGTTTTGAGGACAGGTTTTACTTTGACAAAGCTCTGCCCATGGGCTGCTCAATCTAGTGTTTTTATTTTGAAGCTTTTGCAACCTTTTTGGAGTGGGTAGTGAGCATGGTATCTGGTTCCGGACAGTTGATCCATTATTTGGATGATTTTTTGTCCCGGAGGTTCAACTGAATGCTCTCACCTATTATATTCTTTCCAAATGGTATGCAAACATTTTGGTATTCCTTTGGCGGACGAGAAGACTGTCCCTCCGGTAACTTGCATTGAGTTCCTGGGTATAACAATAGATTCGGTCGCAATGGAATTCAGATTACCAGACGACAAAATTTATAAGTTATCCCAAACCCTTAAATTGCTCTACAGGAAGCGTAAGGTCACACTGAGGGAAATGCAATCCCTCCTGGGTCAACTGGCTTTTGCATCAAGAGTGCTACCCATAGGCAGGGTTTTCTCCAGGAGTCTATACACAGCAATATCCGGTCTTAGGAATCCATCAGCTCATGTCAGGTTAACAGCTGACATCAAGAGGGACCTCCTGGTTTGGCTGCAATTCCTGGAATGCTTTAACGGTAGAACCATGTGGCAACAGGATTTTGTGCTAGACGAGGATTTTCAGCTGGAAACTAACGCGGCAGGTTCAGTTGGCTTCGGGGCTGTTTGGGGGAACCATTGGTGTATGGATACCTGGCCTGTGAGGTGGATCACCAGTGGTTTCTGCAAAAACATAGTGCTTTTAGAGCTCTTCCCCGTAATTGAATCCTTAGAAATATGGGGCCAGCAGTTTGCCAACAAAAGGTTGCTTTTAAGCACTGACAATAAGGGTGTAGCTTTTGCTGTGAACACACTGTCATCAAAGTGTCCCGCAGTTGTTTCATACCTACGGCATCTGTTTTTTCTATGTTTAAAAAGAAACATCTGGCTGAAAGCGAGATATATACCTGGTAAGACGAATGTAATTGCTGACGCTCTCTCGTCTCTCTCCCGGGGGCAGACCCAGTAGGGATGGTGTGTCCCTCCCATCTATGGGATCTGATCTGATTGCCCGTAATATACGTAATTCGGTGGCGGTCTCTACCTGGAAGAATTACACTTCATCCTGGTTCTTTTATGGTCGGCCTTTTTAGTTTCATTGGGTGCATCCATGTCAAATTATTCAGAGGATCTGGTAATGCTGTTTCTCGAGTCTCTAATACAGAGGCAGTATTCCTGGTCCCATGTCAGCAAAACTCTGTCCGGGGTATCATTTTTTCTGCGCCTTTACAACTTGCCTCCCTGTCATAATTTTTTTTGCGGTGAGGCAGGTATTAAAGGGTTACAGGAGAAGCTCATTTAGGAAGGATACCAGGTCACCAGTCACGCCGGCTATCCTTTCCCAGATCTGCGAGGCTACCTCTATAATATGTTCCTCAGCATATGAAGCCATCCTGTTTAAATCAATGTTTGTCACTGCATTTTTCGGTGCATTCAGGATCTCGGAGTTGCTTCCCACCTCCGGTAAGAGTGCTTCGGGAATCCTATTGTCCGAGGTACTCTTACTAGAGAATAGTTTAAAATGATTTATAAGGTTTAGCAAGACGGATGCCTTAGGAAGAGGGGCATGGGTATCGCTAAAAGAATACAGTGTGGGGCATATTTGCCCATTGGCAAATATGCAGGAGTACCTGCGTATACGCCCACCGTTTCCTGGTTTATTATTTTTGCACAAGGATGGCTCTCCAGCATCCAGTTACCAATTTTCAGCGGTGTTGAAGAAATGTATGACGCATATTTACCTAGGTCATGTGAAGATAACATTACATTATTTTCGTATCGGAGCAGCCACGGAGGCCGCAAGGATTGGTTTGGAGGAAAGTATAATTAAAAGGATTGGTAGATGGAAGTCGAGTGCTTTTAAACTGTATATTCGCCCTTATTAAAAGTTTAATTTATTTCAGGTCACCATCGTTCAGTTTGGATTTTAGGTCACTCATTTGTTTTTTGAGCACAGAGGAGAGCCACGAATAGGAGCTATTCGGAGAATCTGGGTCTGGATCCTTCAGCGTTCAAAGTATACTGGCACGGTCGCAGAGGAATGGTGTGGGATGATTTCATTTTCGAATTGGGCAGGTTGTATACATTTTTTCCTCCGCCAGACATAATGCAGGTACATCTAGGAGGTAACGATATTGGTAAAGTGAAAACATACGAGTTGGTAAACAGGATGAAGGATTCTTTTAATTTTTTAAAGGTTGGTTTCTCCAAAATACGGTCCTGTTTTTTTCCGAGGTTATTCCGCGCCTGCGCTGGTTGGAATCTTTAGTTTGCAAACCATTTGAGAAGGTCCGTAAACGGATTAATAGAGCAATGGAAATTTTTTTACCTCCCGAGCTGGGATTTTCATCTAGGCATCGGGACTTGGAGGGCGGTTGTCCGGGCCTGTATTGGATGGATGGGGTCCATCTGTCGGATATAGGCCTGGATATCTTCAATTTAGGCCTCCAATCGTGCATAGAGGCGGCCGCGGTTTGGGGTGGTGTGGACAGAAGGGTGGCTATGGCCCCTCCTTCTGTCGTTTGGGAGAATTAAGGATTTGGTGAAGAATCAGCTCGAGTCTCAAGTGGCTGAGCTGGGGTTGGTTATGGTGGATTAATTGACTAAGTGATATACAGTTATGTTTTACGGTTATGGAATATTACCTGTATTAATTATTAAACCAATGAATCAGGCCGTGGCCAAGTTATCTTCCAAACAGTTTATATGTATCATTGTAAAATAAATATTTTCAAGGATGATGGTGGTTGGTCTCTTATTTCTTTATGCATGATTGGTTGTTTTCTATGCATAATGCCTGTGGTCCCATTGATCCCAGCGTCCAAGTGCTGGGGTGGCAGGCTTAAAGATGACTGGTTACACCAGGACACCACCCGGGGTTCTCCGCCTCTTTGGATTACACCAAACATGTAGCAATTAATGGTCTATCATTTCCACCTAGAATGGTTGTTGGAGTGACTGGCTTCTGTCACTATTTCATTGGTTTTAGACCGACTTATGCCTATGCAGCTGAATGATCAATACCACCCACAGTGGTATCTTGCTATTCACTCTCTATGGAACTTCTTTATAAACAGCTACATATATAGGTCCTGAGTGCTGTAAATCTGGTATGATGACCTTAAAACTTCTGTCCCCCCTGTTTTTTACTGTCTGTACTACTGGGGGGGGTCTGTAGGGGGGTGTCTGCACTGAGGGGGGGACTATAGTTGTTGGGGGACACAATTTTTTGTTTTTTGCACCGGGTGACACCAAATCTAGTGATGCCACTGCAGTGGGGGAGATGTGGATATTACAGTCGGGGGGGGTGGATATTAAAGTGGGGGAGATTTTTTTTTGCCGATCTGAAAAATTATCCGATCCGTGGCTCTGATCCGAGGAACGATCCGGACCGTGAGTTTTTTGATCCATTGCACCCCTAGTCACTATGCTTTTATTCCCCCCACTACAAAGCCAGATTTGTTTTCTGTTTTATATACTCTGTAATTGTGAAAGTCTTTTGACACAAAACACACAACTGGTATAAAAAATAAAGATAGATAGATATCTCTATCTCTTAACCAATACTTACTGTAATTAACTAGGCACAGATATCAGGTTAGCACGATTTAAAACAGATTCAATCTGAAAAGATGGAACTATTCTATGTAGAAGCTTGCCATCTAAAATGTCATAAAATATATCATGAATCATTCAGACGTAATCAATAATGTATGGTGGAATAATACTTCTGTCATACATTTTCTTCACACTGACAATTGTATATACAGTACTGACTCATGTATTTACTCATTCAGGGTTGCTAAAGCAATTTACCTAGAAAAGCAAATGCCCGCTGACGGGACCTTCTGCAAAATAGTACATACTAAAAATTCTCTGGGGGATTTGATGGGTACTATGAAAATTTGCAGCTTTCAGGCCACAAATGGTACTGTGAAGAATCTTAATCTAGTGTGTTTTGCTAAATATGTAAGAAATGCTGGACAGGTACTAACAGTTATTGACGAGTTGCTTTCTCCCAATGATGAATTAGCATCCACAGGCACATGTTGAACAAGTAGCAGGAAAGAACTGCTTAGGCTGGACACTTTACAATCAATGCATTCCGTTAGAAGACAAACCTGTGTAATCCTCTTCAGCCCATCAGTTTAACAAGATATGCGTCTCAGAGACACATTACGGTTTTGTTTCAAGTAAAGGGGACAAGCATTTAGCTATAAAACAGCAGCCATATATAGTTATCCTAATTCACAATAAAAGCATTACATGACGAAATTGCTAGAAAAGCCTTGGTGCAAAGTTCCCCATAACCACGGACCAGATCCTGTGATTGCTCAACCCACTGAAACAAGTTTTGTAATTGGTCTTTGTTGGACAACTATGCATTTGCTTTATAATACTGTAATGAGCCTAGCATAATAAAAAATATATATACCGTATTTATCGGTGTATAACACGCACAGGTGTATAACACGCACCCTAACTTTAAGAGGGAAGTTTCAGAAGAAAAAAAACTTTCCACAGCCCCCTGCGTATAACAGACAGACACAGTTTACTGTCTATTTTCAGGGTAAAAAAAAGTGTGTGTTATAGGCCAATAAATACATACAAAAAAAATAAAAAAAAACACAATTATGAAGGCTACACCTTTGTTACCCACATATTAAGACCTAGTCTGCCGATTCTACCTCTGTGGCTAAAAAAAAAAAAAAATCAACCAAAATTGTGTCTGCTTACATCACTAACTGACCCATCCTGTGAAAAGGTGGGTACACAGAGTACTTTCCTGTGCTCTACAAGTCCCAGCATTCAATGCTTCTAAGGAAACAAGGAGTAAACATTAAAAAGATCGGATGAATGATCGTAAAGTTCCTCAATGTTTCACAGCAGGTGAAACAGAGGATGGTACTAATTGTACAAAAACTAATTCTCGGACAAAGGTTTTTTGTTGTAAGTTTCTGATCATGCTCATGTCCCACCAAAACAGTATGCATTACAACGCAAATCGTTCTGTTCACGTATGAGAACATTTTAGTTTTTCCCTTTTTAATTTGAAAGATGTCAAAACGTTAGGTACACACTATACAAAAATGTCATGATCATGCCTCATACAGAACTTCCTCCCCCCCCCCCCCCCCAATTGCCTCATAGTGTTGTACCCTACTTTACTCCTGCCCTCTTCCACTACTACTACAATCTCATCCATATACCACAGGGAGATTTGGGAGGAGTATACACACATTCAATAAAGGTATCCAGCCTTCATAACATTTAATATGGATTGAACATATGAAAACCTATCCAATGAGTAATGGGTGGAGGCAGTAGAGAGGAACAAGGTTCACTGATCTAAGTGTATGATTCATAATGGCTTGAGAAGTAATGTGTGAGATAGGTGAGGGAAATAAAGCCTATACAGTGACTTGGATGGATATTAATGATATTTATAGCACTACCTGGGGCGAGTTCCTGTTTTCTTGGATCCCCTGCAGTTCTTCTCCTGGTCCCAGACATACAGTGCGGAAAATAAGTATTTGAACACCCTGCTATTTTGCAAGTTCTCCCACTTGGAAATCATGGAGGGGTCTGAAATTGTCATCGTAGGTGCATGTCCACTGTGAGAGACATAATCAAAAAAAAAAAATTCCAGAAATCACAATTTATGAATTTTTAACTATTTATTTGTACGATACAGCTGCAAAGAAGTATTTGAACACCTGTCTATCAGCTAGAATTCTGACCCTCAAAGACCTGTTGGTCTGCATTTAAAATGTCCACCTCCACTCCATTTATTATCCTAAATTAGATGCACCTGTTTGAGGTCATTAGCTGCATAAAGACACCTGTCCACCCCATACAATCAGTAGGAATCCAACTACTAACATGGCCAAGACCAAAGAGCTGTCCAAAGACACTAGAGACAAAATTGTACACCTCCACAAGGCTGGAAAGGGCTACGGGGAAATTGCCAAGCAGCTTGGTGAAAAAAGGTCCACTGTTGGAGCAATCATTAGAAAATGGAAGAAGCTAAACATGACTGTCAATCTCCCTCGGACTGGGGCTCCATGCAAAATCTCACCTCGTGGGCTCTCAATGATCCTAAAAAAGGTGAGTAATCAGCCCAGGACTACACGGGAGGAGCTGGTCAATGACCTGAGACCACCGTTTCCAAGGTTACTGTTGGTAATACACTAAGACGTCATGGTTTGAAATCATGCATGGCACGAAAGGTTCCCCTGCTTAAACCAGCACATGTCAAGGCCCGCCTTAAGTTTGCCAATGACCATTTGGATGATCCAGAGGAGTCATGGGAGAAAGTCATGTGGTCAGATGAGACCAAAATAGAACTTTTTGGTCATAATTCCACTAACCGTGTTTGGAGGAAGAAGAATGATGAGTACCATCCCAAGAACACCATCCCTACTGTGAAGCATGGGGGTGGTAGCATCATGCTTTGGGGGGGGTTTTTCTGCACGTGGGACAGGGCGACTGCACTGTATTAAGGAGAGGATGACCGGGGCCATGTATTGCGAGATTTTGGGCAACAACCTCCTTCCCTCAGTTAGAGCTTTGAGGATGGGTCTTCCAACATGACAATGACCCGAAGCACACAGCCAGGATAACCAAGGAGTGGCTCTGTAAGAAGCATATCAAGGTTCTGGCCTGGCCTAGCCAGTCTCCAGACCTAAACCCAATAGAGAATCTTTGGTGGGAGCTCAAACTCCGTGTTTCTCAGCGACAGCCCAGAAACCTGACTGATCTAGAGAAGATCTGTGTGGAGGAGTGGGCCAAAATCCCTCCTCCAGTGTGTGCAAACCTGGTGAAAAACTACAAGAAACGTTTGACCTCTGTAATTGCAAACAAAGGCTACTGTACCAAATATTAACATTGATTTTCTCAGGTGTTCAAATACTTATTTGCAGCTGTATCATCCAAATAAATAATTAAAAAAATCATACATTGTGATTTCTGGATTTTTTTTTTGATTATGTCTCTCACAGTGGACATGCACCTACGATGACAATTTCAGACCCCTCCATGATTTCCAAGTGGGAGAACTTGCAAAATAGCAGGGTGTTCAAATACTTATTTTCCGCACTGTATGGGCTCATTTAGAGATAGCATAATTGACAATGTTTTATGTCGCCAAGTCTAACATTGTTGCGGGTAGGCTGTCTTTGCAAAATGTAGGTGCAATTGTAGATACTTAAAATTTGTCTGGTTTATAATCACACTTTATAGATTCTAGGACCCTTCCATGGTCTCCAAAAGAAGCCCATGAAAAACACAAGAACCCAGAACAGCTCCACTACTGGATGGACAAGAATTGTCACGTTGTAATGCAACAGAAATGACTGCTGTTACCCTAGTGGAGGTGTTCAAACATTTTTGTAATCTGTATTTTATTTAAATCAAGAATACAAAAAAAAAAAAAAAAGATATATATAGAGATATATATATTATATATATATTAAAAACACACACACACACACACACACACACACACGGCATGCCTCCAAATATGGACAACTGCCTTTGCACGCATGTAAACAAGTGATATACACAAGTAGAAATTTTAACAACCCAAGATCTATTCTGATTGCTCTGATACACAAGTAGAAGCTGGTCTTAGGCCTGGCTCTGTGTCAAAAGGCATGCTGGAAAACCAGCATCCGATCAGCACTGGCAGCCAATTGGGGGTGGGGGGGCGTTGCCCCCCTGTCAGACTACAATAGTACAGCGGGGGGATTGCTGCAACATTGTGCATGTTAGTATGAAAACAAGAAGAAAGTATCCTCACATGTAGTGAGCATGTGGATACATAAATAGAGCACGTGCCACGTCCTGAAATTTCAATAAACACAAAATTTGCAGGGCATGTTATGGACTTTAGAGGCACAGTAGTATAATGTGGGTACAATGCAAGAGAGACAATCTCTTAAGTTAAAAAAGTTTTTTTTTAATACCATATAAGAATAATACGTTAAACATATTCCAGTTCCATAGGAGCTGTGAATATAGACAGCATACTCAATTGATTACATCAAAGTCCCATATACTTCACACTTTAGTATGTACAAACTGGTAAACTCATAATCATAATACAAATCTTAAATGAAGATCAAGGTTCCATGGTGAGATTTCTGTTCAAAGAAGTATAGAGGAGACGAACAGGCTTGGTGTTGAAGGGCGATGATGTAATGTATTGGCTCTGACCGGTTTAGCGTTGATGACAACGCTTCTTCAAAGAGCATCTTGGGTGAGATTAGATATCTAAAATCGTTTAAAAAAAAACCTTTATTAACTTAAGAGATTGTCTCTCTTGCATTGTACCCACATTATACTACTGTGCCTCTAAAGTCCATAACATGCCCTCCAAATTTTGTGTTTAGTGCATGTTAGCATGGTCATCTCTTTCCCCCTCATTCAGCCCACTGGGTTGTATAAAACTACACTTATAGTGTGTACCCAGCTTTAGATTTTAACCAGCTGTGCAAGGACAGACTTTTTTGAAACTGCATGTGCCTTGGTACCTCCTTGTGTACTACATGCTCTCAAAAAGGTTACATATGCACTTGTCAGGAAGTATACAGAGGTGTGACCAAGACGATGGCCCTACGGGATGCTGCAGCAAAAACCATGAACAAGCCTTCTATTAACCTCCCTGGCGGTATGATTCTTTAAGATTTTAGGTGCTAAAAGCGGTACCATTATTTGCAAGGGAATTTGGCGTTTTATACTGTAGGCTTGTAATTCTTAGGAATAACTCACTTAAATCTATTCAAACAAGAGTCTAATAGGCATCCCGGGTATGATTTTTTTTTTTTTTTTTAATTAAAAATTATAATATAATAAATAATTATAAAAAATGATCACAAATGATAATATAATTATAGTAAAAATTATTCAATAATGTAATCAAATCAAAATCACTGAAATTTGCTCAGTTGCAGAATTTTTGCTGTCATTTTTTTTTTTTTTTTATGACGAATTTCCCCATAAATCGCTATCGCTAAATTCTGCAAGTGATTCTGATTTATTATCGCTGTTTTTTAGCTGCTCTAAAACAATTTTTGCCATAAAGGGACACTTTTGGTTGCTATGGGCAATCTACAGTTTGCAGGGAGAAAGAAAAGTTTTTATTATACAAAATGACATGTAGTGTACAGGGCAGACCACTAGGGACATGGGGGGTGTGTATTTTTTACATACAGTACTGTAATCTATAAGATTACAGTGTACTGTATGTATAGTGTTTGTTTACTTTTTTAAATTTGGCGCCGTTCCCCCCCCTACGTCGCGACGCTCGCAGGGAAGGGAATCGGCGGAACACACAGCATCAGGCGGACATCCGGCCGCCGTGTACTGCGGGGATTCGTCGCTGGATCGCAGAGAAAAGGTAAGTAAACTTTTTCTGCATCCAGCGAGGTAAGCGCGTGTGTGGCACGGGGTTACCGATATTAGCTTAAAAATCTCACCCCGTGCCACACACGTGAAGACCGCCAGGGAGGCTAGTCTGACCGGCGATCCAGCGGGAAACCCCGCCGGATCGCCAGGAATTTTTGGGGGAAAAAAAAATGCACCCCGAGCGTGACTCGGGGTTACCGCTTCTGGCACTGAATGTTAACCCCGAGTCACGCTCGGGAATACCGCCAGGGAGGTTAAGAAATAAAAACCACACACCCAACCACCACATGTGTGCATGTGTGTGGCATACAGTAGAGGCAGCATTGATGCATACAGATCAGCGAGCTCCAATAGTTCTCTAGCATGTAGGAGCTATTTATATTTGAATGTAAAATATTTTTTTTATATATACAGTACAGACCAAAAGTTTGGACACACCGTCTCATTCAAAGAGTTTTCTTTATTTTCATGACTATGAAAATTGTAGAGTCACACTGGAGGCATCAAAGCTATGAATTAACACATGTGGAATTATATACATAACAAGAAAGTGTAAAACAACTGAAAATATGTCATATTCTAGGTTCTTCAAAGTAGCCACCTTTTGCAGCAGACACATCTCTAGAACAACTGTTAAGAGGAGACTGTGTGAATCAGGCCTTAATGGTAGAATATCTGCTAGGAAACCACTGCTAAAGAAAGGCAACAAGCAGAAGAGACTTGTTTGGGCTAAAGAACACAAGGAATGGACATTAGACCAGTGGAAATCTGTCTGTGCTTTGGTCTGATGAGTCCAAACTTGAGATCTTTGGTTCCAACCACCGTGTCTTTGTGCATCGCAGAAAAGGTGAACGGATGGACTCTACATGCCTGGTTCCCACCGTGAAGCACGGAGGAGGAGGTGTAATGGTGCTTTGCTGGTGACACTGTTGGGGATTTATTCTGTTTCAATATGTTTATTGTTATATATTTAGCTTCAAATAAAATATTACAGAATGGAATAAAAGAAAAAATTGTACACCTTTATTTATTCAAAAATTGAAGGCATACTGAACAAGCATGGCTACTACAGCATCTTGCAGCGGCATGCTATTCCATCCGGTTTGCGTTTAGTTGGACCATCATTTATTTTTCAACAGGACAATGACCCCAAACACACCTCCAGGCTGTGTAAGGGCTATTTGACCAAGACGGCGAGTGATGGGGTGCTGCGCCAGATGACCTGGCCACCACAGTCACCGGACCTGAACCAAATTGAGATGGTTTGGGGTGAGTTGGACCGTAGAGTGAGGGCAAAAGGGCCAACAAGTACTAAGCATCTCTGGGAACTCCTTCAAGACTGTTGGAAGACCATTTCAGGTGACTACCTCTTAAAGCTCATTAACCACTTAAGACCCGGACCAAAATGCAGGTAAAGGACCTTGCCCCTTTTCTTTCTCGTACATCACGGGACACAGAGCGGCATATTCATTACTATGTGGGTTATATGGAGTACCTTCAGGTGTGGACACTGGCAATCTTCAAACAGGAAGTCCCCTCCCTATATAACCCCCTCCCCTAGAGGGAGTCCCTCAGTTTTTTCGCCAGTGTCTTAGGTGTTGGTCACGGAATAGCTTTGCTCCACATCCTTGGGATTAAGGGCGGGCTACCGGATCTGTCCAAGGAGCCTCAGTGCCAAAGTGGACAGTACCCGGGCCCCAAACCGTGGGGTTTTGCCTATAATGCTCCTCTTTGGAGGGCTGGACCCTGGGCCCAGGACTTGGAGTTTGCAAAAACCATAAAGTTCCTGCTTGCCAGGGTGCTATATAGGTCCAGGACAGTGGGTACCTTCATAGGACCCCAGGGCCTGAAGGTCTACTACGCTACCCACGGAGATGGGAGAAGATTGGATCAGTTTGCTGGTCAAACATCCTGCAGCATGGAGCAGGTAAGGGGGAGCCTGCGGGACTTGGTTCGACAGCAGGCTCCCCGGGGTAACCTAAAAGGGGGGATAGCCTAAGTATGCTCTGCATGGGCAACCGTGATCACTATGTCTAAAAGAGACAGGATGACACCCTTTCTCCCCCCATCACTAGGCCCCCCTGTCTAAATATGTGTTGCTAGCTAACCTGCTGTTTCTTCCTAGGGCTAGTAAGGATCCCTAGGGGCCTTGAGAGAGTCCTACCTGGCCGGGGGTTTGAATCTGCCGCCTGTTTCTGCGTGCCTGGATCTCCAGCAGCGCGGCTCCTCCATGTTCCTCCTGGATCCGGCATACGCGCGCGCGCGCGCGCGCGTGCGCGCGCACGTCTTATTGACGTTTTTCGCGCCGTCCAGACAGGAGGGCGGGGGGGGGGGCGGGCCTGCGGCGTCATACAGGGGCGCGCCTTTGTGCTGTTATAGACAGCAGGCCTTGTCAGGGCTCAGTCTGAGGCTGATTTTTTCAAGGAGAGGACGCAGAGCGGCAGAACAGTGACTCCCGGTGGCGGAAGAGGGGTAGTACATGTGGACTTTGTTCCAATGCCTTTATTGTTAAGCCAAGAAATCCCCCTTATTTTGCAGCAGGTTGGAGGCTGGCAAACTTAAATTAGGGTCATTGTATGTTGTCAAATATATAATATATAATATATAATTATTTAAAAAAAAAAAAAAAAAAAAAAGAAAAGACCAACATACGGGCCCATCAGTTTTTGGGGACACTAGTGATCTATTCTCCCCTAAACTCTGAAATTTGTACTCCTGGCCACTACAGTCTGTTGTGTGGGCGGAGTCCCTCGATTTTGTATTATGGCTTCCAAGGGTTCGGGGTCAAAGGGGACAAAAAAGACCAAAAAACAAAAGGGGTCCCTTTCTGATTCTGATATGCCGATACTTTCCCCGCAGCTTATTAATTTAAGAAGCGCCTTGGATGAGCCATTAGGGGGATCTGGTGCGGAGGCTGGCCCAGATCAGCCCAGCCCTGTGTTTATCACAGAGGAGATGCTAGCCGTATCCCTAGGGGGGCTAGAAGAGAGAATAGCGGCATTGATCGCCAGAGCTATTCCTGGTAAGAAACGGGTTAGATCCCCATCACCAGGGGGTGTATCCTCAGATGCTGAGATTCTCTCTCCGGAGGAATTAGAATCACAGGAGGATCAACTGGACCTGAACCAAGAGGGTTCAGGGATGGAGGGGTCTACCTCTGAGGAACCATTTTCAGACTCCCAGACAGAGAGACTGTGGGTACAGTCTTTGACGGACATGGTCCGCTCGGCATTTAGTTTGCCATTGCCAGAACTTCAGGTTCCTCCGGTATCCTCTCTGGGCTCTTTGAAAGCCCCGTTAAGCAACGCAGTTTTTCCGGTCCATCCTCTCTTGGAGGAATTGATCTTTCGGGATTGGGTACGGCCGGACAGGGTTTTTCTGCCACCGAAAAGATTTGCGGTCATTTATCCCATGGAGGAAAAATTCTCCAAGAAGTGGAGGCTCCCAGTAGTGGATGCAGCCATCTCATGTGTGAATAAATCACTAACTTGCCCGGTGGAAAACATACATATGTTTAAAGATCCGGTTGATAAAAGATTAGAGACACTTTTAAAAGCATCCTTTGCTACGGCAGGAGCAGTGGTGCAGCCAGCGGTAGCTGCAATTGGAGTTTGTCAGGCATTAAAAGACCAGACAAAAGAGATGTTAAAGGACATGCCTACCCGACAAGCAGAAGAGTTTGCTGACATTCCCAGAGCTCTGTGTTTCGCGGTAGATGCTATAAAAGATTCCATCCAGCAGGCTTCTCGTTTATCACTATGTTTGGTACACATGAGAAGGCTCTTATGGTTGAAGAACTGGGCGGCAGAACCCCCATGCAAAAAGCTTCTGGCAGGATTTCCCTTCCATGGAGGACGACTCTTCGGAGAAGATCTGGATAAATATATTCAGACTATTTCAAATGGCAAGAGTACCCTTTTACCGGTCAAAATGACATTCCGGGCTCCTACATTTAAAAGGCAGCTTTTTCCTGTCTCGGGGCCCTCTAATTCCAGGCAGTATCGACGGCCGCCTGCACGATCCAACGTTAACAGTAGATCGCAGGGACAGACCCCTGGGGGTAAGAAGCCGTGGTATCGCAAGCCGTCAAAGACAGCCCCTAAGTCTGCCTTATGAAGGGGCGCCCCCACTCTCACGGGTGGGGGGAAGGCTTCGTCTCTTCTCAGAAGTTTGGGAAGCCAAGATCCCCGACAATTGGGCCCGGGCATCTGTAACCACAGGTTACAGATTGGAGTTTCTAAGATATCCTCCGCCTCATTTTCAAGAATCAAGGCTACCAAGGGATCCAGCAAGGAAGGCCTCAATGCTGGCAGCTTTGGATCACCTGCTTTGCCAGGACGTAATTATAGAAGTGCCAGCCCAAGAGCAAGGCCTAGGTTTCTATTCCAATCTCTTTGTCATACCAAAGCCCAACGGCGATGTCAGGCCAATCTTGGACCTAAAGAGGTTAAACGCTTATCTAAGGGTGCGGTCCTTCCGGATGGAATCCATCCGGTCAGCAGCCGCCGCGCTTCAGAAAGACGATTTTCTGGCCTCCATAGACATAAAAGATGCTTACCTTCATGTACCAATCTTTCAGTCGCATCAAAGGTTTTTACGCTTCGCGGTGGGGCAGCGACACTTCCAATTCAGGGCGCTCCCTTTCGGGCTGGCCACGGCCCCCCGGGTATTCACGAAGATCCTAGCCCCAGTTCTGGCCAATTTAAGGATCCAAGGAGTCACAGTCCTAGCATACTTGGACGACCTTTTAATCATAGATCACTCACGGACGGGTCTGCAAAAGGCAGTAAACCTCACGGTTCGGTACCTCGAAGAATTCGGCTGGGTCCTAAACCAGGGAAAGTCAGCATTCCAGCCTACAAAGCAGTTGGAATACCTCGGCATGAGGTTAGACACAGAACATCAAAAGGTGTTCCTGCCCCTTGTAAAGATCAAGGCGATCAAGGGGTTGGTTCAGTTGGTTATAAACAAGAAAAGACCAACTATTCGCCTGTGTATGCGATTACTAGGCAAGCTAGTGGCCACATTCGAGGCAGTACCATACGCTCAGATCCACACTCGCGTCCTACAGGCAGCCATTCTAGCAGCCTGGGGCAAGAGGGCACATGCCTTAGAGTCCCCTTTGACGCTATCATCAAGGGTCCGACAGAGCCTGGCCTGGTGGTTGAACCCTCAGAATCTTCTAAAGGGAAGATCCTTCAGCCCTGTTGTCTGGAAGGTAGTTACCACAGACGCCAGCCTGGCAGGCTGGGGGGGCGGTCTTCGAAGGGTTCTCCCGCCAGGGAACTTGGGTGAAAGCAGAGAGGCAGCTCCCCATCAATATCTTGGAAATCAGAGCTGCTCGCCTAGCCCTGTTGGCGTGGACCTCCAGATTAAAGGGGTTCCCGGTGAGAATCCAGTCAGACAATGCCACGGCGGTGGCATACATAAACCACCAAGGGGGAACCAGGAGCCAGGCCGCTCAAAGGGAAGTGAACTTGATTTTTCAATGGGCAGAGGTTCATGTACCCTGCATTTCAGCGATATTCATTCCCGGAGTGGACAACCTGCAGGCAGACTTCTTAAGTCGCCAGAGTCTGTTGCCAGGGGAGTGGTCTCTGCATCCCCAGGTCTTTCAGACAATCTGCCAGAGGTGGGGAACGCCAGACGTAGATATAATGGCATCCAGGTTCAACAAGAAACTAGACAGGTTCGTGTCGCGAGCGAGGGATCCTATGGCCTGCGGAACCGATGCGTTGGTTTGCCCTTGGCATCAATTCAAACTTCTATATGCATTCCCTCCACTACAGTTACTCCCCCGCCTGTTGCGCAAGATCAGAGTGGAGCACAAGCCAGTCATTCTAATAGCTCCAGCTTGGCCCCGGAGGGCTTGGTACTCACTAGTCCTGAATATGGCAGTGGGAGACCCTTGGACTCTTCCTCTACAACCAGACCTACTCTCACAAGGCCCGATCCTCCACCCTACATTACAGCGTCTAAATTTGACGGCCTGGAGGCTGAATCCCTGATTCTCAGGGGTAGGGGTCTGTCTAGGCAGGTAATCCCTACCCTGATTAAGGCTAGAAAGCCGGTCTCCAGGGTAATTTATTACAGGGTGTGGAGGAACTATATAGGCTGGTGTGAATCCAAAAGATGGAATTGCCGCAAATATACTATTGATAGGGTGTTAAGTTTTCTCCAGCTAGGAGTGGATAAAGGCCTGGCACTAAGCACAATCAAAGGACAGATCTCAGCTCTGTCAGTGTGGTTTCAGAGGCCGCTGGCCACCCACTCGCTGGTAAAGACCTTCTTACAGGGGGTCTTGCGTATTAATCCTCCTGTCAAGTCACCAGTTTGTCCTTGGGACCTAAATCTTGTCCTGTCCACTCTACAGAAACAGCCTTTTGAGCCTTTGGCTGAGATTCCTTTACTCTTACTGACAAGAAAATTGGTTTTCTTGGTCGCCATAGTTTCGGCCAGGAGAGTGTCAGAATTAGCAGCCTTATCGTGTAAGGAACCATATCTTGTTCTGCATAAGGACAGGGCAGTTCTCCGGCCCCATCCTTCCTTTCTACCAAAGGTTATATCCAAATTTCACTTAAACCAGGATTTGGTACTTCCATCCTTCTTTCCAAAACCTACATCTAGAAAGGAGGGGTTGCTGCATACCTTGGATATTGTCCGGGCCATGAAGGCCTATCTTAAAGCTACGGAAAAGATCCGGAAAACAGAGGTGTTATTAGTTCTACCAGATGGCCCCAAGAAGGGGCAGGCAGCTGCAAAATCCACCATCTCGAGATGGATTAGACAATTAATCATTCAAGCCTACGGATTGAAGAGGTTGCCCCCTCCGTTGTCGGTAAAGGCCCATTCTACCAGGGCCATGGGCGCCTCTTGGGCAGCACACCATCAGATCTCTATGGCTCAGATATGCAAGGCGGCAACGTGGTCATCAGTCCACACGTTTACAAGGTTTTATCAACTAGACGTGAGAAGAAATGCGGATACTGCCTTTGGTCAGGCAGTACTACAGGCTGCAGTTTGAAATCCTCGGGATCAGAAACACCCTTGGTTATATAAAAAAAAAAAAAAAAAAAAAAAGAAAAAGGTTCTTCTTTCTTGACTAATTTGGAAATATTATTATGATTTGAGTTTAGCTCTAAAATTGAATCCTTCTTTGGAAGATGTCTCCCTCCCCTCATTAAAGCATTGCTTTCGGACATCCCACATAGTAATGAATATGCCGCTCTGTGTCCCGTGATGTACGAGAAAGAAAAAGGGATTTTTAAATACAGCTTACCTGTAAAATCCTTTTCTTGGAGTACATCACGGGACACAGAGCTCCCACCCCTCTTTTGGGTGACCATTTTGGGAGGCATACTGCTTGCTACAAAACTGAGGGACTCCCTCTAGGGGAGGGGGTTATATAGGGAGGGGACTTCCTGTTTGAAGATTGCCAGTGTCCACACCTGAAGGTACTCCATATAACCCACATAGTAATGAATATGCCGCTCTGTGTCCCGTGATGTACTCCAAGAAAAGGATTTTACAGGTAAGCTGTATTTAAAAATCCCTTTTTTGCGATTCGGCACTGCGTCGTTTTAACTGACAATTGCGCGGCCGTGCGACGTGGCTCCCAAACAAAATTGGCGTCCTTTTTTTCCTACAAATAGAGCTTTCTTTTGGTGGTATTTGATCACCTCTGCCGTTTTTATTTTTTGCGCTATAAACAAAAATAGAGCGACAATTTAAAAAAAAAAATGCAATATTTTTTACTTTTTGCTGTAATAAATATCCCCCAAAAATATATAAAAAAACATTTTTTTTCCTCAGTTTAGGCCGATACGTATTCTTTTAAGTATTTTTGGTAAAAAAAAAAAAAAATCGCAATAAGCGTTTATCGGTTGGTTTTCGCAAAATTTATAGCGTTTACAAAATAAGTGATAGTTTTATTGCATTTTTATAAAAAAAAAATGTTTTTACTACTAATAGCGGCGATCAACGATTTTTTTTCGTGACTGCGACAATATGGCGGACACTTCGGACAATTTTGACACATTTTTGGGACAATTGTCATTTTCACAGCAAAAAATGCATTTAAATTGCATTGTTTACTGTGGAAATGACAGTTGCAGTTTGGGAGTTAACCACAGGTGGCGCTGTAGGGGATGTGTGACCTATGTGTTGTGTTTACAACTGTAGGGGGGTGTGGCTGTAGGTGTGACGTCATCGATCACGTCCCCCTATTACAGGGATGACGCGATCGATGCTACGGCCACAGAGAAGCACGGGGAAGCCGTGTGTACACACGGCTCTCCCCGTTCTTCTGCTCCAGGGACGGATCGCCGCACTGCAGCGGCGATCGGGTCCGCGAATCCCGCGGTCCCGGAGCTTCGGACCGGGTCGCGGGCGCGCGCCCGCGACTGGGTACTAAAATCAACGTATGTATACGTTGATGTGCCCAGCCGTGCCATTCTGCCGACATAAATGTGCAGTAGGTCGGTCCTTAAGTGGTTAAGAGAATGCCAAGAGTGTGCAAAGCAGTCATCAAAGCAAAAAGGTGGCTACTTTGAAGAACCTAGAATATGACATATTTTCAGTTGTTTCACACTTTTTTGTTATGTATATAATTCCACATGAGTTAATTCATAGTTTTAATGCCTTCAGTGTGAAACTACAATTTTCATAGTCATGAAAATAAAGGAAACTTTTTGAATGAGAAGGTGTGTCCAAACTTTTGGTCTGTACCAATTTGTATAATATATATATATATATATATATATATATATATATATATATATATATATCACATATACACATATACACACATATACATACACACACACAACCATTGCAAACTGAACATCCAAGATTCAGCAATTCTGCCCAGCAATTAGGTGCCCAGTACTTCAATATATGTGTCATTATGAGCAATGGCAAAAGTTACATACATTGGAAAAGAAGCAATCAGCTCACATTCATCCACAATGTATATGTGAATTGATACTGAGAAAACATGTCAGCAAACATGGATATAATAAACTGCTAGCTCTGCAGAAAGAACAAGCTTGTAATGATCAGTACAGTGTTTTTTTTTTTGTTTTTTAGGCACCCAAGAAATATTATACATTTGTTCTTTTAAACAAACTTTATTGCAAAGACAGACATGACCTTATAAAATATACTGCATTTGCACATGGTAAGCCTGTAGAGCAGGGATATGCAATTAGCGTACCTCCAGCTGTTGCAAAACTACAAGTCCCATCATGCCTC
Source organism: Rana kukunoris (assembly GCA_029574335.1). Classification (NCBI taxonomy): domain Eukaryota; kingdom Metazoa; phylum Chordata; class Amphibia; order Anura; family Ranidae; genus Rana; species Rana kukunoris. Next base: position 421,976,023 of record CM056052.1, on the reverse strand, counting down.
TGCCTCTGGGTGTCATGCTTGTGGCTGTCAGTCTTGCTATGCCTCATGGGACTTGTAGTTCTGCAACAGCTGGAGGTCCACCAATTGCATATCCCTGCTGTAGAGGACTGTCATGTACACACAACCATCAAAATAAACCACTATTGTGTGGGGAAAATAAAATGATGTGATGGTTACATGGATGCTCAGATACAGCAAGTGTGTCCGATGGAGTGGTGTGATCCGAATATGCCAAAAAGCGATCTATGGTGGGTGACCTCTGCAGGGTGGTTGTCGCTGCCTTCCAAGACCTTTATATTCATTTGTTAATATTGGCAAATTAAACATGTTTTGCAGTGAACTGATGGACACAGTAGAGTGTATATGAATTTCCACTAGTTTCCCTCTGAGGAAGCTGGTGTGCAATTGAAATGTGTTGGGGCTTGGTATCTATTGTGAGATTGTCCATTAAGCATCCATCATGTAACATTCATCTCACAGATCATCATGTTACTGCATCCACTTTCTACCTGTACTTACTTGCCTATTAGTCAACAAATCAATTATGTTTATAGTTTTTTCCCACCCAATAGTGGTTCATTTTGATGGATGGGTGTACCCTCTAATCATCTACAGGTTAAGCCTCATTCAATAAAAACACAATTTTCACCCCACTCAACCCGAGAGCAGAATGAAAAAAACTGATCATTGTACCAACACTGGTTAGTGGAGAGGTTAGTGTGGTGATCTCCTCCCCCACTTTTCCCTTGTGTTTGGACAGGACAGGACAGGACAGGACAGGACAGGACAGGACAGGCACCCCCCCCCCCCCCCCCCCACCAGAACACAATAATCAACGTGCATTGGCTGCTAATGTTGATTGGACACTGGTTAGCCAAAAAGTCTCTTTCTCAAAAGCTGGTCTTTGGACGGTTGTATACGCTGACCAAATGTTGGCCAGTTCAACAGATTTTTGGGACTGTTATTTTATGCACTGCAAAATCACTGTCATCTTTAACCCAACACTTTTCGATCAGCAATTCCACTACTTTTAATAATAATGGTCTTCGATAAAGTTTGTAAAAAAAACAAAAAAAGATATTCTTGAATCTTAGGTGCCCAAAAAGTCCTTTATATTCACTATAAAAAAGGTTTATGGATTCCTCTGGATGTGGCACACCAAGCTAAAACAGATCCTGCAGTCCTGTTATAGACTAGTCAGTACATACTGTAGCTATCAATACAAAGAATCAAGGCAGACAATACTTGAAGATGATACCAGATACACAAATCAAAGTAAAAGCTCAATTTCAAAAACCCTGACCCGTGGTCAGACTCACCAAGCTCGCGGTGGGTGCACGCCCACAATGCTGCATTTTAAAAAGGGGACATACATGTGCGCCCATTTTCCCAACCGTGCCATTGTGTCGACGTATATCGTCTTGCGCTGGTCGGCAAGGGGTTAAAAATCTGAATAAGACGAGTGATTTCCAAATCTCAAACTCCTATTTTATTAACAATAGAACCTGAGAAATGTTCTCTTATTTATAATATTGTAAAAGTAGAAAAAAAGCAATTTTGAAATATATGACAGCAACATATCTGAAAGTTGGGACAAGGCAACAAAAATATGGCAAAATAAGTGGTACCAACAAGAAAGAGCTGGAAGAACATTTTACAACCAGTTAAGTTAATTGGCAATATGTCAGTAACATGATTGAGTATAAGAAGGGCATCTTAGAGAGTCAAAGTGTCTCAGAAGCAAAGATGGACAGAGGTTCACCAATCTGAAAAGCTGCATCTAGAATTGCCAAACAAACAATTTCAGAATATTCTTACACAACATAAAATTGCAAAGACTTTAAATATATCAGCTACATTAAATAAATTCAAAAGATTGTGAATCTGGAGAAATCCCTGTGCGCATGAGACTGAAACAAAATATGACTGATCTTTGGAACCTTAGATGACACTGTATTAAAAAGAACGGGCATAATTCTGCGATGAACTCATAAATACTATAAAAATGTAAGCTTAAAGCTCCATCATGCAAAAAAGCCATATCTGAAAATGATCCACAAATGCTGAAGTCTTCTGTGGGCCAAAGCTCATTTAAAAATGGTCTGCTCCAAAGTGGAAAACTGCTCAATGGGTAAACAAATTGAAATTTGACATACATTTTGGCAACCGTGAGAACCACATACTCCAGACTAAAGAGGGACCTTCCAGGTTGTTATCGGCGTTCAGTTCCAATGCATGCATCACTAATGGTATGGGGGTGCATCAGTGTGTATGGAATGGGCACCATCAATATTGAAAGATTTATCCAGGTTTTAGAGCAGCATATGTGCCCAATCCAGACATCTTATTCAAGAAAGGTCTTGTGTATTTCAGCAGGACAATGCTAGGCTGCAGAAGGGAGGGGGAGAGAGGTGCCAGGAAACCAATAGTGTAGCACAGTTGATTGAGTGAAGAAGATCGGCTGGAGGAAGGAGGCGTGACTAGCCTCTGAAACACGTTGTGATTGGTCCTCTCTCCTCAAGGTTTAACAGGTGCCAACCAACCCACGTCTGCTTGTGGTCAGTGTTCTCTCTCCTGTTTCACAAAGCTGCGGCAAGGACAACTCCACGATCCTGCGTGGGATCATCCCCATAGCCCATCCAGACAAAGACTGTCACCACTGTCATCCTTCGAGTCATCCTTCGAGTCAAACCTGTTATTGATTTTACATGTTATTTACCCAATAAACTGTTACACCATTGGCTGCCTGGCACCTCTCTACCCTTCCCTTCTGTTTGTGGGTTCCCAGATTCCATTTGAGAGCACAGTTATTTTGGATAGATTTGTGAATTTGTATTTTACCTGGACTGAGCACATGAGATATTCTTTGTGTATACCCACATGTACATTAAACATATTTATACTTTGGTAACTTTACACTGGACTGAGAAAAATTCAATACTAAAAATTGTAGGGTTGCCCGATAACACTTTTTTAGGACCGAGTACAAGTACCGATACTTTTTTTTAAATGTGTCCCCAAATGCAGCCATGTCCCCCATACCTAGATGTCGCCGCCACCGCCTAGCGTGCAGGGAACATTACAGCTTTCATTTGAATAGCTGTAGTGTTCCGCCACGTATAGACACTCCCCCTTGTTTGGGATTGGACAGATCACCCGTCAAATCCCGAGCCAGGGGGAGTGTCTATACACGGCGGGGAACACTACAGCTATTTAAAAGAAAGCTGTAATGTTCCCCGCCCGTTCAGCGGCATTGCGGTATGCGGCGGTGGGGGCTGGTAGTATCGGATCTGGCATCGGGGGCATTTGCGGGAGTACAAGTACTCCCGCAAATGCTCAGTATCGGTTCCGGTATCGGTACAACCCTACTAAATTGCATACTGCATCTATGGCAACAGCCTGTCTTTGTAGTAAAAATTCCAGGTGCTTAAAGGGGGTGCCTGCACTCCAGATCTTTCAAAAACGTAAAAAAAAAAAAAAATCATATGCACATATGCCAAGCAAATCTACATTTGGTAGTACTGTAGGTGACAGCTAAAAATCCAACCTAATAAAAAATCAGCCTGACTTTAAAGTGGGAACGTTAATCTCATCTTAAAGAGGACCTGAACTGTTGTGTCTGTACCCAAAAAGGGCCAGTCGTCAGGTATCAGAATACCAGCCAGGTGCGGTTTGGCTAAGAATTTTCTGTCTATCTCCATAGACAAAAGCCAATTAGAAAAAAAAAAAAAATGGTTTGTTAAGCCTGGTGACTGACCCACCCTCAAAATTTATTTGACAATTACACACTTGCATGGCAAGAAATGGATTGCCATTTTTCAGGATCAATTCAAAGCTAAATGGGTACATTTTCAGGGTACTGTTTTTGCACAATTAACATTCCTAGAAAATGTGTCTTCGAAAGATAGCAATTCATTAGGTTTGGCGTTCACTTTAATGCATAGCTTCTCTAGTTAGTATATGCAAGCATCATATAATCATTTCTAGAGTCCCAGAAGACAAACTTCTTTGATTTTTCACCAGTTTTGGCTGTATGTGGACACGCTGCTGTAGCCAAACACTCAAAGTACGTACATCCTGATCATACGGACCGTTTCCAGTCAGGATCATTTGTCACCCTACTTCCTGAATGTTCTAAAAAAACACATTCCTCAGTAATTGCACTTGAGCTTGTTTTCAGTGCTTTAATGCTTCCATCATGAGGATTATGGCACTGAATTCTACAGAACGCCATGACTCACAAGCTCTCTTCCCCTTCAAAATCACAATACCTTCTCTCTGCACATACTGTACTTAGTCAACTGTAGATGTCCTTTCTTGTGTGCAAACTATTCAAAGAAAGTTAAAACTGATTCACCAACCAAGATGACACGTATATTCTCAATTGCCCCCAACCTGGCAGCAGATTTATCTGCCAACTAGACCCATCACTTTTTACCTTGGTAACAGTGGTCCCTAACACAAACAAAAACATTTCAATCTACCTACTTACTGAGTATACATACAGCAAAAGAAACTTAACATGGGTTAATCTTCCATACTCTCCAAAAGTTCTAAAAAAAAGTTCAGCTATACATTTACTTTATCCTGCAGCCATCACAACACCTACTGTTCCCTTTAATAGCCAGAAAACCCTTTTGCGTCACTTATCCATGGCCAGGCTCTTCTGCAGGGCATACTGAGGGTTTTGATCTTGGGTTAGAAGTTTACAATGGAGTACAGGACTCAGTGACTGCATGCTGGGTTCTTACTGCAGCCAACATTTGAGGGCAAGGGATTTATCAATTTTACACATACTGTATGTGCAAGACCTTGTTCACACATTGCATGTCAGGGAGTACTCCCGTGGGACGTCTTTGCCTGCACAGGATACACAGGTGTTCCCTGCATCTGCATGTAGGTAGTCCCATTCATATCAATTGGGACACAGCAGCTGGTCTCAATTTGACATCCCTGCAGGAGCATGCATGAACGTAGATAATGTGCATTCAGGGACATGCACCTGCATGGATGTAGAGTCTGTGGCTCTCCCAACTGACATGAATGGGACAGTCTGCACACAGATGCACGAACACCTGTGTAGGCAAAGATCACCAACACACAAGTCTATGCATTAACACACCTTGTGGGAATGAGGCCCTATAAAAATAGTAAAATATAAATTAAATAATTCACATGTATGTACATGTTGGCAGCATGGCCTATATAGATGGTCCTTATAAGGTCATAATAATTTGAAAGCCACTTGGAATGGATTAGTGAAATCCAGTCTAATCAACTAAGCTACAAGTAGTCAGGCAAATTAAACATGCAAAATCTGACCAAAATTGCATGTTTAGTTAAATTTAACCATATTCATTCACATGAATGGGCAGTCTGCCGGTATACTTGGCACCCATACGCTACAGCTTTTTGGATTATATGAAGTTAAGCCTTGGAGGTTGCAGGAAAAGGTGTGCAGGAAAAGGTGTGCTTCATCACTCTGCTAGGCAAACGTGGAAAGGGAGGTGCTGCCTGGACTTCTTAAAACAAAATAACACACACACACACACACACAAAGACTGGTATGCAATTAAGAGATAGGAGGTAGCTTGTGGATAGTGTAGGAAAACTATCACACCCATCATATTTTTCCCTATCCATGTCCTTCGGAGATTCTCCTTTCCAGATGTTGGACACAACAAAAAAAAAAAAAAAGGAGAAAAAAAAAATGGACAGCTCTTCAAAAGGAAACAAAAGGTTCTTCGGACCAGGACTGACTTTGCCTTTTATAACATCAGAACTGCTTCTCTCCCCAGAGAAGTCTATGGAAAAGCAAAAGCAGCTTAAAGGGTGCCATGTCAACGAGTGAAGTTTTCCTTGGTTTGAGATGTGCTTGAACACTAAAGCTGTACACAGTAGTTCGAGACTGAATTTGACCTGTATTGCACTACAATATTTTGGATGTGGCATGCTCTAGTAAACGTGCAATGACACTGCAAGAAAAGGGAGGTTAAAATGTGCCTTTTCATGTCAAATGTTGCATTTCCTATTTAAAAGTGGATACATGCTTTCAAATAGAAAGCAGCAGTCGACTAGAACACCTGTCAATCACTCATCAGGGGGTTAGGTAAGCCTCATTCCAGATAGTAGGAAATATTGGTTTACATATAGACTATACTATAACACTAGACAGTCCAACTACTGAAAGTTAAAGGGTCAAAGTAGGGACTAAGAAAGTGGGGAAATATTGCGCTGATCTAAAAAGAGTGTGAAATAAATGCAAAATCTAAAAGAATGAGCAGCTACACTACAATATGACAAATATTGGAAATGATGTGGGGGAAAAAAATGTAGCGCTACATTTTTTCCCCACAAAGTAGGGACTACAATACAATTCAAATCAAACCAAATAAATATTACATACACACACTTACAGAGTACTTCATTCAGGATTTTCGCATTGATAACCGGTTAGAATACATGATGCATGGAGTATTGTGTTTGAAAAAACCTCCTTACTGACCCAACAAGACTAGCATAGGAAAGGTTTCGTACAGGATAAAAAAAAAAAAAAAAAGGGCCTGCAGTCCAAGCATAGAGGACCATATTGGCATTTATGGTTTCCTGAACACCTTCCTTGTTCCACTCAATTCTACTTGCCACAAATAACCAATAAAAACAAACTCTACACGACCAAAGAAAAGCAGGTCATTTTGTAAACAAATACACACATGAAATGCCTTGTTGGATGTTAATAAAAAAAAAAAGAAGAAGAAGGATACAGCCTTAAAGCTCCGTGGTTCGTTCCAATCGCAAGAATCTTCTGCACTGGATCAAATGCCATAGCGGAGGGCTCGAAGGGGAATCCATGGCGAACTGTCTAAAAACATAAGATTAAAAAAGAAGTATTATATGACTGCAGGTTATAGGTAACAATATACTGACATAAAAAAAGTCTATATTATATATATATATATATATATATATATATATATACACACACACACACATACATATACACACACACACACACACATACAATACTGACTGGGTGTAGATTAACTTTAATGCTAGGTGCGTTTAGCGTTTTTCAATGGCCAGAGTGAATTATGCTACCAAATTGTAATGTATGTACAAAATATAGCACATGGGTTATTTTCATAAATTTCTTAATTAGCCCATAGGACTTTATAGTCTATATGTTTGATTGCAGATGAGAACATCAATTAAAACAAACTAGGGCTGCAACTAACGATTATTTTCATAAATTGATTAGTTGGCCGATTATTGTTTCGATTAATCAGATAATAGCTTTAAAAAAAATAAAAAAACACAAAACTAATTTTTACATTTTTTTGGCCCAATTTGTTGTTAGGCAGATTACACAACACAAATTGCCGCAAAAACACATTACATGCTTTTCTGCAGCTTCTCCATTGAAGTATATTGAACCAAAAAAAAAAAAAAGGCACCGTTTTGCTTTTAAAAAGTCCTTGCACTTTCCAAATACGCAGCCGCTGAAAAAAAAAATCATGGGTGTGAACGCGTCCTATAGGAAAACATGTAAATGAAGTGTAGTGAGTTTCTGCAAAAAGCACCAAAAAACAGGTGTGAACCCAGGCCTGAGATGTTTAGTAACATAATGGGGTTAACCCTCCTCTTATGTTAGCTTAGTTTTGTTAGTTAGTTTTGACCCGCGTCTTAAATCAGCCATAAAATACCTTCTGAACAATTATTTATCATCCAATTTGTTTCTTAACTCTTGGTTACCTTGTTAGGCTTCTTTATCCTTCAAAAGATTGGTTTTAAAATTTTTGGTGTGACCCCTTAGACCTTTCTTTTGATAGCATACCTCATTTTTAAATTTAAAAAATGGCAAAATAAAGTCAGCAACTCTGAAATGTATTGGTCCTATGTTTCTTTACTTTATTTAGAGAAGCAAACAAGCAGGCAAAAGCGATAGGCCCCTCCCTAACTACAGCTCACAGGGTTGAGAGGCGATTGGCTGTCAGTGTTACTAAGCAGAGAGAGTGTTTATGATTTCAGTTTTGGCAATTATTAGTGTCCTATAATCCTATATTATAACTGGGTCAGAATTGACCCCAACACCATAAACGTCTTCATTTTCACCACAGTATTTTATAATTTAGTGAAAAGGATTATTTTTCTATTACATTGTTTAAATAGAGGTTCCCTGACAAAGTAAAAAAATCGTGATGCAATAAACAAATTTATGCAATACTTCTAGACATTCAAAACCTGAAACCGGGTCGGTTCTGACCCTAACATAAGAGGAGGGTTAACCACTTAAGCCCCGGACCAAAATGCAGCTAAAGGACCAAGCCCCTTTTTTCAAATTGGCACTGCGTCGCTTTAACTGATAATTGCGCGGTCGCGCGACGTGGCTCCCAAACAATATTGGCATCCTTTTTTCCCCACAAATAGAGCTTTCTTTTGGTGGTATTTGATTACCTCTGCGGTTTTTATTTTTTGCGCTAAAAACAAAAAATTAAAAAAAAAAAGAGAGCGACAATTTTGATAAAAATACGTTTTTTACTTTTTGCTATAATAAATATCCCCCAAAAATGTATAAAACAAATATTTTTTTTCCTCAGTTTAGGCCGATACGTATTCTTCTACCTATTTATGGTAAAAAAAAATAAAAAAAATAAGCGTTTATCGTTTAGTTTGCGCAAAATTTATAGTGTTTACAAAATAGGGGATAGTTTTATTGCATTTTTGTTTACTACATATGGCGGGGATCAGCGATTTTTTTTCGTGACTGCGACATTATGGTGGACACTTTGGACAATGACACATTTTTGGGACAATTGCCATTTTCACAGCAAAAAATGCATTTAAATTGCATTGTTTATTGTGGAAATGACAGTTGCAGTTTGGGAGTTAACCACAGGGGGCGCTGATGGGGTTATGTGTTCGCTAATGTGTGTTTACAACTCTAGGGGGTGTGGCTGTAGGTCTGATGTCATTGATTGTGTCCTCCTATAACAGGGATGACACGATCGATGCAGCCTCCACAGTGAAGCACGGGGAAACCGTTTTTACACACGGCTCTCCCCGTTCTTCAGCTCCGGTGACCAATCGCCGCACTCCAGCGGCGATCGGGTCCGCAAATCCCGCAGTCCCAGAGCTTCGGACCGGGTCACGGGCACGCACCTCTGCCCGTTCTTCAGCTCCGGTGACTGATTGCAGGACAACGGTGGCGATCGGGGCCCGCAAGCGCAGTCACGGAAAAAAAGTCAAGTCTACAGGCTTTGAATATTCAGTTGGCATTGAAAACTAGCAAAAAAAATAATAAAAGACTAAAAAGGTTATTAGTGGTGTATCCCAAAGCTCAGTGTTGGAACGCTTACTTGTAAACTATGTATAAATGGTAGAGGTTGGGATTAAAAGTACAATTTCAGTGTTTGCAGGCGATATCAAGCTATGCAGTGGAATAAGGTCCACAGGACTGAGCAACCATGTGGCAAATGAGCTTTAGCCTTGGTACACATTGGTGCATTTTAAAAATCGGCAGCAATTGCTTGCAATGGCACTGTCCTAATCGGTGGCAAAACTGCATTTGTGGCCCAGCACCGATTTCAAAAAGTAGTTTCTGTACTACTTTTTGTGATTTTGTGTGCAATTTCCATTGACATCTGTGCAGAAACCCGCACAGATGTCTGTGAAATCGCAGCTGACATCGGGACCCACACGTGGGAGTGAAATCGTGCGAGTTCAGTGTGAACCTGGGCTTATTGTCGATACATGTAGGGGCTAAAAACTGGCATCCATCATACATTTTAAAAACAGGTGGGGGAGTAAATGGTGGAGAAGATCTAGGGGTTCTGGTTGGTCTTATAGCATGCAATACCAAGCTCCACACTTTCAAAATGAGAAAAATACTTTCTTGTATTAAGAGTTATAGACTCCAGAGAGGCCTAATTTTGCCCCTGTACAAATCAAATAGCAAGACGCCATCTGGAATATGCAGTTCTGTTTTTGAGTACAAGTTTATAAAAAAAAGATATCAGGAAACTGAAGAAAGTGCACAGAGAAGCAACCAAACCAATGAGAGGCATGGAGAAGCTCAGCTATGAGGAAAGGTTAAACGGAAATTAAGTTACTCTCTCAACAAGAGGAAATTATAAGTAGTTATTGTATCCCCCGTTTAATACATGTTGTCCAAATACAGTACTGAACCTGGTGATGAGTTATTGAGATCATTAGGCTGCATTCACACCTGAGCGGCAAGTAACGCCGCATACGCGGCTTTACTTGCCGCGCTTCGATTTTTTTTTTTTTTTACAAATCTTCCCATTCATGTCTATGGGCGAACGCCAATGTCGCTTGAAAAAAAGGGTCCGGGACTTTTTTTCAGGCGACAGGCGTTCGGCGTCTCAGAGATGTGAACCATCTCTATAGACATGAATGGGAAATTTCCCCTCCAGCGGCACGAGCGTCGCGCGACAGGCGTTTTGCCGCTCAGGTGTGAATGGGCCCTTACAGAGGACAAGGGGGCACCCCTTTTGTCTGCAGATTTTTTTTCTAAACTTCCACAATCAAGCTGCATGATTCTGGCTAAAATGAGAATCAATTGTTTTTGCTTAAAAGATCATGATTCTCGTGGCGCAACATCTTTCACATTAAAGAAAAAAATTGGGCTAACTTTACGGTTTCGTTTTCCCCAAAAATAGTAGCGTTTAAAAAGGTCGCTTGCGCAAATACAGTGCGACATAAGACATTTCAACAACCACCATTTTATTCTATAGGGTCTCTGCTAAAAAATATAACGTTTGGGGGTTCCAAGTAATTTTCGAGCAAAAAATACAGATTTTAACTTGTAAACAACAAGTGTCAGAAAAAGGCTTATGCCTTGTACACACAACCGGTCGTGAAAACCGCTCGTGTGTAGACATGTGCATTCGTTTACGTCTGAATGCATTTTCGTCCGAATTTCAGGTATTTTCGTTATCTTTTAACAAACGATAATGAAAGCACAGAAAACTAAAAACAAAAGATCGACATAAACAAATGCTTTATTTTCGTTTTCGTTGCGGTCGAATGTGCCTAACTTTAACTCTATTAGTCCAATATTATTCTACATAGAGAGAAAAGATTTGACATTATAGAGACATGAAGTCGACAGAGAAAAGATACGACATAGAGAGACATGAAGATTCGACAGAGAGACAAGAAGAGTCTAAATGTTTTTATTTTATTTAAAGATTGTTTTTTTTTTCTTAGAACATTCGACAGACACTATAAGCCTTCAATGACAGATTCCGGAGTAACTAAATAAATGTATTTTTTTTCGGATGAAAACAAAAAACAAAATATTTCAGTGTGCACATGTCTAGTCGTGTGTATGCTCCCTAGCAGTTGAGTCGATGAAAAAACTGCCCGCAAAAAAAAAAAAATGAAACCAGCTCTTTTTTCTCGTCGCATTTCCCGGCATTTTTTTTTCTCGTCGTGAAAAATGGTAGTGTGTATGCTTTTCCGAGGGGAAAAAAATGTGCATGCTCAGTATCAAGTATGAGACGGGAGCACTCGTTCTGGTAAAACTAGTATTCAGAATGGAGATTGCACATTCGTCACACTGTAACGGACAGAAATGCACGAAGACCGAAAAGCGCAAATCATCTCTCAAACTTTTACTAACCAGAGGATCAGCAAAAGCAGCCCAAAGGGTGGCGCCATTTGAAAGGAAATTCCCCTTTTTAGTCCCGTCGTACGTCACCGCGCTTTGGTCAGACTTTTTTTGCATGAACGCGTTTATTGCTAGTCATGCTGGAGTGGAATCGTGTCGAAAAAAAAAAATAACTTTTTTTTTTCCCTGCCGAGAAAAATGGTTGTGTGTAAGAGGCATTAGTCCAAGTCATGGGTCTTCAAACTACGGCCCTCCAGTTCAGGAACTACAATTCCCATAATGCCTAGTCATGTCTGTGAATGTCAGTGTGTTACAATACCTCATGGGATGTGTAGTTCTACAACATCTGGAGGGCCGTAGTTTGAGGATCCCTGGAAGTGGTTAAACTGACCTCATTTACAGACAGAAGGTCATTCCTTTCATCCTAAAAGTACTTAAAAATAAATAAAAAAGGGGAGGATACAATGTTTAGTTATCCTCCTCCAGCGCTGACAATATGATGTAATAAACTTGGCAGGCAGTCTTTTTTACAGCTGTGAGCAGAGAACTCTGCACCGAATCAGGGAAATGTTGTAATAAGATTGTGAGGGGGGGGGGGGGTGGAATCGAGATTGTGATTATTTCCCAATCGTATGTGGAAAAAAGATTCCCTCAAGAACTAGTTCTGGCCAGCTCAGTTATAGGTAACACCAGGGGTAGTTGATCCAGGGAATAGCGGATTTCTTCAGTGGTGGGAGATTCCTATCCGATCCCCCAGGAGGCAAAAATCGGATCACGCTTTATTGGGTGTTTTTTGCCTTCCTTCAGATCAGGGTCTCCAAAGTGCAGCCCGCGGGCCAGATGAGGCCCTTTAGTTGCCTTCATCTAGTGCTTGGGGCACTATTTCTTCCAGTGACCCAAAAGACGGGGGTACCACTCTTTTTTTTACTCCCTGGCCAAGACTATGGCATGGTTTACTCACTGGATGCCAGGCCATTTTCTACTCCCACTGGCCACAGCCCAGTCCCCAAAATATTTTAAGGGCAGTAAACTGGCCCTTTGTTTCAAACGTTTGGAGACCCCTGCTCTAGATCAACTGCGGGTATAGGATAAAGCATTGGGAGGTATTTTTAAAGTTTTTTTTCTCCCTTTCTCCCTCTATTCTTTGAGCTGTATGGCCTTGTGTCTTTCAGCCTGTAACTATTTTCTAGTAAAACCGAAGCATGGACAACCACCACAATGCTATACAAAAGGTTATTCAAGCAAGTGTCTAGTTTTAAATAAATTTAAACAGTAATTCCACCCATTTAGGTCTTAGGCTGGTCAAAATACCATTTTTTATTTACCCAAATGGATTGCTACCAGATTTAAATGTTTTATTTTGTTTTTAAAAGGAGGAAGGGGGAAGCAAATTTCCTCCATCCACACACTGGATGGAGAAATCCTTCTCACATCGTTATTGTATTCTAAAAGCAAGGAGATTTTCCTGCCATCAGAACACTCATCAGTACCGCTATCTATAGCTGATGAAAAAAAATTGAAATTCTAACGGTCCCAATATATGGCCAGCTTTAGTCTAACCTCCCACATGCAAAGGTAAGGGACTGAAGCAAGGGCAAATTAAGCTATTTCAAATGCCTTCAGCTTTCTTTTGAAATGCTGCTCTACTCAAACTGGTTTGAGGCCGGAATCACACTTGTGCGGTGCGAATTTCAGCTCTGTAATTTCTGCAGATAGATAAGGGAAGTGTTCAGCAGATCCATTGCATTTTAGCTGCGAATTTTGAGACCTGGGAGAAGTTCCGGGTGAGAGGAAAGTGGGGGAGAAGTGTATTGAGCTGAATGAGAGAAATTCCTGAAGAGAACTGAACACATCTGCGAATCAGCTGCGTACCCATAGAAGATAATGGGACTGAATTCGCACCCGAGCCACACCGCAAGGCATAAAATCCGCACACGTTTTTTTCTGCAATGCGCAGTGCGAATGCATCGCACATATGTGAACTAGCCTCATTGAAAACAATGTACTGTATTTGCTGGCGTACAAGACTACCTTTTACACTTAAAAAAAAAATGGCCAAAAAGCAGGGGTCGTCTTATACGCCGGGTCAACTGCTCAGATGCCTGCTGGATGTGTGGTAATACTGTATGTAGCTTCGGCTACATACAGTATATACTGCTTAGCTAATCCCAGTGAGTGATGTATTCAAATTAATACAGAGACTGCTCGGATTGGAGTAACAACCTATGTCAATCCGAGCAGGCTACATACAGTAGCCTGCTAGGATTGGCTTTGACAGTCAGAGAGGAGTGGGCTGATGATGTTACAGCCTCTGCCAATCCAAGCAGGCTTTGTATTCATTAATACAATACATTGCTTGCCGTGATTGGCTCCAGCTCTAGTAAGAAGAATATGGCTCCAGAAGAAAGAAATATGAAGTGTCGGAAGCCTCGGAAGGGAGGTCGTCTTATACGGCGAATACAGGCAAAAAAGCTTAAAAAAAAAAAAACGGTAAAATTAGGGGGTCGTCTTATACACCGGCAAATACGGTATTTAGAAATGTTCTGCGTATTAGATGTGGTTTAAGCCACACTCAATTCGTATATGTGTGAATCCGGCCTGAGAGATGCATTCGACCTGTACGCAACCTTGCTGACCTGCATTTGATATCCTAAGCTGAATCAACCTGGTTCAAGCTGCATGTATTTTTAAACTGTCCTGTAGAGAAGCAGTTCTGATGAACAAAAGCCAGTTGACCCTGGTCTTAAAAGGTAGTTTTAACAATGGAGAGGTTCTCTCACTCATCCAGAACACCATTCTTAAAGTGGAGGTTCACCTAAAAATAAACTTTTAACATTGCATTTATGACAATAATGACAATTAGAATCAGATGTTTTTTTTTAAAAAATACGTCCGTACATACCGATTCCTGTATGCATCCTCACCGCCGCTTTCGGGTATGAAGGTCTGAGCTGGACGTGCCTAATTGATTGACAGGCATCCGACCGACGCATAGAGCGCGTCACGAGATGCCGAAAGAAACCGAACGTCGGTGCGGCTCTATACGGCGCCTGGGCACCGATGTTCGGCTTCTTTCGGCATCTCGTGACACGCTGTATGCGTCGGTCGGATGCCTGTCAATCAATTAGGCACGCCCATCCCCGACCATCATACCCGGAGAATGCATATAGGAAACGGTATGTACAGATGTATTTTTTTTTTTTTTAAACGGCCGATTCTAATTGTCATTAATGTCATAAATGCAATGTTAAAAGTTTATTTTTAGGTGAACCTCCAATTTAAAGCCAAATCTCCAGCTTTAGGTTTGGCCTGTACAAACAACTTTTCGGCTCACAAACACGTGCCCAATTCACAGTATACTGCACCGTGTTCCGGGAGCAAGACAAGACCTTCTTGTCTCACATCTGGAACAAAATAACGCTGGGTTGTGGTGCTCAGCCATTCTATAAATGAATACACAGCTCCCACTGAATGGCTGAGTCAGAGGCAGGCTGATGTCACAATCTCATTGCCCATAAACAGCGGAGTGCTGCTTAGGCAGACCATATATGGGTCGAATTTTGAAAGAATTTTCTTTCGAAAATCTTATCTAAGAATTTTCGTACATATTTCGCACCATTAGTGGGCTGCAGCAACAGGCGATTTTCGTGCAGCCATTGAATTTTAATACGGACGTTGAACATTTTTGGAAAAAAATGTATGATTTTCTAATCAAATGATTGGAGAATCGTGTGAGAAATGTAATCAAAAAAGAAACGCGCATGAGCAAGAAAATAAAAATTCCCTGAAAGAAAAGATTTCCAGGACACGAAAATTATTTTCTGTAGGAACAGGAGGTGAGATTGAAGGTTTAGTTGATCGAATTTTGAAATGAATCGCGGCAACGTCAGATAACAAAAACACAATTTTCTGATTAAGTAAATTCCGATTTTGAAATTCGGCCATGTATGGCCTGCCTTAGACTGATGCCATTTTTGTTCCAGGTGTGAGACTGGAAGGCCTCGTCTCACACCCAGAACACAGTGCTGCAAGTAGCCTCAGCTGCATATACAGCACTTCTAATGGCACCCCAATTGTTCCTTGATTTTGCCGCGATTGTGGCATGGCAAATCAAAACGCTGTGGCCCAAAATAAGCTCATGTTCCTTTTTGAGCGACAAGCGATGCAATTGCAGCGTGGTTTACTGTGCAACAACCACAGCACAATTGGGGTTCTATTAGAAGTAGTGGCATCGCAAACGTGTCCCATGCTTTGCAGCCATTAGAAATTGCAGGGCAAAAATCGTGGCAATTCCTCTTGCGATCGATCATGTGTGAATGCAGGCTAAAAACACAAACACATGCCATGGTACCTTGCAGCAAGCACACCACCACCTGTGATGTTCAGAAAGATAAAAAGGAAAACCGCTGCTGCAGACCACACTCTTCAGTGGTAAGTAAAGTTCAAAAACTCAAGTGGGTGCAGGCAATGCATAGTGCAATGTAGGGAAAAAGAAATGGACAGCCGCACTCCAATGGATAAAAAAAAAAATTAAAAATAGCGCCTGTTCATTCCAGTCAAAAAATATAACTAAAACAGCAAAAACAGCAAACAGTGGGGTAACAAAAGCTGACGCGTTTCACATCGACAACCGATGCCTAGTCATAGCTATGACTAAGCATCGGTTGTCGATGTGAAACGCGTCAGCTTTTGTTACCCCACTGTTTGCTGTTTTAGTTATATTTTTTGACTGGAATAAACAGGCGCTATTTTTAAGTTTTTCCATCCATTGGAGTGCGGCTGTCCATTTCTTTTTCCCTACATTGTGATGTTCAGAAAGCGGCACCACCATGGAATATGACCCATTCACGACCCACCCTACAACTGTGTGCAATACAGACCTCTCAACTCCTCACCACCTGTCACTTACTTATAAGCATTACACCTCCCAAAAAAAAAAAATTCAGAGGCAGCAAAGTCCATCACATGCGTAAAGTAAACCGAAGGCCTAATCTGCAAAGAGGCGACCATGATACCCAGCAGACAATTAAATTAAAAGTACCCTGGGAAGCCTAACTCTCCAAAAGGTATCCTGAATGATGGAATAAAATCTCTAGTGACCAGTATGTAGCACCACAGTAAGGCCTAATCTGTGCTTAGGATAGTGGAAAATCTCCAGTGGCAGCCAACTTGTGAACCAATTGACCCATCTGGTATATAACACAAGTATTAGTGCTTAACCACATGCCAAAATACGTTGGTAGAATGGCACGGACCTTCAAATGGGCGTACCTGTGATCGGGAACACCGATCGCTGACGTGTCACTGGTAGCTCCTCCCCCTAACATTTAGGCCTCGTACACACGAGGGGATATGTCCGCTGAAAACGGTCCGATGGACCGTTTCAGCAGACATCTCCGCTCGTGTGTATGGGCTAGCGGACAGATTTCTCCACCCGACAGATTTCAAAGCATGCTTTGAAATCCATCCGGGGGAATCTGTCCGCCCGACATGTCTGCTGGTTAGTACACTTACCAGCAGACATGTCGTCCCCCACCGCCGCCGCGCCGCCGCCGAATGGATTTGGCGCATGCGCGGAAGTGTTTAACTTCCTGGTGCGGTGACGTGGCGGCGTCAACGTCACCGCCGCGTCACCCGGCGGCGGGGAATTTGATCCGATGGTGTGTACACGCCATCGGATCAAACTCCCGATCGGACATATCCAATGGAAATGGTCCGCGGACCGTTTTCATCAGATATGTCCGATCGTGTGTACGAGGCCTTAGAGTTCCTCCCTAGGACACACTTAACCCCTTCAGCGCCACCTAGTGTTTAACCCCTTTTTTTATAGCACTGATCACCGTATAAAATGACAATAGTCCCAAAAGTGTCCGATGCGTTCGCCATAAAGTCGTAGTCATGATAAAAAAAAAAAAAAAAATCCCTATTTTGTAGCCGATATAACTTTTGTGCAAACCAATCAATATATGCTTAAAGTGACGCAGTGGCCCGATCCTTTCACAGCCAAATGGTCCAGGGCTGAAGTGGTTAAAGTGACTGTTGCTAACAAAATTGGCAAAAATATTCCACCTGTAAAAAAAAAAAAAAAAAAAAAAAAAGACAATTCTCATCCATTTCCTCAGTGTCGCACCGCATGAGCAGGTTCTCCCCCCCCCCCCCCCATCTAGGCGGACATTGGGGAGGTACCGAAGCCTATATGGGCGGATTTTTTCGCCCTGGCACGCATACCTCCCCTTCCTTGCCACGTCACGCTGGGGGGGGGGGGCACGCTGTATCAGCTGGGAGCATTTAAATTTAGCTCACTTGGTGTCTATATTTCTCTCTGGCAACACCTTTCACATGCAAATATTCACTCATGATTTTGGTTCCATATTTCATCTGAACCAACGAGGTAAATCACCATAGGTTTCACTTATACTTTTAGCATCTTGTTCACTTTTTCCCTCTGGTTTCTTCACTATTTCCCCTAGGATATATTTTTCTTTTCTCCCCCCCCCCCCCCCCTTTTTATATTTGGTGACTGCTCAGTCCTTTCCTTGATCTGCTGTATGGGCTTTTCACACTTCTCAACAATAGGATATATACTACTGATCTCAATCCACACAAGTTTGTCTCACTGTTATCTACATTTGCACATTGGCCTTGGGGAATCCACAGTGCTCCCTTCTTTAAACAGCTCTGATCCTCTGTTCACATCTATGCAGTTGACATGAGTATTTATAGGGATGTCCGTCTTGTCCCTGACACCCACTATTTATTCATACTATTTAGTTACAATATTTTATTTTACTATATGGTTATGTCTCTTTATAGATCACCATTGCAATCGCCTCTGAAGAGTTGGTATACCCCAACGAAACGTGTCAGGCTTACATGCGATGATGTCCATACAGATGATTTTATGCCTTTTACATTGTTTTCTCCAATACCATCCAGACCCTTCAGTGGTTCATGTTGTGCATGACTTGTCTTTACTCCATGATATGCCAAGCACCATGGCGTCAATACATACATGTGATTTATAGCATGCTCTGCGCTAATGCGATTTGCGTATGCATTTTATGTAATCCAATACGCTGTACGTGATCTTATAAAAAAAAAAAGGTATATTAAAATGCTTTTTGTCAAGACTGCTTTTTGGTATACATCTCATTCAAAGTCCCCAACAAACGCCCCCCTTTTTTGTCGGAACCCATATAAGCAATATTGTGTTTTACACATGCATACTCTACATAGTGATTGGCCTCATTAAACAAACTCTCTCCTTTTCTGTTCAAATTTGGGATGGAGGCCAATTACTTATGGTGCCTTAGATCACATCATTCTTTTTCGCTAAGTTCATGCAAAGAGTCAATATTTACAGTGTTGACCCTTTTATAAAAAGACCTCTACAATTCGCCCTGGCATGCCATCAACTTCGGGGCCACATCCCCACTGATGGCACCCTATTCTTGCATAATCAATGCTTGGAGTTTGTCAGAATTTGTGGGGTTTTTGTTCACCCACCACTTGAGGATGGACCACAAGTTCTCAATGGGATAAAGGTCTGGAAAGCTTCCTGGCCATGGATGCAAAATTGAGATGTTTTGTTCCCCAAGCCACTTTGTTATTTTTGCCTTATGGCATTGTTCGTCACCAAGCTGTTCTTGGATAATTAGGGGAAGTTGCTCTCGGAGGATGTTTTTGTACCATTCTTTATTCATTTCACAGAAAAAAGAGGGGTGTTCCGGCGCTCATAGTGACTGGGAGCCTGGGAAACGACAATAGTACTGGTAACTAGAACTGTACCTATGAAAAAGGGTCTCACTGATGGATGTATTATGAGGAGGCAGCCTTCCTGTAGAGGGTGTCCATGACCTCTGTAAATATTTGGAAAAAGAAAGGAGGGGGTGGAGGCGCCAACTCAAAAAATAAAAAAAATTATCTTAAAAACAGCAGTCTACTTAAAATGTGAGTATAGGTGTGTACTCACAGGTTCGCTGAGTAGTAGTCCATCGGGGGGGGGGGGGGTTTCGTTACTAGGTGTGTGCCTTTCCTCCGGCTCTGTTGATGTCTGCACGGCTTCAGTGTGGATGGGCCCAGGAAGCTCTTGCTGGCCAGCGTGGAACGCGGATCCGGAACAAGCGGTGACGTCACAGGGCACGGCGGGGATAGAAGGCATCTGATGAAAGGAAGTGTCAGGCTGACACTTCCTTTCATGAAGAGTTGTTTGAGGATATCAGGAAAAAAAAAAAAAAAGTGCAAAACATCCTGGACATGGCCACAAGTGGGGAAAAAACACAACACACACGGTTGTTTAGAAGAATAGTGTGAATGATAGATAAACAGCCAAGGAAAAAACATTCAAAGAAATACAAGGTCAAGGAAAGTCAACGTCCAATCATCCAGTGATTTGTGAGACCAGGGCTAAAATGGAACATCCAAGAGGACTACTCTAATGAAACACGAAGCTAAAATGGATTTGCTCAAATGCATACTGCCAGTCATAATGCTTCTGGAGGAATTTCCTTAGGATAGATGAGACAAAACAAGCTTTTTGTCAGGAATCCCGGAGTGAGACTGCCCAGTGTCTGAGAAGAAAGACCACCACTCAAAACACCCAGGAATGACCAAGAACAAAACATTGAACTATTCTGAAGTGGCCTTCTATAAGCCCTGATCTGGATACAATTAAACATCTATGCAGTCTGGAGAGGGCTCCCTTCAAACTCAAG
The DNA here is from genome assembly GCA_029574335.1 of Rana kukunoris. Classification (NCBI taxonomy): domain Eukaryota; kingdom Metazoa; phylum Chordata; class Amphibia; order Anura; family Ranidae; genus Rana; species Rana kukunoris. The sequence goes on along the minus strand of CM056052.1, from coordinate 421,955,677 downwards.
CAGATAGCCCAAAAATAGGCCAAAATACCAGTTGTCGGGTGCAAAAGTAAAACGGCTTGCTTGAAACTACTGCCTCTTATTCCGGTTTTTCCGTCAGAATAAACTCAAAGGGCTTTTCCGATGGAATTCCGCTCAAGCTGTCTTGCATAAACATGGACACACCAAATTCCGACTGTCAAAAACACGGTGACGTACAACACTACGACTAGAAAAATTAAGTTCAATGCTTCCGAGCATGCATGTTTTTTTCCCTGTCGGAATTCCATACAGACAAACAGAATATCCCCCCAAAAAAAGGGCAGTTGGAATTCCCCCCCCCCCCCCCAAAAAAAAAGTCCTATGGGGCATATACCTGGTTGGAATATCTGGTGAAAAAAAAAAATTCCGTCTGACTTTTTCCATCAGAAAATCCAACCATATGTATGCGGCATAAAACGTTGTGCAACTGATTAGGTTAGGTTCCCCGATTTTTGTCCATGTTAATTTTTGTTTAAACAAAGATCAGCAGTGAGAGCTGGTTCACACAGGGGCAACACGACTAGCAGCACGACTTTGGGAGGCAACTTGGACACGACTTGAGTATGAATCAGACAAAATTACAAGGCAACTTCAAGTCGCCTCCAGGACAGGAGGCTTTCCAGTGGCCAATCAATCAGTTCTGTGGGAGGGAGGGGGAGGGAGGGGTTTGCCTGAGAAATGTATGTTCTCTTTCTGTATGGTTTCCTCAATTAAGACAGTGATCAGACTTCTGAGGCGACTTCCATTGAAATCAATGGGTACAAGTTGCCTATAAGTCGGATTAAAGTAGTACAGGATCCTTTTCTGAAGTCGGAGCGACTTTAGTAGTGTACATTAAGACTGCTCCATTCACTTCCATTGATTTTATCAACCACACGACTTGGACGACTTCAAGTCGGATCCCAGGTCGCCCCAGTGTGAACCGGCTCTTAAAAACATGGAATACAACTTTGTCAGTTTCAAGTGCCTTCAGAGAAAAAAAAAAAGTGTTCTTATTTTATGGAAGAGTAAGAAAACCTATCCACATCTGTACATAAATAAGTTCCCGCTTTTATAATGCCATATAAGGTAGGTCCAAGAGTTTATTTCGGATGCAACATGTCACATCCAAATTTCCCCTGTACAGTCCATCTGTCTGACGCCTACAGAAAGTTGGCAAAAAGTGGTATAAAGCCCAATACACACGGTAGGACTTAACAAAATTCAAAATGAGCAGGTTTTCAAAAAAAAAAAAAAAATTCAAAATGAGCAGGTTTTCAAAAAAAAAAAAAAAATTCAAAATGAGCAGGTTTTCAAAAAAAAAAACAAAATTCAAAATGAGCAGGTTTTCAAAAAAAAAAATAAAAAAATCCTACCGTGTGTACGAGGGTTGTCCCGATACCACTTTTTTAGGACCGAGTACAAGTACCGATACTTTTTTTAAATGTCATGTGACAGTTTTCAAACCACAATACAGACTAAGGATATTTTCTTTAGAATTATGAAGAACTCTAACTCAAGACATTAAAAGAATAAAAATGAATACAAATGTTTTGCTTGTCACGCAGTAGTAAAAAAACTCAAAGAATTTTCACAGAACATGTTGATAAATACAAAAAAAGTATCGGCAGAAGCATCAGGAGCATTTGCGCGAGTACAAGTACTCCCGCAAATACTCGGTATCGGTACAACCCTAGTGTGTACGCTCCAGACAAATACTCGGTATCGGTACAACCCTAGTGTGTACGCACCAGAAAAACTTTTGGGGTTTTTCATCGGACAAAAGTTTGCTCTGCAAATGGACAAACTTTTCGGCAACAAAAGTCCTACGGTGCCAAGTCCTATTGTGTGTACAGAAATCCATCGGACTTTTGTCCGAAGTACAAATACGCAGGCCCAGAACCAATGTTAAAGGGTCACTAAAGTCAGGGATTTAAAAACAAAAAAAAAACAAACATGTGATACTTACCTCCACTGTGCAGTTCGTTTTGCACAGAGTGGCCCGGAAACCTGTCTTCTGGGGTCCCTCGGCGGCTGTCTGGGCTCCTCCTCGCAAAAGCTTTCCTTCTTCATGCGAGGGCGCTCGCATGGAGGAAAGCTTTTGCGAGCGCGCTCCCGTGATACAGCGGCGGCCATAGCCGCCGACTGTATCACTCGGCTCCGCCCCCCAGCTGGCCGCGTCATCCGCCCTGATTGACAGCAGCGCTAGCCAATGGCTACGCTGCTATCAATCCGCCCAGCCTAGCCAATCAACGGCCAGGCTGGGAACCGAAGAGGACGACGTGGACGTGCCCGGGAGATTCGAACGGTCAGGTAAGTTCAACGGGGGCTCGGGGGGGGCCGATGCTGCTAGATGTTTTTTTACCTTCATGCATAGGATGCATGAAGGTAAAAAAACTTGTACCTTTACAACCCCTTTAAAATCAACCAACAATAGCAGAAGTTGACCAAAGGGTGGCGGTAAAGAGCAGAAAAAACATGTGATGTTGGGAAAGTTTTAGGAAAGTTTGCAGAAAAGTCCTGCCGTGTGTATGCTATGGGTGTGCTCGGCCAACTCCCTTCGGACAAAAATCCAAGGAAAAGTTTATTTGAAGTCCGATCGTGTGTATGAGGCTTTAGGTAGCAGAGTCTTGCAACTCTCTGCAAATTCAAACGATCCTCTCTGTTAAATATGCTGCCATTGCAGTAAGAACAGTCCAATAACATGTATACGAACAAGAAGGAAATGCGCCAAACTAAGTGCAGTAAATCGGAATTTAATGGAATTTATAAACAATAAATTGGCTACTCACAAACACAATGAGAGCATAGGCACATAAGGGTTAACGGCTGGTCCAGTGTCACACCTATCATCTACGGCTGCAAGGGCTCACGCAGGCTGACTTCGCTGAGTCATGGGAGATGTGGAAGCCCATCTTGGGGAAGCCTAGGAGAAGGAAACAGGGGATCCAGGAACCGTGAACCCTAGCTAGGAAGCGCGGTGCGTTCCAGCATGGAGCACGATCCGTCGCCGTACGACCGGAAGTGACGTGGAACCTCGGGCCAGCCAATGGGATGACGCGTTTCTCAGCATCCGCTGGTTCATCAGATCCATCTGACCAGATCTATCTGATGAACCAGGGGATGCTGAGAAACGCGTCATCCCATTGGCTGGCCCGAGGTTCCACGTCACTTCCGGTCGTACGGCGACGGATCGCGCTCCATGCTGGAACGCACAGCACTTCCTAGCTAGGATTCACAGCTCCTGGATCCCCCGTTTGCTTCTCCTAGGCTTCCCCAAGATGGGCTTCCACATCTCCCATGACTCAGCGAAGTCAGCCTGCGTGAGCCCTTGCAGCCGTAGACGATAGGTGTGACACTGGACCAGCCGTTAACCCTTATGTTCCTATGCTCTCATTGTGTTTGAGTAGCCAATTTATTGTTTATAAATTAATTCCATTAAATTCCGATTTACTGCACTTAGTTTGGCACATTTCCTTCTTGTTTGTATATATCTTTCAGAGTCTGCTTCTGCTTCAGGATTGTGCTGCCACTAGTGTTTTTGGACTAATACTTGAACTTTTTGGACTTTTATTTAACTATTATTGTATGGTCATTCATTTGACTATCATTGTATGGTCATCTATTCATTTGTTTTTCTTCCTTTGATTATTGTCTCTTGATATTGACATGAACCCTATGAGCTGCTAATTTTATTTCTTATTTGATTGTGCCTTTTAGTCGTGCGCCATCTACCTATTTTTAGTCCAATAACATGGCCTGTCAAAATCATGCGACTAGCCTCTGCTCCAATCAGATTTTGTTGCAGCGTTAAGCAGAGAACAGGAGTTGGCATTTTAGGAATGGTGTGTAAAATGCAAGCTGTGGCGTAGAGTTACACTGATATTTTTATCAATTATTAATTGTTTTAACTACTTGAGATCCGCGCTATAGCCGAATGACGGCTACAGCGCGGACCTGAATTGCCAACAGGCCCTCAATTGACGGCCGCCCCTTTTAGCGTTCCCCGCGCGCGCTCCCGTGCGCGCATCGGGGAAATTCTGCGTTGGCCGTGTCCCTTGGACACAGCCAATCACAGATCCGGCGAACGGCCAATCATAGTGGCCGTTTGCTATGCGATCTGCGTGGCCAATGAGAGATGATCTCATATGTAAACATATGAGATCATCTCTCATTGCCGTTTTACACAGACAGCATCCTGTCTCTGGAAAGGAGACCGATCTGTGTCCCTTGTACATAGGGACACAGATCGGTCACCTCCCCCAGTCACCCCCCCTCCACACACAGAACACTATGCAGGAAACATATTTAACCCCTTCCTCATCCCCTAGTGTTAAACCCTTCAATGCCAGTCACATTTATACAGTAATTAATGCATATTTATAGCACTGATCACAGTATAAATGTGAATGGCGGCAAAAATGTGTCCAATGTGTCTGCAATAATGTCACCGTCCCAATAAAAATCACAGGTCGCCGCCATTACTAGTAAAAAAATAAAAATAAAAAAAATTCTGTCCCCTATTTTGTAGGTGCTATAACTTTTGCGCAAACCAGTTGCTTATTGCGATTTTTTATTTTTTTTTAAACAAAAATATGTAGAATACGTATCGGCCTAAACTGAGAAAAAAAAGTTTTAATTTTTTTTCTTTAAATTGGGCTATTATAGCAACAAGTAAAAAATATTGTATTTCTTTTCAAAATTGTCGCTCTTTTTTTGTTTGTAGCGCAAAAAATAAAAACCGCACACGCGATCAAATACCACCAAAAGAAAGCTCTACTTGTGGGGGGGGAGAACGTCAATTTTGTTTGGGAGCCACGTCGCACGACCGCGCAATTGTCAGTTAAAGCGACGCAGGACCGGAAGCTGAAATTTCACCTGAGCAGGGGGGGGTATATGTGCCCAGTAAGCAAGTGGTTAAAAGGGAATCACTTACTGGGTGTCGGAGGAGCGGGTTGAACCTCAAATCGAGTCGGCTGTTGCCGACTACTGGGCTCCTGACCCTGCCGGGACGGAGACATCTGCCTGCTGGGAGTCATTCGAAGGCCATGTGAAACTGCAGTATCGATCTGCCATTGGGGCGGCACGTTTGTCCTCTCGGGCCTCGCTTGCTCAGGCTGAGGCTGCGGCCCAGGAGATGGAGGCTAGGTTTGTTGAAATTGGGGAAGAGAGTAGGGGGTTAGATCTACTAGTGGCTATGAGGGAGGTCCAGCTCCTTAGGATCTCGGCAGCGAAGAAGCAGTTGCTCTATCAATCTCAGAGGATCTATGAGCAGGGTGAACGATCGGGGCGTATGCTTGCCTGGCTCTCCAGGGAACCTGTAAATGTCACGCATGTAGCTAATATTAGAGATGGTCTGGGGGAGCTGCTTTCGGATCCGGTAGACATAAATGCGCGCTTTGCGGCCTATTATAGGGAACTGTACTCTTCTAGAGTGGACTACACCTCTGTGGAGCTCCACTCCTTCCTTAATGGTATTCGATTTCCCACTCTGTCGGCTGAGGCCCGTCTGTCCCTGGAGGCTCCTATTACTCTGAAGGAGGTGCAGGTAGCGATTGCATCTATGCAGGCTGGCAAGACCCCTGGGTAGGATGGCCTTCCAGCCGAGTTCTTCAAAACGCACGGTGCCTCGCTGTCTGCTAGACTTAGGGGGGTCCTGATGTCGTCTCTTAGAGAGGGCTCTCTCCCACCTTCTATGATGCGTGCAGTAATTGTGGTTATTCCTAAGCCAGGGAAGGACCCCGAGCTCTGCCCGTCCTACAGACCAATCTCATTAAATGTGGACGCTAAAATTATAACTAAGATCCTTGCCAACCGTCTTAATGCAGTAATTACCTTGGTGCACAGGGATCAGGATGGGATTCATGCCAGGCAAGGGTACCGATATTAATTTGAGGAGGCTATTCACGGTACTGAATCGGGTTGGTGGGGGGGGGGGGGGGCGAGGAGGTAATAGTATCTTTAGATGCTGAAAAGGCATTTGACTCAGTGGAGTGGGAATATCTGTGGACTGTTCTTCAGAGATTTGGCCTAGGCCCCATATTCCTGTCATGACTTTGGATGTTATATTCTGCTCCAACGGCACGGGTTCGGGCGGGTGGCCTTCTGCCTGCTCCATTCCCACTTCACCGAGGTACTCGACGGGGCTGCCCTCTCTCCCCAGCCTTATTTGCTCTTGCCATCGAGCCTTTGGCAATTCTGCTTCGGTCCTCTTCGGTAGTTGCTGGAATTTCGATTCCCCCTATCGTTGAGAAAGTGTCCTTGTATGCAGATGATACCCTTCTCTACCTGCGGGATCCCCAACAGTCTCTCATGGCGGCCCTTGAACTGATTGATGTGTTTGGCAGGTTCTCTGGGGTTCGAATAAATTGGGATAAGTCTGTCATATTTCCCCTGGGCTGTGTGTGCCCCCCCCCCCGGGACCTGCCGGGTCCTCTTCAGTGGGTAGATAGCTTTAAATACTTGGTATTTAGATACATAGGCGCCTGTCGCAATACATGGAGGCTAATGTGCTTCCGGTCTTACAGAAGCTTGTGCAAAATAGTTCAGTCTGAAAGTCGCTGCCGCTCACCCCTGTGGGTAGAGTTAATTTGCTAAAAATGTCCTTTCTCCCGAAATTTTTCTATGTCTTTAGGAACACTCCTGTCGCTATACCTGCCTCATTCTTTGCCAAACTAGACCAAATTGTGACTTCATTCATTTAGGGGCTCAGACTGGCCAAGGAAAAGACAGTTCTCGCCATACAAACTAGACCATTGGCAGTCTAGTTTGTAAGTGCTAGTTCACACCAGACGCAGTTCCATGTGCTATTTTTCTGCACTAAAAATGCATGCACAGTGTTTTCCATGTATTCCAATGGCTCTAGTTCACACCATGCAGTCAATTTCCGATCAGTTTTTGGTGCAGAAAAAAAAAAAAAAAACTGCATCTGGTGTGAACTAGACCTTAGTGGCTATAGCATAGCGTAGCGTCCTGTTCAGGATGGATAATCAATGATAACATTTTTATAATTATATAATCTAGCTATATTTACAGTGCCCTGCGAAAGTATTCGGCCCCCTTGAACTTGGCGACCTTTTGCCACATTTCAGGCTTCAAACATAAAGATATAAAACTAATTTTTTGTGAAGAATCAACAAGTGGGACACAATCATGAAGTGGAACGAAATTTATTGGATATTTCAAACTTTAACAAATAAAAAACTGCGCGTGCAAAATTATTCAGCCCCCATAAGTTAATACTTTGTAGCGCCACCTTTTGCTGCGATTACAGCTGTAAGTCGCTTGGGGTATGTCTCTATCAGTTTTTTACATCGAGAGACTGACATTTTTGCCCATTGCTCCTTGCAAAACAGCTCGAGCTCAGGGAGGTTGAATGGAGAGTGTTTGTGAACAGTTTTCAGTTCTTTTTACAGATTCTCGATTGGATTCAGGTCTGGACTTTGACTCGGCCATTCTAACACCTGTATTTGTTTGTGAACCATTCCATTGTAGTGTTTGCTTTGGATCATTGTCTTGTTGGAAGACAAATCTCTGTCCCAGTCTCAGGTCTTTTGCAGAATCCATCAGGTTTTCTTCCAGAATGGTCCTGTATTTGGCTCCATCCATCTTCCCATCAATTTTAACCATCTACCCTGTCCCTGCTAAAGAAAAGCAGGCCCAAACCATGATGCTGCCACCACCATGTTCGACAGTGGGGATGGTGTGTTCAGGGTGATGAGCTGTGTTGCTTTTACGCCAAACAATGTTTTGCATTGTTGCCAAAAAGTTCGATTTTGGTTTCATCTGACCAGAGCACCTTCTTCCACATGTTTGGTGTGTCTCTCAGGTGGCTTGTGGCAAACTTTAAACAACACTTTTTAGGATTATCTTTAAGAAATGGCTTTATTCTTGCCACTCTTCCATAAAGGCCAGATTTGTGCAGTATACGACCGATTGTTGTCCTATTGACAGAGTCTCCCACCTCAGCTGTAGATCTCTGCAGTTCATCCAGAGTGATCATGGGCCTCTTGGCTGCATCTCTGATCTGTCTTCTCCTTGTATGAGCTGAAAGTTTAGCGGGACGGCCAGGTCTTCGTAGATTTGCAGTGGTCTGATACTCCTTCCATTTCAATATTATCGCTTGCACAGTGCTCCTTGGGATGTTTAAAGCTTGGGAAATCTTTTTGTATGCAAATCCAGCTTTAAACTTCTCCACAACAGTATCTCGGACCTGCCTGGTGAGTTCCTTGTTCTTCATGATGCTCTCTGCACTTTAAACAGACCTCTGAGACTATCACAGTGCATGAGCATTTAGAGGGAGACTTGATTACACACAGGTGGATTCTATTAATAATCATTAGTCATTTAGGTCAACATTGGATCATTCAGAGAACTTCTGGAGTGAGTTTGCTGCACTGAAAGTAAAGGGGCTGAATAATTTTGCCCGCCCAATTTTTCAGTTTTTTATTTGTTAAAAAAGTTTGAAATATCCAATAAATTTCGTTACACTTCATGATTGTGTGCCACTTGTTGAGTCTTCACAAAAAAATTACAGTTTTATATCTTTATGTTTGAAGCCTGAAATGTGGCAAAAGGTCGCAAAGTTCAAGGGGGCCGAATACTTTCGCAAGGCACTGTATATTATATATTAAAAAAATATATATTTATCAAATTTAATTTTAATAAAATGCTTTTGGAGTAAAAATGTTTGTAAAAGATAGTTTTCCATTTAACATACATTAATAATTTAGTTTATCGAGCATGAAATTGAGCTTAGTTATGTAGCATGAGGCTGTATATTCTGCAATATTGACATTTTTGAAAACTCATTCAATTAATCCACTTGCATTGATGCATTCACACAATTTCACAGTCACCACAAGATAAACAAATTTCAGGAATATTCCTTTATCCCATTGTTTTTCAAACCTATGTACATTACAAACCGTATGATTGAATGTGTTCCGAGATTGCCGTTTTACTAACCTGACAGCTTATTTTAAATGGGAAACCTTCATTTTGTTTGCAAATATTAAATACTCTAACTACCGTATTTATCGGCATATAAACACACACAGGCGTATAACACGCACCTTCATTTTAAGAGGGAAGTTTCAGAGAAAAATAAATAAATAAATACATTTTAAATAAAGAAATTTGAAGCAAAATTAGGGTCAGTGCCCATCAATGCCCACCTGCAGCTTCACAATTGCCCATCAATACAGCTTACCGTATTTATCGGCGTATAACACGCACCCTAACTTTAAGAGGGAAGTTTCAGGAAAAATACTTTCCACAGCCCCCTGTGTATAACACCCAGGCACAGTTTATCCTCTATTTTCAGGGTAAAAAAGTGAGTGTTATACGCCAATAAACACAGTACCGGTAATTAATGACCATCTGCAGCCTCTCTATTGCCATCAATTCCGCCTGATCAATGCCCATCTCAGGGAGGGGGGCCGGATGAGCACAATCAGATTACATACAGTGAGAATCTCGTGTTTACTTGTTTAAATCGGTTGTATACCCAAATTTTACACTTTTACCTACAGGTAAGCCAATAATAAGGTTTACCTGTAGGTAAAATTAATACAGGTTTAGGAGATATTCCCTATGCATGCAGCCACTGACATCAGCGTAGCATGTACTCTGAATTTCCCCAGCTTAAGGTCCGGCAGTGTTGCTGGACCCTGCCGGGAAGAAGATTCCCACGCACATGCGCGGGAGTGATATCATCGCGGCTCCGGCCACTCACAGCGCCAGAGCCGCAAACCCAGAAGACACGCCGAAGTCAAGATGTCAGCTCCCTCGGCGTGGACCGGGCTCCGATATGGGGGCTTTGTTCTGAGGCAAGTATTTTATAATGAGCTAGTATGCGCTGCATACTAGCTCATTATGCCTTTGCCTTGCAGGTTTTTTTTTTTTTTTGCAGGTTTACTACTGCTTTAATACAAAGTCCCACCTCCTGGACTGACTTCTATGATAGACAGAACACTGGTCCAATGTCAGCCTAGGAGACGGGATTTCCTATTACAGAGGGCGCTGTGTAAACAGGAGGTTCTCGCTGTATGTAATCTGACGGCGCTCATACTGCCCCCCTCCCCATTCTCTCTGAGGCAGTCCAAATTGCAGTATCGGCGTATAACACGCACACACTATTTGCAAAAGATTTGCAAGGTGGAAAAGTGAGTGTTATACGCCAATAAATACAGTACCTGCAAGAATGAGTCCTTGCATTTAAAGAGCACCTGTCATTTCAGATCCATCATGACAGCGCCTGTTAGCGGGCATCCACTCCCTTGCTGTGTCACTGCTGCATCACCAGCCGTCCCATTAAAGTGAATAGGACTGTCGGTAAGGCAACATCAGGTCAGAGAAGAAGCCGCTGCGGGACAGAGATGACAATTGCTCTTTAAAAATTATGATTTAAATCAAGCCTGTTGAGGACGGACAGAAAATACCCTATAAGCTACCGGTATCATTACTAGAAGCAAAAATACCATTACTGTCCGAAAAAGACTTAGTGAGTCACCCACATATCGGACTTCTATAACGGTCCCAAGCCCAAATCCCTAGCACAAACATTGACGCAATTTAATTTGCTTAGTAACAAGACGTTCACCTGTTTACGCATTTTGCACTTCCTCAAGCCACACCCTAACCCAGAGATACTTATACCACTCAAATTATGGAACTTCTATTCAAAACTACGACGAACCAAAGAAGGGCACTGCAATGTTTTACAATCTAATCCGAGACAAACTGACCTTAAAAAAACGACCGCAATGGACAATTGGGAAAATGATCGCAGTACTTCCTTCTCTAATGAACAATGGCAGAATTCATTCAAAGAGATTCATAAAGCTTCACATTGTGTTGGACATTGGGAAATAACAATAAAAATAGCAAATAGATGGCACTATACCCCATTCAGATTATCAACCTACTACTTAGCATTATCACCACAATGCTGGAGGGGTTGTGGGCAAATAGGCAATCTTTTTCACATGTTCTGGCACTGTCCAAACATACAGAGTCTGTGGAACCAAATTTTCTCCCTTATTTCTTCCCTGACGGGATTTCAAACTCAACATTGGCAATTCTAGATTTAGGCATGGAACGGTTTCCCCTAGAGTATAGACCGGTCATAAGCCATATTCTACTGGAAACAAGAGCAACCATTTTGCGCACTTGGAAAACAAATATAACTACGAACCTCTCTGATGTAATTAGAGCAGTCCATAGAAACTACACGTTCGAACGTTTAATTGCAGTTAACCCTCTACAATGTAATCGGTTTGACAACCGTTGGTCTATTTGGCCCAAGAACTGTTCTCCTGGTAAAGTAGTTCTGTGTTTCTCTTTGTTACTTACCTTTACACTGTCTTCGATGTATATCGTGTATAATCGAATCACCCTTTTTGTTTTGTACAATGCTTTAAATAAAAATTTCAATAAAAATATTGAAACAAAAAAAAATCAAGCCTGTTTACAAGTGACTTAAATTGTGATTTTTAAATCGACTTAAATTTCAATCAAATCCACCTTAGTCCTGTCACATCCAAAACGTAGCGTTTAGCTGCATACGAACATTGCAGTCTAGTCACCCTCTGCAATCCCACCTTAAGGCTGGGTTCACACTTGTGTGGTGAGAATTTCAGCTCTTTTATCTCTGCAGACAGATAAGAGAAGTGTTCAGCAGATTAGCTCTGTTTTTGCTGCAAATTTGGAGACCTGGGGGAAGTTCTGAGTGAGAGGAGAGTGGGGGAGAAATGTATTGAGCTGAATGAGAGAAATTCCTTCAGAGAAATGAACACATCTGCGAATCAGCTGCGTACCCATAGAAGATAATGGGACTGAATTCGCACCTGAGCCGCACCGCAAGGCCTCCACAACGCATATGGATTTCCGGCAATGCGCAGTGCGAATGCATCGCACATATGTGAACCAGCCTCATTGAAAACAATGTTTTTTTAAATGTTCTGCGTATTAGATGCGATTTAAGCCGCAACCAATTCGCATAGGTGTGAACCCGGCCTTAAGAAGAACTGCAGTCTGCTCACATAATTTGTAATAAAAACATATTTGCCATTCTGAAGCTTCCCTCCAACTACTTTGCATATTATTTTATATATACTGCGATTTTGTACTTGCTCTGCAGCTCTCATTGGGGCAAGGGAGAACCTTGGCACCCCAGATGTTTTGGAACTACATTTCCCATAATGCTCATGCACTCTGCGGTGTAGTTGAGTGTCAAGGGAAATGTAGTTCCAAAACATCTGGGGTGCCAAGGTTCGCTATCACTGGCCTAGGCCAACCAAGAAACAGGAAGTGGGCTGTATAAAAAGGTATTTACTAGCAAAAAAAAAAGAAGGTTTTACTATCCAAAGTTAAAACATGGGCAGAAGATTTAATAGATGAAAAAAAAATACTGACAGTTTTTACTACCCACACCAATCTGATTGTATAATCTCCTTTAAACCTACCAACAATTATGCAATGCAAGGGCATTCCTGAATGGATGGTTTAGCTAGTTCGACAAACCCCAGGTCGCCATTGCGACTAGAATTAGCGACCTGGCGCTTGTGGCATCCTTTGTCTCCATGCACATCACCTCCCCTGCAGAGCAATCGTGTCGGGCCATGCCAGCCAGTAATTGAGGCAGCGGCTTTGCAGCCTTCTGCAGGCCTATGCTTTCTTGCTGAAATCTGGCGTCATCTTGTGGTGGCCATTGGTATGACAAGACAACCAGCAATGCCAATGGTGCTTCCCCTGTGTTTTCACTGCCATCTCCTTCAATTAGAACACACACACTTTTTTCTTTCATTCTAACTCCCTAGAGAATAAAATGGCGGTCGTTGCAATACTTTGTCACACAGTATTTGCGCAGCGGTCTTACGAGCACACTTTTTTGGGAAAAAATATACTTTTTTTAATTAAAAAAAATAAGACACCAGTAAAGTTAGCCCAATTTTTGTTATATTGTGAAAGATAATGTTATGCTGAGTAAATTGATACCCAACATGTCACGCTTCAAAATTGAGGAATGGTTTGAACACCCCTTTCATATGCGGGCGCTACTCACGTATGCGTTCGATTCTGCACGCGAGCTCGGCGGGACGGGAGGCGTTCCGGGCGCTTAACTTTTTTAAGTGGCTCCAAGATTTCAAGCAAATTTGACAAGCATTGACATACACACAGTTTTGGTAGATTTAGGGTTCATCATGTTAAGAGATTATACAGTCAGATGTTTAGTGAGCAGTCTGGTGCCAAATGCCTTTCCTGCAGTGCTTGTTTTAGAATTGAATAAAGGCTTGTCAACGGTCACTATGTGCAACAAGAAAACATTTCCTGTTAGCAAACTTATGCGTCAACCCCAAATGTCACATGGAGCTGAGCCCTTATTAGAGAAAAAAAAAAAAAAAGTTGAACTCTGCTTGTTCCTGTTCTTTCCTAAGCCTTCAGATCACATGGCTGCAAACCAACATTTGTTTCTTGCAAAACGTGATTTTAAAATAAGCCAAATCAGGCGGACCCTATTAGCATTGCAGAGAAAAAACTCCCCGATTTCAGGCTGATCCCAGGGACAGGCACAACAAATCTCCCAACCTTTGGGTCTCCTCAAGCTATTTCAGGTCTTTTAACAAAATTGCAGAAAATTTAAACTACCAGTGACATCTCCGGCCCTTTAACTTTTTATATGCCCAGCCTAATGGGCTGTGGCCCAAGTAATTCACAACCACCGCAATAAAAACACTTCCAATGATGCTCAGGGATTTTACGTTCCACTTCTGTGTGTTCATTGGCCGTTCTGTGGGGGTGTTATCTTGTCACTGCACCCCCCTGGCATTAATGAATAAATATTTCATAGCTGAACAAGATTATTTTTTCCCTTAATTTATTTGGCCCAGCTGGGATACATCCAATTCTTTACACCTCACATCTGGAACTGGAAGGCAGCTGGGGGATGCAGGATATCACTTTGGTATCCTCAGCTACATACAGGGGTTAAACTGATTGTAAAGGCTCGCTTTTTATTTTTTTTAAACAACAAACATATACTGTCCTCCACCGTGCAGCTAATTTTCCAAGTGGCCCTGAACATCCTCTTCTGGGCTCCCGGGCAGCTCCTCCCTGCATCAGATAACCCCCTAAGACAGGGCTATCAAACTCAATTTCATCGTGGGACAGTTGTATCTGCAAGATTAGATGTCCGGCGCATCCCCTCCCCTCACATTAGATGTCAAGAGACACCCCACCATCAGAAAATAGATTCCCCCACTCTTACATCACAGTGCACCCCCTTTTCCTTATGCTGCTGCTGGGAAGAAGTTGGATGCATTGCTTGAAAGCAGAAAGTAAGGGTCAGGAAGAGGACCAGAGCTGCAGGAGCGGTTCGAAGGGCAACATGAAATGGCCTGGAGGGCCAGGTGTTTGACACCTGTGCCCTAGGAGAAGCACACTCCCGTGGGGGGCACATTCCCGAGTCCTGCATTTGCATCCATACACACGAATGCTGGACTCTGCCCCGCCCCCCAGCACCCATGTCATTGGATTTAATGGACAGCAGCGGGAGCCAATGGCTGTGCTGCTATAAATCTATCCAATCAAAAGCGGGGACCCCATGGAGAGAGGAACAGCATGTCCCCACTGAGGGAAATACGGGGGGGCTAGGGGGCCAGGATAGGCTGCATAAAAGGTTAAACACAAGGGTTGACAACCACTTTAATTTACTAAAACTGGAGAGTGCAAAATCTGGTTTCTATGCAGAGCTGCTCCAATCAGCTTCCAGGTTTTGTCAAAGCTTATTGTTAGAAGCCGATTGGATACCAAACACAGCTGTGCCAGATTTTGCACTCCAAGTTTTAATAGATCAACCCCACAATCAGTGCTAGTCTCCTCTGGATGCTTCCTCAAGCAAATTGCATTCTGTATACAGAACACAAAAGTCAGCAGCTCCACCATTCAGAGAAAGCCTTCCAACGAATAGAAGGCATTCTTTGAATAGACGAAGCGCAGTGGATGACATCACAATCCTATCCAGGAGAATGGGGAGACCGATTCTGCTACAGTATGAATGGAGCTCATATCAGTGTAAATTATAAGGTATATGTTCCCAATATTCATTAAATTTGCCTGGGGTAAATAATAAAGCGCACCTTCAGGGTTACCTATAACCGTCTCCTCCTCTCCACTTTCTCTTTCTGGGGGGGGGGGGGGGCCCTCTTCATCTACACCTCCTTCCTTGGTCACTTGATAAACTCTCATGGCTTCCAGTAGCATCTCTATGCTGCTGACACACAAATCTATCTCTACTCCTCACCTTTCCCCTTTAGTCTCCTCATTGGCCTACCTCTTCGCAGGGGATACCCTCTTCAGTCTATCATGAATGCTGTCGCTAGACTCATCCAACCATTCAGTGTCCGCCATCTCTTCACTGGATTCCCATTGCCCAACATATGAAATGCAAAACAAGAACATACAAAGCCAAATGACAGCTCTGTCCTGAAGCCGCGTACACACGATTATTTTTCAGGTTGTAAAAAACAACGTTTCTCAGGCTCTAGAAAAAACAACGTTTTTTTTTTAACTTGATCATTAAAAACGGCCTTGCCTACACACAATCGTGAAGAAAAAAAGATGCTCTAGCAAAGTGCGGTGACGTACAACACGTAAGACGGCACTATAAAGGAGAAGTTCCATTCGGATGACGCCACCCTTTGGGCTGCTTTAGCCGATTTTGTGTTGGTAAAAGACGATTCACGTCAGGCTTTTCTGTGTTTCAGCGTGATGAATGTGCTTACTCCATTACGAACGGTAGTTTTACCAGAACGAGCGCTCTCGTCTCATAACTTGCTTCTGAGCATTTGTGGATTTTTCACATTGTTAAAGCCCACACACACACGACCATTTTTTACAACCCGAAAAACGACAACGTTTAAAACGTTGTGGAAAAAATAGAGCTTGTTCAAAAAAAACAAAAAGTCAGTTTTTCAGAACCCGAAAAACGCTCTGAAGCCCACACACGATCATTTTTAACGTCGTTTTAAGTAAAAACTTAATTTTTTAGAACTCGAAAAATGATCATGTGCACACGGCATCAGCTACATCACCAACCTGGTCTCCAAATGTCACCCAAACCGTCCTCTACACTCCTCCCAAGACCTCCTGCTTTCTAGCTCCCTTGTCTCCTCCTCCCATGCTCACCTCCAAGACTTCTTCAAAACCTCTTCCATACTCTGAAATGCCTTGGCTTCTCCGACGGGAAAACTGCTATGAGAGCTTTCTGGAATCCCGGCCGTGTGTATGCTCCATCGCAGTTTTTCCCACGGGAAAACTGCCGGACAAAAAGAGATTAGGATCTTTTTTTTCCCCCCCGTCAGGCCAAAAATCTGAGCGGGAAATCCAGTTGTCTGTATGGTTTTCCGATGGGCAGAAAACTACACATGCTCAGAATCAAGTATGAGACGGGAGCGCTCTTTCTGGTAAAGCTAGCGTTCGTAATGGAGATATCACATTCGTCACGCTGCAAATTATTGCATCGTTTAATGCAGCGCATTCTTTTCTTCTTTATAATGCTACAATAATGAACTTGTTTTGCTGCCGATAGTCACACAGAGTTCTGACAAACTCATTTATTTATTATTTCTTGTGATCGCATGAATATTTTTTTTTAAAGCTAGATAGATCTCCATAATATTTTTTTTTGTTGTTTTTTCATTTTTTAAAAAGTGTGAATCGTCTCTCAAACATTTACTAACACGAGGATTAGCAAAAGCAGCCCAAAGAGTGGCGTCGTAGGATTTAAACTTCCCCTTTATAGTGCCGTCGTACATGTTGTATGTCACTGCGCTTTGGACGGGTGAACTTTTGGTCTGAGCATGTGTATGCAAGGCAGCCCGAGAGGAATTCTGTTGTGAAAACAGTCTGATTTTTATCCAACAGAAAAACCGCACGCGTGTCTAGTGCGCTCTATCCAAATTTGTCCGGCTATCTCCTACTCTGTCCTCTTAAGTGATCCCTAAAAACTCATCTCTTCGGGGAAGCCCATTGTGCCTTCAGCTAATAACCAAACCTCTATCTCTTCTATCAGTTCATCCTTCACAGTTATTACCTTTTACAAGGAACCCTAGAGTTCTATGGAGCCTTGGTTGAGAAAGGCCATAGATAGTGATCATTTCTGTGTGTACAATCACTGGAGAATCGGCTACCCAAGTGTTAGTCATTTATTAATCCTAGTTATAATAAAAATAAAATTATGAAAGCTATACCACACAATGATTTAGGGCCCACACTTGTCCAATTTTGAAGGATGCATTTTACATTTATTCAATTTAACTGCATGTCAACACTTGTTGCGATGCAAATTTAACCACAATGGGGTCGATTTACTAAAACTGGAGAGTGCAAAATCTGGTGCAGCTATTCACATAAACCAGTCGGCTTCCAGGTTTAGTTGTCAAAGCTTACAGCGGAACTTTAACCTCCACCCTGATTTTTTAAGCCTTTGACTGGCCATACACCTATAGATTATCTGCAGATTTTCTATGGTCAGATAGAAAAAGTGGAACAGATTCCTCCACCTACGCTGAACGGCGTGGATGGAAGAATCTCCCGACGGCCCAAGCTTCCATATCATGCTAGTCGGCACCCTGAACATTCTGATTGGGTGCAGGCATTGTTTAGGTTGAGAGCCAGCAGGGCCGACTAGCAAGATACTGAAGCTTGGCCCAGTGGGAGATTCCTCCATCCATACAGTTTAGCATATGTGGATAAATCTGTTACACTTTTTCCATCTAACCATAGAAAATCTGCAGATAATCTATAGGTGTATGGCCAACTACCCGGTGGGGAGTTCAGCTAACTTTTGATACTCCCACACCCATCGGATCCAGCACTGTCCAGCTAAGAGTCTCTTCTCTTCTGGCATCATTTGGTCCTGCACCGCCATGTTTCCCTGTGACATCATCACTAGGTTACCAGCTGTTCCGGGTTCAGCTAGCACACCTGATGACATGCGGATAGGCCGCCCCTCCCCCCCCCCCTCTTTTCTTCTAAGAAAACCTACGTACATATGCCAGGAGGCACAGCGGGGATTGTGTGTGTCATTCGCCTAAGGCAAGTGATGTGCTTGGGGAGGCGGGACAGACTGAAATTAGAAGCCAATTGGCCACTGGTCTTGATTTACTAAAACTGGAAAGTGCAAGATCTAGTGCAGTTGCGCTGCAATCAGCTTCCAACTTCAGCTTGTTAAGTTTGGCTTTGACTGCTTTTGTCAAAACCTATTTGTTTCTATGCAGATTTTGCACCCCGCAATGCATAGTATGTCAACACAAGTGTGCACTGGTGCATGCTACAACGCACATTTGAATACATTTCCATTTATTTCAGTGGAATATGCATATACTGACAGTGTATATGGGCCCTTTGTGCAGCAAGACTTTAGATGGATTAGATTCCTAAATCAGATTACTATGCTAAACCATAGAATCATTTTCAGCACCGTCAGAAAATCAATAACCCAACAAGAAAGCTCAGGCTATAACTAGGCCACAAGTGTTTGTGTTATGGTGTGCTACTCAAATTTGCACAACGATGGAAATTAACTCTTGACAGTAGACCAAGACATATGAAAATTGATGAGAGACCCTGATATTTTATCATTTCTGCACCAGAGGCCTGTGATGACATATCCACATATAACAACAAACAAAAAAATAACACAACCACCACACCACTGACAGTCTCAGTTTTCACCCTTTACCACAAGTCAACAAAATAACATCCCTATGAAAAAAAAAGAAAAGTGAAATGAAGCTCTAATAAGGCTACCCAACAAGAACCTGGATGGCAACTCAATCTGACACGAATTACAGGGAGAACCAAGTTACCGGTTCAGGCCTTTGGCAGAGAAGAGGTTGCCATCACAAAAGATTGAGCAAAAGGAGCAAGCCTTGACGGACATCACTGCCATCAGAATGGGGAAATTGACAAGAGGAGGAGAGAGACGGGGGAGGAATTGACAATGTGGGGGGAGCCTGAGCTCAGCAAACACAAGCCAAAAAAAAAAAAAATTAAAAATGGTGCAGAGCTTTCCCAGATGCCCTTCAAGCCACACGAGGACAAGACCATCTAAAACGGCAACATAAACAGAAGCCGGTATGGATCTAGGAAGACGGAGGTGAAATCCACGAGCTCCTACTGAACGTCTAATCTAAATAAAAAATATATTACGTTGGCCATTCAAAATTGCAACAGATCTGATCTTCCATAGCCTAAAAATATTCGGTGTATACGTGGTACGGTTTTTTCAAACCGGTAAAGCCTGACAGATCGTAGACAAGGCAAGCCACAGCCATTCTAAATGTGCACATTCATGGGGTGGCCTATGTCTAGATCCCTACACAGTACCACTAGGGCTTCCTACACAAGATGGGATGGACGCAGGTGGACAGGCATTCTTCGACAGCCGCTCTGCCTACATCATGGGTCTTGTTGGAAGCCTACACGTAGCCGATCGGTGCCAAGTATGTGTGTGGTTGCATGCAGAGAGATGTTACAGATATACACATTGGGGAGGGGGTAGGAGAGGAGGGCTTATTGCAGATGATGACAATGCTAGTAATAAATAGTACTCATCCCAATTCACCTTGCAGAGCTGGAAGTGCTCGGACTGGAGGGTCTCTGGGATTTCCACCTCCCTGATTCCAGGCTGGGATGAAGACGATGATGAAGAGGAGGATACGGCTGTCAGGCCGTCCAGCACCTTTTTAAATCTCCTCATGGTCACCCTTCTCTGCCTCTTGATCCACCACCACCTCCTCCTCCAGATCCCACTCTCCTCTCACCCCCCCCACCTTTGCTCTCCTCCTCCCTTCTTGTGTTGGTCTCCCCCTTTTTTGTGTGGTTGATGGGCACCCCACACACAGGAGGGTCCTGGCCCCTGGCCCCTGGGGCTGGGGGAGGAGGAGGAAGGTGGCTGCTGCTGCTGCAGGTGATCTGTGCTGGAGAGGAGGGACAGGACTGATGAGTAGAAGGAAAAAAATAAAAATAAATCTCTTGCTGTCCTTTCTGTTGCTGAGGAATAGAAGAAGCTCAGTCCAGCATGGAGCCCAGTGTGGGGTGGGAGGGGACAGGCAGGTAGGTGGCCCTCGGTCCCCAGATGTGTCAGGAGAAGAGGACGCTTCTGTGTCTTGCCTGTGCTGCACTGGAAGCGACAGCAGCCTGCCACAAGCTGCTCTCTTCCCTCCCTCCCCTTCCTTCCTTCCTTCCTTCCTCTCTCTTCTCCGCTCTCTATACCCCTCCCCTTCCCTCGCTGTCACATTTTCCTCTTCCTTACTCCTCGGCTCTCCGTCTTCGACTTGCCATGCCCGGCCGAGGAGAACGTTCCAGTACGAGGCCGCTTGTTGCTCCGGGTTTCTAGCCGGCACTTCCTTATCGCAAGGCGGCTCGGCTACACCTGGCTGTGTTTTCAGTGTGAGTGTGTGTGCGGCCCCGCCCCTGTGTGCCTCCTGTCACCGCTCATTGTGCTACTGCCGCCACTCCTACCCTGGCCCCGCCCACCAGCGTCTGCTCTACACCTATACACGGCTCCTGCCAGGGACGGGGCATGCTGGGAGGAGGGCACAGCACGGGAGGGGGGCATGCTGGGGGGAGTGGTTCCACACGAGGTGACAGCTGGTAGGAGTAGTTCTACAGAAGGTGACAGCACACAGCAGGGGGCTGACAGGGCATTCTGGGGGGAGTAGTTCTACAGAAGGTGACAGCAGGGGGCTGACAGGGCATTCTGGGGGGAGTAGTTCTACAGAAGGTGAAAGCAGGGGGCTGACAGGGCATTCTGGGGGGAGTAGTTCTACAGAAGGGAACAGCAGGGAGAGTAGTTCTACAGAAAGTGACAGGTCATGCTGGGAGGAGTATTTCTTCAGAAGGTGACAGCTGGGGACTGACAGGGAATGCTGGGAGGAGGGCACAGCACAGGACAGGGGCATGCTGGGGGGAGTAGTTCTACAAAAGGTGACAGCAGAGGGCTGATGGCATGCTGGGGGGAGTAGTTCTACAGAAGTTGACAGCTGGGGGAGTAGTTCCTCAGAAGGTGACAGCAGGATGCTGACAGGGTATGCTGGGAGGAGTAGTTCCTCAGAAGGTGACAGCAGGCTTACAGGGTATCCTGGAGGGTGTAGTTCCACAGAAGGG
Source organism: Rana kukunoris (assembly GCA_029574335.1). Classification (NCBI taxonomy): domain Eukaryota; kingdom Metazoa; phylum Chordata; class Amphibia; order Anura; family Ranidae; genus Rana; species Rana kukunoris. The sequence continues at coordinate 421,934,506 of CM056052.1, read as the reverse complement.
ACTGACAGGGCATGCTGGGGGTAGTAGTTCCACAAAAGGTGACAACAGGACATGCAGGGGTAGTAGTTCTACAGAAGGTGACAGCTGGGGGGAGTAGTTCCTCAGAAGGTGACAGCAGGGGGCTGACAGGGCATGCTGGGGGGAGTAGTTCCTCAGAAGGTAACAGCAGGGGGCTGACACGGCGTGCTGGGGGGTGTAGTTCCTCAGAAGGTGACAGCAGAATGCTGACAGGTTATGCTGGGAGGAGTAGTTCCTCAGAAGGTGACAGCAGGCTTACAGGGTATCCTGGGGGGTGTAGTTCCACAGAAGGGACTGACAGGGCATGCTGGGGGTAGTAGTTCCACAAAAGGTGACAACAGGACATGCAGGGGTACTAGTTCTACAGAAGGTGACAGCTGGGGGGAGTAGTTCTACAGAAGGTGACAGCTGGGGGGAGTAGTTCCTCAGAAGGTGACAGCAGGGGGCTGACAGGGCATGCTGGGGGGAGTAGTTCCTCAGAAGGTAACAGCAGGGGGCTGACACGGTGTGCTGGGGGGTGTAGTTCCTCAGAAGGTGACAGCAGAATGCTGACAGGTTATGCTGGGAGGAGTAGTTCCTCAGAAGGTGACAGCAGGCTTACAGGGTATCCTGGGGGGTGTAGTTCCACAGAAGGGACTGACAGGGCATGCTGGGGGTAGTAGTTCCACAAAAGGTGACAACATGACATGCAGGGGTAGTAGTTCTACAGAAGATGACAGCTGGGGGGAGTAGTTCTACAGAAGGTGACAGCTGGGGGGAGTAGTTCCTCAGAAGGTGACAGCAGGGGGCTGACAGGGCATGCTGGGGGGAGTAGTTCCTCAGAAGGTGACAGCAGGGGGCTGACATGGCGTGCTGGGGGGTGTAGTTCCTCAGAAGGTGACAGCAGAATGCTGGGAGGAGTAGTTCCTCAGAAGGTGACAGCAGGATGCTGATAGGGTATGCTGGGGGGAGTAGTTCCTCAGAAGGTGACAGCAGGATGCTGATAGGGTATGCTGGGAGGAGTAGTTCCTCAGAAGGTGACAGCAGGCTTACAAGGTATCCTGGGGGTGTAGTTCCACAGAAAGGACTGACAGGGCATGCTGGGGGTAGTAGTTCTCCAGAAAGTGACAGCTGGGGGGAGTAGTTCCTCAGAAGGTGACAGCAGGGGGCTGACAGGGCATGCTGGGGGGAGTAGTTCCTCAGAAGGTAACAGCAGGGGGCTGACACGGCGTGCTGGGGGGTGTAGTTCCTCAGAAGGTGACAGCAGAATGCTGACAGGTTATGCTGGGAGGAGTAGTTCCTCAGAAGGTGACAGCAGGCTTACAGGGTATCCTGGGGGGTGTAGTTCCACAGAAGGGACTGACAGGGCATGCTGGGGGTAGTAGTTCCACAAAAGGTGACAACAGGACATGCAGGGGTACTAGTTCTACAGAAGGTGACAGCTGGGGGGAGTAGTTCTACAGAAGGTGACAGCTGGGGGGAGTAGTTCCTCAGAAGGTGACAGCAGGGGGCTGACAGGGCATGCTGGGGGGAGTAGTTCCTCAGAAGGTAACAGCAGGGGGCTGACACGGTGTGCTGGGGGGTGTAGTTCCTCAGAAGGTGACAGCAGAATGCTGACAGGTTATGCTGGGAGGAGTAGTTCCTCAGAAGGTGACAGCAGGCTTACAGGGTATCCTGGGGGGTGTAGTTCCACAGAAGGGACTGACAGGGCATGCTGGGGGTAGTAGTTCCACAAAAGGTGACAACATGACATGCAGGGGTAGTAGTTCTACAGAAGATGACAGCTGGGGGGAGTAGTTCTACAGAAGGTGACAGCTGGGGGGAGTAGTTCCTCAGAAGGTGACAGCAGGGGGCTGACAGGGCATGCTGGGGGGAGTAGTTCCTCAGAAGGTGACAGCAGGGGGCTGACATGGCGTGCTGGGGGGTGTAGTTCCTCAGAAGGTGACAGCAGAATGCTGGGAGGAGTAGTTCCTCAGAAGGTGACAGCAGGATGCTGATAGGGTATGCTGGGGGGAGTAGTTCCTCAGAAGGTGACAGCAGGATGCTGATAGGGTATGCTGGGAGGAGTAGTTCCTCAGAAGGTGACAGCAGGCTTACAAGGTATCCTGGGGGTGTAGTTCCACAGAAAGGACTGACAGGGCATGCTGGGGGTAGTAGTTCTCCAGAAAGTGACAGCTGGGGGCTGACAGGACATGCTGGGGGTAGTAGTTCCACAAAAGGTGACAACAGGACATGCAGGGGGTAGTAGTTCTACAGAAGATGACAACAGGACATGCTGGGGGCAGTAGTTCTACAGAAGGTGACAACAGTACATGCTGGGGGTAGTAGTTCTACAGAGGGTGACAACATGGGGCTGACAGGACATGCTGGGTTAGTAGTTCTCCAGAAGGCGAGAGCAGGGTGCTGACATGACATGCTTGGGGTAGTAGTTCTACAAAGAATGACAATAGGACATGCTGGGGGTAGTAGTTCTACAGAGGGTGACAACAGGGCATGCTGGGGATAGTAGTTATACAGAGGGTGGAAATGGGGCTGACAGGGCCTACTGGGGGTAGTAGTTCCTCAAAAGATGACAGCAGGTAGCTGACAGGGCATGCCAGGGTAGTAGTTCCCCAAAAGATGACAAGAGGTAGCTAACAGGGTATGCTGGGGGTAGTAGTTCCACAGGAGGTGCTGACAGGGCATGTCGGGGGTAGTATTTCCGCAAAAGATGACAGCAGGTAGCTGACAGGACATGCAGGGCGTAGTAGTTGTACAGAGGGTGGCAACAGGGGGCTGTCAGGACATGCTGGGTTTAGTAGTTCCTCAAAAAGTGACAGCAGGGGGCTGAGGGGCATGCTAAGGGATAGTAATTCCACAGGAGATACTAACAGGACATGATGGGGTAGTAGAATCTGACAGGACATATACGTAATGGTTCCACAGTAGGTGACAGGACATGCTAGGGCTAGTAGTTCTACAGTAGATGCTAACCTTGCATGCTGCAGGTAGTAGTGCCACAGAAGAAGACAGCAAGCACTGGTAGATCATGCTGGAATTAGTAGTAGATGTTGCCAGGGCATGCTGGGAGTAATGGTTCCACAGAAAATGACAACACATACTGGGTAGTAGTTTCACAGTAGATGTTAACTGTGCGTGCTGACGGTAGTAGTGCCTCAGAAGATGACAAGCAAGCACCAATAGAACATGCTGGGAATAGTAGTTCCACAGTACATACTGACAGGACATGCTAGGATATGTAGTTCCACAGAAGGTGACAGCAGGGGGCTGACAGGGCATGCTGAGGGCAGTAATTCCACAATAGGTGGGAGAAGTCAGACCAGCCATGCTGAGAATTCTAGTTCCTTATTAGCTGAGGGCCAATGGCATGCTAAGGAATTTTCCATATTAGTTGACAGCAGGTGCTAAATAGCACGTTGAGGATAGTAGTTCCCCATTAGTTGGAAGCAGGGGCTGACAGGACATGCTAAGGATAGTAGTTCAACAGTAGATGACAGCAGATGTTGCTAGACATGTTGGGACCAATTGTGTCACAATCACCTGGGGGAAGCTCATTGTTTTACAGGTGCCGACAGTTCATGCTGAGAATGCTAGTTTCTCAGTAGCTGGCAGCCATTACTGACAGGATATGCTGGTGTAGCGCGCCCCCTACCCCCTATTTGGCGGGGCGTTACGCTAAATTTAGTTGGCAATGGGAGAGCTAAGTTTCTCCCACTCACAAATTGGTTAAGTTCAGGCTACTGTCAGTTTAGAACTGCTTTCTAGGTCAGTCTGCGTGCTAGGGGAGGTGTTTTTACCCCTGGGTGACAGTTGGCGCTAGAAGGGGTTCTGACAGACCCACTTTCTCCCAGCAGCCAATCAGAGGAGGATCTTCCCTCTGGACATGCTGGCGGGAGAGTATATCTGTGGCAGACGCCTGAAAGAAGCGTGCAACGTTCTATGCGGGGCCCGCCTTCCAGGTGCGGCATCCACCTTCAGGGTGCGCGCATCCATGGGCCCCGCCATCCAGGCCTGCCTGGCCGAAGCTAGGCACCAAGCGGAGCTTCACCTTGACATCGAAAGGGGCCCCAGATCCTAAGCTGGGAGCTGTACGGTGGGGGATTGGCTCGGTAGACCCAAAAGCAGAGGTTTTCTGCGAGGCCTAGGCGAACCACCGGGGATCCGGTCATCACTACATGACAGGTACACTTCAACTGTCCTCTGATGACTCTAGACAGTGATTTACTGGGAGGATCCATTAGTTCTACCCTTTGAAATGTATGGAAATTCCTCAGGCCTGTGGCAGAGGCCCTAATTCCTCCCAGTGACTATTGCAAGTCACCTTCCGGCTGCCAGGCCCAAGTTAAACGCCTGTCCAGGGCACTTTACCCACTCTGACGGCAGTGGCGACAATTAAGTGTGACTGTACTGAGAGCAAGTTGCTCTTTACAATATCCAAGGCCTGATACTGCAGTTTTCTTTCGCTCATCAACTTTATAGTGTGCCATGTTGATGTTGGGCCTTGGACTAAAACTTTGAAAACGCACTCTGATGTCTGGACACTCGCTTTATTCACTTTCCACAAGTATTCACCCCTATACAAGTATAATTGGTAACTTAATACGCCGACCCCAAAATAAAACCAGCGGCTCCTTCGGGGGTAGCGCTACACTGGCATTAGTAGTGCCACAGTAGATGGTAGTAGGTGCTACCAGGGCATGTTGGGAATAGTAGTTCCAGAGTAGAAGTAAGCAGGTGCTAAGAGGACATGCTGGAAATAGTAGTGCCACAGTAGATGTTGCTGCGAATAATATATCCACAGTACTGTATATGATACAAATGCTGGGAGAGCATGCAGGCCAAAAGGGTACATGTACACAATCATAATGAAATTACCGATCATCTGCACAGGATCTTGCTGGCAAAGGCTGGCAGAAAGATCCTGCATACAAAATGCATGAAATGGTCAGCAAGATGCTTGCGTTTACACAGAAAGTAGCAAACTGACATCTTCTTGGCAATTTCAAAATGTTCTCTTATGCTATGTTTTGTACCTTACATTTTTTCAATAAAAGCCTCTGGCACTCTGAGGCTTTTGTTTGGGGTCCCAAACTCATCTAGAAACCCCCTAAAATGTGTACAAATGTAATTGTAGTCAGAGTCTTGGAGTATGAAATGTGATCACCCTAGCAACCAAGGCCTGAGGTGTGCCTTGGCCTAGCTGGTCGGTATGCCTGGAATAGGGCATACCCTGAATATGAGAATAAGAAAATGTACAAAGAGAAATGGTGTGTGTGAAAGCTGGGGGAACGGGTGAATGGGAAACCTGAAATGGTGCCAACACCGGACCCGACGTGGGAGGAGCCTTAAGTACTCAGCAGACTCCTCCCACAAATACAGGCTAGCCTGCGGCCAGCCTTTACACTTGTAGTCAGAGTCTTCGAGTATGAAATGTGATCACCCTAGCAACCAAGGCCTGAGGTGTGCCTTGGCCTAGCTGGTCGGTATCATTAGAAGAGGGCAAAAGACACATGTATAGGTGAAGAAGGGTAGAGAACACGCCTTCCAGTGGAGTAGCGTGCACCTGGAAGGCAACCATACACGTATCCGTTATGACAGGAGAACCCACCGACCCATGACTTGACAGAAGGAACCCCCTATGAAACCTGCGAAACCACTCGGAACTTAATGACCCATGAAAGATGGACCGAACCTGATGCCCAAGACAACCCCACCATTGAGGAATGAACTACTTGTGACAAGAGGATGCATGGGGGAAATGGAGCAAGGGCCAAGCGGATTGAAATCCTTCAACCGGGCACTACCCATGCTGATGTAGGGAAGTGAGAGGGTAAGTTGCAAAAAAAGACAACAGGCAGGAGACTGAGTGTCAGCTACCTGGAGAAGGCGGATAAGGCCAATGCACTGGTAATAGCATTGTGGCACAAGGGAACCAAGCCAGACTCAGACTTAGGAACGTAAACTAGCAAACAAGACAACAGATCACCAGACATGCAACGACCACAACCCCCTCGGCACCCACCTAAGTGCGAGAACATGAGCAGAACGTCAAGACCACTGCGCGTGAATGAACCTGAAGACAGCACCCCACCCCCCACCCCTATGTGATTGGTAAATGAGCCCGAGTAACATGTAGTGCAGACACAGGCGATAACTGAACACTCAGGGCTGGTGACCCCACGGAGCATGGTGGGTAGTCGTATAGGTGTAAGAAGTGCATCGTATGACGTATGGTATACGGGCGAGAAGATTGTGGCCAACAATCATTAAAAACGAAACCTCAGCCCGTATGGATCTGTAGACGTGACAGATCCCGAAATGCGAATACTAGTTAACTAACCCAGTTGCAACATGACAAGTAAAATAAGAAATGACAACCAACAAACCACAACCACGCCATGACAGACAGACGATACAACCGACATGCTGGGGCAGAAATGACAGAAACGTGCGACTGGGGCAGAAATGACAGAAACGTGCGACTGGGGCAGAAATGACAGAAACGCAGAGACTAGGGCGCTGGGCCAGAACGCAGAGACTGAAACGCTGGGCCAGAAACGCAGAGACTGGAACGCTGGGCCAGAAACGCAGAGGGCAGAACGCTATTACAGAAAACTCCCTGGGGACAGAAACCTCCCGGAAACGCTATGACAGAAATCGTGGGCCAGAAACGCTATGGCAGAAATCGTGGGCCAGAAAAAGGTTTGATAGAAATCGTGGGCCAGAAACGCTGTGATAGAAATCGTGGGCCAGAAACGCTGTGACAGAAATCGTGGGCCAGAAACGGTGTGCCAGAAATCGTGTGGGCCAGAAACGCTGTGACAGAAATCGTGGGCCAGAAACGCTGTGACAGAAATCTTGGGCCAGAAACACTGTGACAGAAATCGTGGGCCAGAAACGATGTGCCAGAAATCGTGGGCCAGAAACGGTGTGCCAGAAACCGTGGGCCAGAAACGGTGTGCCAACACCGGACCCGACGTGAGAGGAGCCTTAAGTACTCAGCAGACTCCTCCCACAAATACAGGCTAGCCTGCGGCCAGCCTTTACACTTGTTGTCCTTAAATTCAGGCAGAGGTTTTTGAGGTCCCAAGCTCATCTAGAACCCCCCCAAAATGTGTACAAATGTTAGGCCGCGTACACACCATTAACCTCCCTGGCGGGTTTCCCGTGTCTGACACGGGGTAAAAATTTCCTGCTACCATCGTTGATCCCGTGTCAGACACGGGGTGAGCTGCAGAGTGCACAGCGAGTGCCTTACCTTCTCCCGCGATCCGACACTGTGCTCGCTGGATCTGTCACTTCCTTTTTCCGCTCTCTGCGACGTAGCGACGCACGGGTGCGGAACTGGGTGGGAATTTCAAAAAAAGTTACACATAAAAGAGGTGATACAGTGCAATCCCCTCAGATTACAATGTATCACCTTTAGTAGTTACAACACTACGTGCCCTTGCCTTCCCCATAGTGCCCATCTAATAAAAAAAAATGACATCAAAAAAGCGCCACTTTTCACAAAAAGCACTTTTGGAGCAGCTGAGTGACAGCGACAATGGTGCAGAGATGCTCGCTGAACAGAGTGAAAGTGAGTCGTGGGATTTGTCATCTGACCCTGAGACCGACACTGATCTGTCAAGTGATGAAGGCGAAGAACCTGCACTTAGCCTCAGTAATGTGCGCACTTGGTGCCCTATTGCCGATACGGACCAGGTTGCGCCCCCAAGATTTCCGTTTACCGGATCACCAGGGCTAAAGGTAGATGTGGAGCAGGACAACCCTCTGGCCTACCTAAAATTATTTGTTACATGGGATGTCATAGAAAAAATTGTAACGGAGACAAACCGCTACCAGGAGCAGCAATCCGCTACGCCGCATGCCAAATTTTCCCGCAGCAGAAAATGGGAACCGGTGACCAGAGAGGACATCTGGCAGTTTTTGGGGCTCATTATTCTGCAGGGCGTGGTGGGGAAACCGCTCCAGAAGTGGTACTGGACCACCAACAAATTATTGGCCACTCCATTTTTTGGCACTGTGATGTCAGAATGCCGTTTCTCTCTCATCATGAAGAACTTCCACTTCACCAACAATGAAGAGTTCGATGAGGCCACGCATCCTGCGCCCAAACTCAAAAAAATATGGGAGGTATGGCAAATTATTGTTGGTAATTTCCAGCGGACCTATGTGCCAGATAGGGATGTCTGTGTGGATGAGAGCTTGATGGCCTACAAGGGTCGCCTGAGTTGGATTCAGTACATCGCTTCAAAAAGAGCGCGGTTTGGCATCAAGTCATTTATGCTCTGCGAGGCATCCACTGGGTATATATGGAACTCCGTCATTTATACTGGTAAAGGCACAAAGTTCAACCCCAGGTACAGCGGCTATGGGATGGCCACATCATCTGTGCTTACACTACTGGAGCCATTGCTGAACCAGGGGTACTGTGTGATCACCGATAATTTCTATACATCTCCGGAACTATATGAAGTCCTGATACAGAATAAGACTGATGCCTATGGTACCGTTAGGCCTAACCGCCGTGACATGCCATCTGCATTTGGGAAGAGAAAATTAAAAATCGGAGAAATTGTTGCCTGGCAAAAGGGTAAGATCATGGCAATGCGATGGCGAGACAAAAAGGATGTGTGCCTCATGAGCACTGTCCACAATACCTCCACTGCCATGGTCCACACAAAAGGTGGAAAAGACGTGCTGAAGCCCCAAGTCGTGGTCGACTATAACAGCTCAATGGGAGGAGTCGATAGAGCCGATCAGGCTATGACATACTACCCCGCTATGCGGAAACAACAGAAAAAATATTACAAAAAAATATTCCGGCATCTTCTGGAACAATGCCTTTGGAACGCCTACATCCTGCACAGGGCATATAGTGGCAAGCCTCTTGTCCACTCTGACTTCATCTGGAAGGTGGCTGAGCTGATTTTCGTCAACCACCAGGTGCCATCTGTATCTGCAAACAGACCAGGACGTCGGGCTGTTGATGTGGTGAATCCAGAGCGTCTGACGGGTCGCCATTTTTTGGATTATATCCCACCAACTGCAAAAAAGGCAGCACCTGCCAGAATGTGCGTAGTGTGCTGCTCAAAAAGAGATAGCAAGGGGTAAAAAGTCCGAAAAGAGACAAGATACTATTGTCCTGACTGCGATGTCGGACTTTGTGCAGTCCCCTGCTTCAAAGTGTATCACACTCAAGATGTATATTGAATTTTCTTTATTTGACTAAATTCATTATTCTTTATTACAGTATTAAATAAAATAATATTAGTTATTAGATTATAATTCATGATTTTGTGTTTCATCTTTTATCACATCTGGGATGTCTACTAGAGTCTTGTTTGGTCAGGTTTAAGTAAGTACTTACTAAGAATTGCAGGCCTATAATACATAACACCACATTTCCTTGCAAAACAATTGCAACGCTTTTGGTACAAAATTCCAGACAGAATCATAACGCCAGGGAGGGTAAATAAATCCGATCAAATCGTTCTGACAGACCGTTTTAATCGGATTTGTCTGCTGGGACATATTGGTTTGATCGTGTTTACACGATCAAACCAAAATCCCCGCCGGCAGACAGCGCGGTGACGTTGACGCCGCCATGTCACCGTCACCAGGAAGTAAAACACTTCTGCGCATGCTTCGAATCCATTCGACGCATGCGCGGGCAGATATGTCCGCTGGTTAGTGTACTAACCAGCAGACATATTGGACGGACGGGTTCCCAGCAGACAGATTTTAAAGCATGCTTTAAAATTTGTCTGCTGGAAAAACCCGTCTGCTCGCCCGTACACACGATCAAATTTATCCAGCAGATAAATTTGATCGTGTGTACGCGGCCTTATTGTTCTCATTAAATTCAGGCAGAGTGCCAGAGGCTTTTTTTGGGGTCCCAAACTCATTTAGAACTCCCCCTAAAATGTTTACAATGGGCCATCAGAGGGGGTGAGGAATCCAATAAGTGGAATTTATATTTTTGTCTTTAAATACTCCTTAAAATAAATGTTATACTGATGTTGGCCAAGAATGTTTGTGTCTAATCTGCTTGAAATTTTATGTGCAAAAGTACTCTTTTTTTTTCAGGTTTGACTCCACAGTTTCCTTCAACGCCACAAGAATGGCAGACCGTGGCTTCCCAATTTGCCGGTGGGACTTTCCTAACTTCAGAGGTGCAATCGATGGAAAACATGTCCACATCGTACCACCACCCCATTCTGGGTCATACTATTATAACTATAAGGGGTTCAATAGTATTGTGTTGATGGCGGTGGTGTCGGCAACATATGAGTTTTTATATGTGGACGTGGGAAAGAATGGCCGGATGTCGGATCGTGGAGTCTTTGCCCAGACAGAGTTTTCCAGACGGCTCCAGATGGTGGCTTGGTATTGCCATCTGCTGAGGAGAACATGGACTCCCATTTGTCTTTGTCGCTGATGAAGCATTTGGTCTGGGTGATCACCTGATAAGGCCATTCCCCCAGAGGACCCTCACCGCGAAGAAGAGGGTTTTTCATTACGGCAGGCCAGAGCTGGAAGAGTCATGGAGAATGCCGTTGGGATAATGGCCAGCCGGTTCTACCTATCTATTACGGCAATTAACATGGCAGAGTATAAACTGAACCACATAGTGCTTTTGTGCTGCATACTTTTTAAGGAGAAATGCTCCAAATTATGTGGCCTCGGTTGGGTCTGAGGCCGGAGTTCATGAAAATCCCCTGAGGGGCCCGGAAGCCCAAAGCGCCCGTGAAGTGCGTCAAAAATATGTTGAATATTTTATGGGTAGGGGGGCCATTGCTATGCCAGAAAATGTATGAATCTTTTTTTAAATAAAAAAATTATTTTGATCTGATAAAATCTTGAATTGTATTTATTGCTTGTGTTTCTTTTAGCTGTTTTCTAGGTTCTCCTAGTGCACTTGTAGTGCCAAGTGGATTTTGGTTTATTAAATAACCCCCATTGTCACTGTAAACACCAACTGAATACAACTGGTAATGAGCATTGAAAAAAAAAGCCACAGATTGTTGAGTAGAAAACATTTTACTCCTTGCACATTCACATGTGCATTATAAAAATTTTGGGTAAAAAAACAACATCTTTGTTTTATAACGTTTTACATTTTACATTATAACGTTTTAATTTTTTATTTTTTTTGCATGAACAGGCATGTTTCAAAACATAACATACACAACTCTGGAACTTACAAAGTTCAACCTAGAAAATGTGATGGCAATATCAGACATTATAGTATAGTAGTACACTATAGTCAAAAATGTGTTGATCTTGCCTTTATCAGATGGGGTGATGTCACCCCTGTAAAAGCCAAAAGATGCACACAAATTGAGAGACAAAGGGCTAGATTCAGTAAGAAGTAGACATGTGCACAGAAACATTTTCCTGTTCGTTCCCGTTCGTTTTTCATACGACGTGATTTTTTCGCATTCCGATCGTTTCGTATTTTCGTTACCGTTTTATTTTCGTACATGAGGGATGGTTCGTTATTCTGTTTAATTCATGTTCGTTACTTGTTAGACAATCATTTTCGTGAATTTTCGTCAATGATTTGCATTCTGTATTTTGAATTTATTTTTCTGTTCGTATTTTCAGTTGTATGTTCATATGACATCTATAACAAAAGATTTGCATTCTGTATTTTGAATTCCTTTTTTCTGTTCGTATTTTGGATTCAAAATACAGGATGCAAATCTTTTGTTATAGATGTCATATGAACATACGACTGAAAATACCAAAAGAAAAGGGATTCAAGATACAGAATGCAAATCTTTTGTTATAGATGTCATATGAACATGCGACTGAAAATACGAACAGAAAAAGCATTTTCGTCATTTTGTACTTTCGTAAATCTATCACGGTATTAGCGGCACTTTCAACACGCGGCTCATCCATATTAACTATTGTTAAGCCCCATATACTTGGTCAGACTTTTTTAACAACAAACATAAAAACTATCGTTTTCCGTTCGTTCTCAGAAAATGTGTTCGTTTTTAAACTCCATCAGAAAACCATTTTTGGGTTCAAAAGTCTGGCCAACTGATCTCCCTTCAGATGAAAATCCACAGAAAAGTTTATTTGGCTTTACTGTACTACTCACTGTACTAGTGTTCTCAGCACAAAAGAGAAGCTGCTTCACTAATTACACTCACTCACTGCCCATTCAAAAAAAACGAAAATGACATCTATCACAAAAGATTTGCATTCTGTATCTTGGATCCTTTTTTTTTGGTATTTTCAGTCGTATGTTCATATGACATCTATAACAAAAGATTTGCATTCTGTATTTTGAATGCAAAATACGAACAGAAAAAAGGAATTCAAAATACAGAATGCAAATCTTTTGTTATAGATGTCATATGAACAATGAACATACGATTGAAAATACGAACAGAAAATGGATTCAAAGATGTAATTTTCGTTCTTTTGCCGTTTTCGTTTTGTCGTATTTTTGTCGGATCGTTCGTTCGTATTTGCGGTTGTTCGTTATGCGGCTCATTCGTAATCCCGTTGTTTTCGTATTTTGGTGCTTTAATTTTTTCGTATGTACACATTATCCTGCGGGATAACATTCGTACGAACGGGAATGCACATATCTAGTAAGAAGATACATTGGCTTATCTCGAGATACGCCGCGTAACTTCTAAGATGCGCCAGCGTATCTTTTTTCTGTATTCAGAAAACAAGACACGTCGGAATTTAGCTAAGATACAAGCGGCGTAAGTCTCTTACGCCGTCGTATCTTAGTTGCATATTTACGCTGGCCGCTAGGTGGCGCTTCCGTCGATTTACACGTCGAATATGCAAATGAGCTAGATATGCCGATTCACGAACGTAGTTGTGGCCGGCGTATCTATTTGCGTCGTTTACGTTAGGCTTACGCCCAGCGTAAAGTTACCCCTGCTATATGAGGCACAGCCAATGTTAAGTATGGACATCAGAGACAAATCTCCTGCGCTCCGGTATCTCTTGCTATGGGGTGGTGTAATCCAATTAGACGGTATCTTCCAGAGTCTTGCAGCCCTCCTCAGAATCGTGGGAATTCATGAAACTAAGAACAGAAAGAAAAAGAACGGAGGGCGCACCGACAATTTGAGTTTTAAAATTGAGCATTGAAAGACAGCGCAGCAACAAGACACAGCAACACCAGCAGACTATCTGTATTGTACGTCGTTTGCGTAAGTCGATTCAGAATGGGGCTGGGCGTAAGTTACGTTCACGTCGCTTTCATTGACTATTTGCGACGTGATTTGGAGCATGCGCACTGTAATACGTTCACGGCCGGCGCATGCGCAGTACGTTCGGCGCGTCATTGACTTGGGGTCAGTGTTAGTTTAAATACAACACGCCTCCTACCTGCCCTATTTGAATTACGCAGGGATACGCCGGGCCATTTACGCTACACCGCCACAACTTACGGAGCAAGTGCTTTGTGAATACAGCACTTGCCTGTAAAAGTTGCGGAGGCGTAATGTAAATAGGATACACTACGCCCGCACAAAGATACGCTCTCCATCCTGAATCTAGCCCTAAATGTGTATTTCCTTTCTGATCCCATGCCTAATGTCAACATCTCCCATCATGGGGGATCAATGGACGTGTTTTGGGGGTGCAATGCCTTCCTCTCACCTACTTGAGTTGCGAGGAAAGGGTTGCATCCACAAAACACATACATTAATATCCTGTAATGGCAGATAGCACATGTTGACACACTGTGTCACATGTCCTTCATTTTTTGTTCAATCTCATTGGTTTTTGGCTTTATTATGTCTAAATCCTGATTGCATGCCATTATCTCCCCGATGAGGATTTGAGCACTTGCACTGGTAAAACAAGATTCTTCATGCACATCACCTAAATGGTCACTATTTCACCCACTTCTTCCCCCTCTCCTCCCTCCCACATCCTCAGGTTGTGGTGTGCAGAGTTCCCCTTCTTTAAGAGGTGTGGGGTTCCTGGTGTCCTCATATTTCTAGAGTCTTTTCTCCCCTATGAGAATGAAACAAAAGGTATACTTAGCACACAGATATTTGAGGCCAGAAATAGGAATATGAAACATTGTTTGGAAGTGTGGTACAATTGTCTGTTTTTGCACAGTTCCAAGCTGAAGACATGATTTTTTCCCTTACCAAAACTGGAATACTTACCTTTTTTTGGGACAAGTTTCACACATACAAGTATCCAGGGCCGTCTTTAATATGGTTTGGGCCCTGGGCAAACATTCTTTTTGGGCCCCCCCTTTAGCTTATTTTGGGCCTGGCTGGTTCATATGTATGTGTTTTGGCGGCCCTCATTTGTGCAGCACAGCATTGATTTGAATGGGCTGCCATGCCTTTGTTTCCTGCAGAAAAAAGGTGCATTCAGCATTTTAAAAATCGGTTGCCTTGAAATCCATTCTGCTTTTGCACCATGCTACTTACCTGCAGTTCTTGCACCATGCTACTTACCTGCAGTTCTTGCACACACAAACGCACTGTGTTTTTAAAAGCGTGACCTAAACATCTAAAAATGCAGCGAGTTTGACAGTGCGGGAACTGCAGATAAGTCACAGCAGACAGCAGAATGGACAGACAGTGCTGTATTTCATTGCTTGATGGGCATAGGTGTGCCGTGTGCTCAGCCTATTACATGAGGCATCAAATGAATGGGCTGCTGTGCCTGCGCAAATGTGGGCCGCCAAAACACATACATGTGAACCAGTCAGGCCCAAAATAAGCCCAACAAGCAGTTAAATACAGACAGTAATGCCATGTGCTCTGAGGCCTCACTCAGCCTGGACTGCAGGTCTGGTCTGTGATTTGGGGAGTTCCTCTATTTTACACATGGCATGGCATGGGGTCCCATGGTGCTAAAGCAGAATGGACAGACGGTGCTGTGACCCCATTCCATGCCATGTGTAAAATACAGAAACTTTTTAAAACACTGACCAGTCCTGCAGTGAATCATCAAATATTATAAAGACTTTGGGCACACTCTACAGAAAACTTCTATTTACAATATAGATTAGCAAACAGTGACATACATTGAAGAGCAGGACATGAAGAAGTCAGCCTCGGGAAGAGCAAACTGGGGATGTTATAAAATCACATTCTAATTCACTTTTATATACAAGCAGCACCCAGTGACAGGAAGGGAGAAGTGCACGTCAAAAGGGAAACCAGGGGTTTTGTACATTTTAAAACACTGGGAAGGGAAGCAGTACTGTCACCTGGCTGCGTGCCGCTGATGATTTTCAGCCTGATTTGTGGGCAGCACAGGGGCTTAACGGGCGGCAGGGCCGCCATCAGGAATTATGGGGCCCCTTACACAGCTTCAGGCATGGGCCCCCTGGAGCAGAGAACGGGGGGGGGGGGGGGGTGCTGCCCCCTTAAATTGAGACGCAAAAATATATATAAAAAAAGGGGTGTAGCCATCCGGGGCCCTGGGGACCTCTGGGCCCTTTAATAAAAAGAAAAAAAAGAAATTAAAAATTAATATAAAAAATATATTTTTTTAAAAAAAAAGGGGGTTGCCATCTGGGGACCTCTGGGCCCTTTAATAATTTTTATTTTTTTTATAAAAATAAACTACAAAAAAGGGGGGTTGCCATCCGGGACCTCTGGACCCTTTAATAAAAAAAAAAAATAAAAAAAAAATATTAAAAATAAACACTTATAAAAAAAAAAGTGGGGTTGCCATCCAGGGCCCTGGGAACCTCTGGGCCCTTTAATAAAAAAAAATATAAACAAAAATAAAAAAATAAACATTTATAAAAAAAATAAAAAAGGGTGTTTGCCACATGGGGCCCTGGGGACCTCTGAGCCCTTTAATTATATATATATATATATATATATATATATATATATATATATATATATATATATATATATATATATATATATATATATATATATATATATATATATAATAAAAAGAAATAAAAAGAAAAAAAAAGAAATAAAATATAAAAAAAATTAAAAAAAAGGGGGGTTGCCATCCAGGGCCCTGGGGACCTCTGGGTCCTTTAATAATAATAACATTTATATTATATAATATGTATATATATATATATATATATATATATATATATATATATATATATATATATATATATATATATATATATATATATATATATATATTAAAAGAAATATATAAAAAAGTTTTTTTTTTATAAAAAAGGGGGGTCGTCATCCGGGGCCCTGGGGAACTACGGGCCCCTGGGGACCTCCAGACCTCTAAAAAAAATTGGCCCTTTAAAAAAATAAAAAAAAATATATATAAAATAAATATATATTTTTATTTAAAAATAAATAAAAAAAGGGGGTTGTCATCTGGGGCCCTGGGGGCCTCCGGGTCCCTGGGGACCCCTAAAAAAAATGGCCCTTTAATAAAAAATAAAAATATATTTTAAAAAATTGGCCGTTTAATAAAAAATAAAATAAAAATATATAAAATAAATATATTTTTTTTAATTTAAAAATAAATAAAAGGGGGGTTGCCATCTTGGGTCCTGGGGGCCTCCGGGTCCCTGGGGACCCCTAAAAAAAAATTGTCCCTTTAATAAAAAATAAAAATATATTTAAAAAATTGGCCCTTTAATAAAAAATAAAATAAAAATATATAAAATAAATATATTTTTTATTTAAAAAAAAATAAAAAAAAGGGGGGGTTGCCATCTTGGGCCCTGGGGGCCTCCGGGCCCCTGGGGACCTCCGGACCACCGGACCCCTAAAAAAAAAAAAAAAAAAAAAAAAAAAAAAAATTTTTTTTTTAAAGGGGGTTGCTTTGGGCCCCCAACAGTGACAGGGCCCTGGGCAGCTGCCCCTGTTTGCCCTATGGTAGAGACGGCCCTGCAAGTATCCACTGGAGCACCTTTGTAGGACACCCTAAACATGTTGTTCTGGTGTCCCACACTAGTGCTCCTGAGTACAGATGTGTAAACAGCTGCTGAATGTCCTCTCCTTTACACTGAATCAAGTTTGCATGTCATTTTAGTTACAAACACATCTAGACAACAATGCGCTAAACTTCTTTTAATACAAATAGGCATGACCAAATGTAGTTAACCTGTATCTGCCAAAAACGCACATGGAGCAACATGCAAGTAATAATAATAGGAACACAAGACAAATACTATTTTGAAGCAGTTTCCTGATCCTTCTGTACTGATCGTGTGCCTTTAATTTCAGGTCTGACCAGCGTTTCCTCATCTGCTCCTTGGTTCGTTGTGTGAGGGATACTAAGACTCTTATTAATTAATTGATCTCCTAACATGATCTCTCAGGGTTGCCATTTCTACCGGTCTGATTCCAAATTACATCAAAGCATGCATAGACAAACGCAGAGACAGACAAAGAGATTCACATCCTCACCTTTCAGCTTACGACCGACAAAGAGACTGGACTTTATTGCTACCACAGCTTTATAAACATCACTACATCACAAGTACATGCACACAATTGATTGGTCCGTCCATATAAGGGTCTTTTTCTGTTCCATGTTCTTGTTACAGAATTCAAAGTTCCTTTCAAAGTATCCAAGTAAGGAGGAGGGGCGGTCTCATCTTGGAGCTGAGTTCATATCTTTTCCTTTTGGAATGAGGAGTTTTAGGAGTGAGTGGGGGAAGGGAAGCTTTTCTCTTGGAAAGTCCTTTTGTACTCCAATTTAAATGGTAACTTCTGAAACTTAATTTCACATTTTCAAACTTTAAAACAATCTTATCCGGGAACATATACACTTCATTTCGAATGGTAATTTTTACAAGGAATATCTGATTCTTCATGTAAGGATAATAAAAGTGTTTCAATATATATATATATCCATACATACATACATACATAACAACTCCATAAATCAAGCAATAGAAAGGAAACAAACGATATAATGGAGGAAAGGCAACATCTGAGTCGCTCTATTCATAACACAAAAATATTAATTTCTTACATATTTCCATCCATCACAGTTGTACCCCAAAGTTCCTGTGCAGACTCCTCACAACTTTAGACATGATCTTGGCCTTTCTCACATTTAGGTTGGGGTATGGTTCATACTTCCTATCATAGTGGGTCCTCTTTAAGATGTCCACCATCTCTACAAAGGACATATTTGAGGCCTTATATCTCCTGTATCGGGACGTTTCTGGCTCCGGACTTTCCTCCTTGTTACTGCTATTATCACGCACCTGCAGCGTCTCTGTCATGTTCCTCTCCCACTGCGACGAAAAAGAAGTGGCGGGGAATATATTAGAAAGAACAGGGGCGGGCGACGCGCCTGGAGTTTCATGCATGCACAGTGTATATAAAGCTAACACGCGTGTGACGTAACTACGATCTGTGAGCAGAGGAAGGAGTAACGGAAGCACCGATCGCGAGAAAGAAGGTAACATTTTAACTTGGGTTATCAGTGGCCTATACTGATTCTAGATTAAGGCCTATATTGGGATAAGATTAGGAGAGTTTGGCTTGACATTAGTGTTTTGTCTTGCAGACAATATAAAACAGTTCAAAGCCCATGATTTCATGGGCCAGTTCATAGACAGGTACAGGGAGCTGAGCAATTTGTGAGAGATTAAAAACCCTTTATACAAAAATAAACCAGCTAGGAAGGCACTGCTGGAGAAACTACTGCAATTTGTGAAGGCGCAGGTCCCCGACGCAGACATAGACTTTGTGGAAAAGAAAATTGGTAGCTTGAGAAGTATGTATAGGAAGGAGCATAAGAAGGTCCTGGATTCCCTCAAATCAGGAGCAGCAGCAGAGGACATGTATGTACCCAGTCTGTGGTACTACAACAGTATGCATTTTCTGGATGACCAGATTAAAGTCAGGGAATCACTTTCAACACTTCCTTCCACCCTTCCCTCCACTCTAGCTGAGACTTCCGAGGAACCACTGCCTCCTTTCCCTTTCGAAGTCTGTTTGAGGAGAAACGCAGCGTCGGGTGGAGCATTTCCTATTAGGCCACGTACACACGACCAAGAAACTCGACGGGCGAAACACATCATTTTCCCCGTCGAGTTCCTTGTTCGGCTGTCAAAAAACTCGTTGAGCCAAATTTTCCCATTGACCGTCGAGGAAATAGAGAACATGCTCTCTTTTTGGCTCGACGAGTTCCTCGACAGTTTTCTCGGCGAAAAGTGTACACACGACCGGTTTCCTCGGCAGAATACGTCTCCCATCGAGTTTCTTGCTGAATTCTGCCGAGGAAACTGGTCGCGTGTATGGGGCCTGCGCTCAGGACTGGGGGATGTACAAATGTTGCATATATAAATGTTGTATTGGGTTGTAAACCCTTTTTTTTTCATCGCAGGATTTATTCACTAATTTTCTATTTTTTCCTTTCGGTTGCACAATTTATACCTGTGTAGCGCCCCCTTGCCTTTAGCGTGGGTATTGTGCTAAGAAAAAAAGAAGTTAGTTTGATTGGGAGAGTTACTTTGCTCCCGGTCACGATTTGTTAGGTTCGTGACCCGTGTCTTTTCAGAAAGATCCACTGGCTCGGACTGCATTCTGGGGATGTGAGTCCGTCCCTGGCACTTTCATTATGTTGATGTTCGGCTATGTTGGCCTGGAATTAAAATTACAGAGAAAACCCTTTATTTGCCTGTCTGGACATTTCATTTGTTACTGAAAACTTCTGGTGCACCCCTAGAGAGAAGAAGTGCAACTTAATCTGCCGATCCCATCATCAAACCAGCGGCTCCTTCGGGGGTGAGCGCTACACATGGGGGCTCATCCGGGATTCGGCTGTTGCTCCTGGCAACCAGAAGTGAGTGTCCAGATTGTGTGTTGAACTGTCCGGAGAGGAAAGAGTTAATCCTGTCTCACTGGGCTGGGGCGTACGTGTGGTGTGGCACGCACCTGCAGTGTATACAGACAGGTTCTGTTTGGTGGGAGGAGTCGCCTTCCCCTGCGTGAGACGTGCAGTGAAGATTTCACGCCAAGCAAGCAAGATCACGCTCACCTGCTCGCCAAAAGAAGGAAGAGCATCGTCCATCTTGGTGTAATGATGGCTGTTCCCCGACCACCGGGAGCTAATACTCAGAGACTGAGGGCTCCTACTACTATTTCGGAGGTTTTTGAAGCCTTCGTCCCAACCAGAATATCCGTGACGGATACGGGTTTCCGACTGGCTACTCAGGGACAGTTCGTTCTCCTGTCCATTAAGGGTACTAAGGTACTGGGCCTGACCTGTTACCACTGTGGGGACCTTTCTATGAAGATTCAGCCTTTCGCCCAGTGCCAGAGATGTCGGGCCTATTCGTTTGTAGCTGTGTCGCCTACACTATCCCCGAGAGAGTATCGGGCAAACCTTCTTACAGCTGCTCTCACCGGAGGTGGAACCTACATGGCCGGAGCCTTCCCTGTCGGAGTCGGTTGTGGATCCGGGAGTCAAGTACCCAAAGGTGATTTCCTTGTCATCCACTCCAACCCTGTCATCGGCTGTTTCGCCGTCTCCTTCTCTGGAGGCAAATCTCGGGGATACTCCAGAATTGGAAAGTACCCTATCATGTGTGTCAAGTTCATCAGATGTGACAAACTCTCGAAGTGACCTCGCTACGAAAACAACAGAATCTTCTACATTCTCCTGGTGGCATGCTCGCACAAAGGGGAGGCCCACCCTGGTCTCTCCAAGTGGTGATTGAGACCAGCCTGTCGGGAGCCCTCCACCGCTTGAGATGTGGTGCTTAACGGACTTTAACTTATTATCGGAACAAGCCGGCGAGCGATGACCGTGATGTTCGCTCAGAATCAAAGGATTGCTCCATTGGGAATGGATCGAGAGGGCCCAGTCGGTTGCCCGCAGAAGCTCCAAGTCTGACCTGGGGAGTGGGTGAGTCGAGTTCCACTACAGTTGCTGCCCTCACTACCCCTATGTCTTTAATTTATGTCTGCTTTGAAGAGGGTCTTAGATGCCCTAGTCTTGCCGGGTTGCGGGAACCCGAAGACTTTGCTCAGATTGGCCCGCTTGCAGTGTGTGGTGACCCAGAGAGTTGCCACTGAGTATGGGTATGAATACCCCTACGTGCCCCCGTCCCTCCTCTGTCAGATTGATCGGGAATGGGAAGTTTGGTGTCAGGAGGCTATTTGGTCGCTTTTGAAGGCACCTTGTGTTTTGATAGGCACTGACCCGAAGTTGCCCCAACTAAAGGGCAGATTTGAGGAATGCCATCGTAACTGGAGCTGGGGCCGTCACCTCTTCCAGGACCGTGCTGTGTTGAAGTGCCCTGGTAAAAAACACAAAGTCTTCAAGGTGAGAGTTATTACGTCGAAGGGGGATGTTGTTTGGTTGCCAGACCCCTGGTTCTATCAGTAGACATTTTATCACAGCGCTCGAGGCTTTTGTTGAAGTTTGCCGTGCTATTGTTGGGAAGGTTACGGACAAGTATGCCCCTCTGTGTGAACTGAACTATTCTCCCAGTTTTATTACCCCCCCCCCTTTCTCCTCTCCGGAGCCACGGAGGCGTTTGTGCAATGTACTTTCGGGAGGGATTGGGTTTTCAGTCAGTTAGAATGGGAGGTGTGTTTGCACAAGAAGCTGGCTTTCGGAAATGTCTTAGAATCTTTCGTCGGAGAAACAAAAAAAAGAGAGAGACGAGACATTTCTATTTTCCTCTATGCAACCACTCCGGTGCCTATTTGAGTTTTTTTGTGCACGTGGACTGTTGCATTACTGGGGCTGCTGACCACTGGGGGCAGTGTCCCGCCCAGGAATGAGAGACATACTAATAAGAATTCAATGTGTTCTTCATGTTTTATGTTGCAAGTGAAGCACTTATATTTAATATGGCCTCTTGAGAGAGAAGGGAAGTTTTGTGCTCATGTTGGAGCCCACAGCTTTGCTTCCGCTCTGGGAGAACTAATGTGAATACTATGGGCCAGATTCAGGTAGAGTTGCGCTGGGGTATTTCGATATGCGCCGCGTAACTGTGAATATGCGCCGTCGTTTCTATGTGGCCGTACCCACCAAACTAGATGCGACAGAAAACGGGCCATTTCCGATCGGCTTAACTTTCCGACGCCAGAGTCTCGTCAGCGCATAATTTCGCTTGGCGCATCAGTCACGCCTATTGATTTCCTCTGCAAATATGCAAATGAGGGAGATTTCCCGATTCGCGAATGGATTAGCACCATACGCTGGCTACATGCGCCGCGCGTATCTCGTCCGTCCGGCGCAAAGTTATTTCTACAGGTCAGCAGGAGAGCAGCTACAGCAGCGTTACCGACAATAAGAGCTAGCTGAGCACCCCCACTTGCAGGACAACACCTCTGTCCATGCTTGTCTGTCAACTTTTACAGCCATGGAGGAAGACATCATAGGTCTCCATAGCCGAGATGACGGCTGACAGCTCCTGGCCTTTAGAGTTCAGCTTTCTCCTGTGTGTTTGCGGGGAACGGGAGCAGCCATCTCAGAACAAAAGTAACTTCACTGCGGGGAGGGGGAACAGGATATACTTTAGTGCCTGAATGGCGCATCTACGGGCGCATTTAAACGCCCAACGGAACGCATTGCGCTGACGTTTCCTGTGAAGTGGTGCCGACGGAAGTTGTGAGCATGCGCACAAGGGGGCGAGTGAAGCCTCACTTACTGCGCATGCTCCGTGGATGATGCGCTGAACGTAAGCCTCTGTGCTGGGCTCCGCCCATCATTTACATATGATCACACCCACTTCCACTTATGTCGGGTTACGCCAGCGCATTTCCGTTACTCCGGCGCAAGTTTAGGAGCAAGTGCTATGTGAATAACAGTACTTGCGCCGAAAGTGTCGGCGGAGTAACGTAAATGAGAAACGTTACTCCAAAGTAAAGAAGCGCCCATCTACCTGAATCTGGCCCTATATGTTTTCTTTTCAAATTGCAGGATTGCTGAACCTGTCTATCACCGACGCTGCAGAGATTGGGTAGCTAGGTAGTTGGGGTCGTATAATATGTATCATTTGTGATAATGTGTATTGCCATATGTGTTATATTTTCCTTCTCTTCTGTCTCTTTAAAGTTGATGTCGGGCCAGCATTCATATCCGAATGCTATAGACACTGGGGACAGTGTCTCTTTGAGGGAGGGGTGTGTGTAGCACCCCCTTGCCTTTAGCGCGGGTATTGCGCTAAGAAAAAATAAGTTAGTTTGATTGGGAGAGTTACTTTGCTCCCGGTCACCATTTGTTAGGTTCGTGACCCATATCGTTCCAGAAAGATCCACTGGCTCGGACTGCATTCTGGGGATATGAGTCCGTCCCTGGCCGGCAGTGGGAGCCAGAGGGATTTCTGGCAGATGGATTCTTTCTCATCAGCCAATGGGAGAGGGTTTTCTCTCGCTGGGCATGCTGGGAGGGGATATATCTGAGAGTCAGGTCATGGGTCGGGTTCTTTTTGCGTCGCCTGCGGGGGGTCTCGGAGTCGGGGTGCGGCACCCACCTTTAGGGTGTGCGCGCCCAGGGGGCCCCACCGGCGTGTTCTGCCTGGCCAAGTGTCAGGGACCTACAGAGTCTCAGTCAGAGATGAGTCTAGAGGGACCCCAGTGAGTGGCTGGGTTTACGATGCCGCCGAGAGAATCAGGCACCTGGGCCATACACAGTATGGGACACTGAGAAAACAGAACGGGGAGGCTCTACTTTATTCAGACAACTGCGAATCGTTCAAGTTACACCGGCCTGTGGCAGAGGCCTAAAGCCAGGTCAACGAAGGAGACCTGTTTTCCTCCCTGTCTGTGTCTAAATGGCAACGCAAATGGCGACGCAAGCAAATCTGTATGCTTGGTAGCTGAGTTATGCTGTGCTCTAATCCAGGCCCGACATATTAAGTCTCTTTTCTTCATCAACCTGTCTCACTTTCATTATGTTGATGTTCGGCTATGTTGGCCTGGAATTAAAATTACAGAGAAAACCCTTTATTTGCCTGTCTGGACATTCCATTTGTTACTGAAAACTTCTGGTGCACCCCTAGAGAGAAGAAGTGTAACTTAATCTGCCGATCCCATCATCAAACCAGCGGCTCCTTCGGGGGTGAGCACCACACCACGATTTACATGAGGACCCACCTGGGCCTTCCATCCTGGAAGAAGTGGAGGAGCCCAGCCTGAGCCAGGTATAGTATTTTTCTACATATTTATTGTCCTAAAGAACCTAGTCCCCATGTTGATGAGGACAAGGGCCTCTTCCAGACAACCCTGGCCATTGGTTGTCGGGGTCTGCGGGCGGCCCCCAGATCCCGACCCCCCATCCTATCTGAATGAGTATGGGGTCTTCTTCCAACTTCGGGGTCTTCTTTCGACTTCGAGGGTCTTCTTCCGGCTTCTCCGCTCTCTTCTTCCGCTCTCCGGGGTCGTCTCCGTGCTCTCTGGTTCTCCTCCCGCTCTCGAGTGCCTTATACCTTCTGCCGGGCTCCTCCGATATCTTCTCCCTATCTTCTCTTTTACTACCATTGGCCTGGTCTTCTCCATCGTCTTCTTCCCTCTTCTCTTCTTCTGATGTTGACACAATGCTCTCCCCCGCTGTAATGCCATGTGCGAGGTGCGCAACGATTTAAATAGGCATGGGACGTGGTCACCAGGTGATGCGCATCGTGCACACCTGACCTTTAGGCTGGGTTCACACTATACTACACTACAGTAGTAGGACTTTCATCCTACATTGATCCTACATCCATCTAACTTTCATGAACAGGATACTAATTTGATGCGACTTTGTGATAGTCTGACTTGTTCTTTGACCAATCAAAACAATCCCAGAGTGAGATAAATTCCTTTTACTGCTGCTGTAATCACAATGTCGGATGTCAAAAGTCAGATGGTAAGGACAAGCGTCCTTCTTTGATCCGACTTCATTGATATTCAATGGGCTGAAGTAGGATCAAAGTCGGACCAAAGTAGTACATGGAGCATTTTCAAAATCAGACCGACTTGTGTCAGACCAGTTAGGACATCTCTTATAGGGAAACATTGATTTTCACACATCATGCGACATGAGCTCCCAATGTTGGAGCGTTTGTCGGACAAGTGTGAACCCGGCCTGGATTCCATAACCTTACACAGGCAGACAGGTGGTTGAAGTTGAACACATCAGCCTTTACCATTAATCTGTTGAGTTCAGATTCAACAAACAGTAAATAGTTCTTTACAAATATCCTGGAATATATTGTGGATAAATATTGCTGTCCCATTTTAGGTAGTCCAAGATATAATTTCTCAGTCACCCTGTGTCTCTAATAGGGGTGCATGGGAAGCTGAAGCAAGGGTATCTCATACTTTCTAAGAGATTCTGGGTTCCACGGGCCCTCCCGTTACAATGACTATAAAAAAAATTCTAAAAATTATTATGAAGATCTGGCTTAAAAAAAAAAATTATTCATGAGATCACAAGAAATAATAAAGAAATAAGTCTGTGTTAATAACAGCAGCAAAACAACTTCATTATTCTAGCATTATAAAGAAGAAAAGAATGCACTGCATCAAAAGAATGTAAATTTGAGAACCAGCTAGCAATCTTTTGTTGGCGGAAATTCCGACAGCAAAAGTTCGATGGAGCATACACACGGTCGGAATTTTTTTAATACCTTTATAAATTATATGGGGTCTGGTATTAAAAGTACCATTTCAGTCTTTGCACATGACACCAAGCTAAAATTCCGACCGTCAAAAATGCGGTGACGTACAACACTACTATGAGCCTAGAAAAATAAAGTTCAATGCTTCCGAGCATGCGTCAAATTGTTTCTGAGCATGCATGTTTTTTTTCTCCGTCGGAATTCCATACAGACGAACAAAATTTCCGATAGGATTTTTTTTCGTTGGAAAAAAAGAGAACATGTTCTCTTTCTAAGCCTGTCGGAATTTCTGACAGAAAAAGACAGATGGGGCATACACGATCGAAATATCAGATAAAAAAATTCCGTCTGACCTTTTCCATCGGCATTACATCAGTGTTTCTCAACCTATTTAAGGCCATGGCCCAGTAAATTCTTTCAGAAAGCCTCCATGCCCCAATAGAAAAAAAAGTTCATATTGCTTAATTTTAGGACCATGAGAGATGGGATGCAAGTATGTATAGCATACATCATCAAATACGGACCGCAGTCCAGACCGGGTGAGTTAATGAGGACCACCAGATAGTCCCTAGCAGAGGTTTTCCCCTCTCCTCTGCAGTGTTTGATTGTTAGGACCGCACATGTCTTGACAACCAGTGATGTAATGTGCAAGCCCCACCCCCAGCATCATATGAGGAGAAGTGGAACTTTCTCCAGCCAGATCTGCAGCTTTCTTTACTTCCCAGCTCACTCCCCCTGCCTCCCTGGCTTTAAGTTATAGGGCACTCAAATAGGGACACCTAATGTAGGAGGGTGCTGCGATTGGGCCAATTGATGTAAGGGGCAACTATTATGGGAGTATCTGATGTAAGGGGGCAGTTTGATGGGGGCACCTCCTGTAAGGGGGCACTATGATGGGGACATCTGATGTAGGCGGGGCAGTTTGATGGGGACACCTCATGTAAGGGGGCACTATGATTTGGACATCAGATGTAAGGGGGCACTATGGTGGAGACACCTGATGTAAGGGGGCATTATGATAGGGACTGTGACGAGACCCTTTCTCGCCCAGGTCCTGCTCTCCCGACACTCCTCTGCTTCTATTCGATCAGCCTTGCAGATTGCAACATCTGATGGTCCAGTCATCCAAGATTCCGGGGTCTGACCTACAACTATGTGCCGATCGAACCCATTAAGAACACACACCAAGCGCGTTGTATGTATGTTCAAACAGAACTCTTTTATTGAAAGTACACGGCACACTTTTATACAGAATTTGGAACATCCCGCCCCCAACAACCGCTTTCTTATTGGTCCTTTTTAAAGTCCAGGCAGTCTCCCATCAGGTCCTCTCCCATGCAAATGAGGACTTCAAAATTTCTCAGCAGAGATTGGTCCCAAAGCTTGAATAGCATGACTACGTGTGTTGAGACAGAAGCCCCCAGGGGGTAATTACTACAATGGAGCAATCAGAACAACAATTAACATGAGCCAATTATCTAAGCCTGACGAGGTGACTGGGCGTCTCGTCTCTGAAAATGACTATTCACCTGCAACACAATGGACAATGAAATGTCTTTCACAAGCCACTTAGCATTTCAATAGTCCTCAATAGGCTGATTCCGTTCCAATCCACATCTTAGACAGACAGAGGCATCCTGCAATATGTCCTATCCACAATGTCTCATCTTCTGCAATACATGAATTAGGATTTCACGTAGAAACACTTCAGTATTTCACGATCCATGACATTACTCCCCCTGGGAAATAGTTCAACATCCACAGTGGGACCCAAATGGGTCAACTCGAGGATGTTGGACAAGTAGTCTTAAGGTTCCAGGACCATCTGCCAGGATAACCCATCCGCCTTCCAGCTTTGAGGCCCTGGCTCATAATCGGACAGCAAGAGGCTCGCATTAAGTCCTCTCCAAAAGCCCCTGTCCCGGCTAGGCCTGTCACACATCTCCCCTTTTGGCAGGGGACTAACACAGTAGGAGACACCAGACGGGTTGACTCTGAATTTAGTCAGTAGTTCCAGTCCCCCAATGCCGGTATCCATACAGTACCCCAAATAACTTGCTCCAGACAGAGCATTACTCATCCTGCCATCCTCTGCCTCTCTCAGGGAACACGTCTGCCGCTGGGGAGAGGCCTGAACTGGCCCTTCTCCCTGGAGTCCTTTCAGCCGCTGGAGAGACGACAGGGTGGCTGGGCTCAGTCCATCATGCTGTTGGGGATCTGGGCCAACTGGCCACCATTTATGGGGTATACCAGTGGAGACTGAAGTCCCATCCACTGGTGCGAGGTGAAAATCCCCCGGTGCTTGCAAAGCAAAGCCGACATCCTCCTGTCTCAGAGCTGCACCATTTTCTGGGGTTGTGTCAGTGGAGATCGAAGTCCCATCCACTACCACAGGAACCCCCTCTTCTGTTAGTTGAGAGCAGAGGCCCGGGGCACTCTGCTCTGTTGCCAGCTCTTCCGCTGGGTTGCTGTGAGTGGAGACCACAGTCCCATCCACCGATATCCGCTAAAGCTGTAGTGGGGTGCAGCCGCCAGTAGCATCCTGTCCTGCTGCCAGTGATTCAGCTGGCAGTAAACGCTTTACTATCTCAGCTTGTTGCTGGGGAGAGGGGCCAACTGCCCCGGCTCCCTGGAACTCCACAGTTGGTTCCGGTGCTGGGCAGAAATTGCTAGCACTCTGCCCTGTTGCCAGCACTTCTGTTGGGGGTGCATAATCCATAACATCCATAACATCCTCTGATACAATATCAGAAATAGACTTGTTACAGTTTTATAACAATGGCGCAGTAGAGCCAGATGGATTAAAAGCTGCGTTTCTGAATTGTATTAACAAGGGTCACCAACATACCGATGGGGCCTATGGTCCCTGTCGAGGGCTTAGAACCTATTTAAAAAGCATACGGAAGGAAGCACGTTTGGAGGGGAGTGCTCAGCGTGGCCTTGACAAAGCCCCCTATACATTTTTGACAGGGAGATCGGTGGGCAATAGTAAGTGGGCCTTAATTAATGTTCGCTCCTTAGTGGCCCATGCAAACAATATTTTTGATGTAATTAATGAACATGATTGTGATTTCTTATGTATAACCGAAACATGGCTGACGGATGCAAGTATTTCCGCTTTATCCGCAGCAGTACCGTCGGGGTACAAGATATTTAGTCAAAATAGGGTTAATGGGCAAGTAGGTGGGACTGCTATTATCTTTAAGGAAGTTTTTACTATTAAAAAAAGGAATGAGACTCAGGGAATGGGTTGTGAAATTTTGTCCCTGCAACTAGAATGTGTAGCTAATATTTTTTATGATATACATATTATATACATTACCCCTGCCAAAAAAACGTTGTCACTAGAGTTTTTCTGGACCTGGGCGGATAATGCCCTTTGTAAGTCTGCCCCTACACTTCTGTTGGGTGATTTTAATGTGTGGTTAGACAAACCAGATTTAGCTGAAACTTGTCTTTTCCGTCAAAGAGGAGACGAGCTGGACCTATCCATCCTGAAGACGGAACCTACTCATATGTTGGGACATACTCTGGATGTAATACTTTCCAGGGATATAGCTATATCCCTGCGGAATGTGGCTCCCTACCCTTGGTCTGATCATGCAATTTTATTGTTTGATATAGATCTTCCAGGTGGGGGCGATAATAAAGAAGCTCAGCTCATCTTTATGCTACCTTCCGAAGTTTTAAAGACTTCCCCCAAGAGCTATTTAATCAATACTTAGCAACAGAATTAGCCCATAACTTAGAAGTTAAAACAAAACCAGATGAGTTTTTGCAGATGCTGCATTATGGTATAATAGCAGCCCTGGATAAAGTAGCTCCAGTCAGTACAGTCCCGAAAAGCAAAAAAAGGTAGAAAACTGGGCTCAGCAGACTGGTTTTCTCCTGATCTGGCTGACTTAAGGAAAAAGGGACGAGCCTTGGAAAGAATATGGCGGAAAAACCAGTCCAAACCTAACCTCCTAAAATGGAGAATCTTTATGCAGGTTATAAAGCGGCAATTGTACGTGCAAAAAGATCATATATATCATCTAGGATTGAGGCTGCAGGCAATAACTCTCAGGAGTTGTTTAGGATAGTGAGGAATTTTGCCAGTCCACAGGCAGCCCAGCTGGAGGTGAAGGCTTCTAAAGAGAAAGCCCAAGAGTTTGCAGACTTTTTTGTGAATAAAATAATTAAAATATATAAGGGCCTTGAAGGCCAGGTGAGTGCCGAACTGGAGGTGACGAGGTCACCCTTGTCGGCGGTAAGGATACCTGAAACTCTGGTTTCAGAATTTGATTTTAGGACAGTTTCAGCCATAGAAGTCCTAGATTTAATTGCTAAATCTAAGGCTTCAGCACCTCCCTCAGACCCGTGTCCGGGCCAGGTGTTTAAAGAAGCCTGTGTTATTTTAGCCCCAGTTTTAACTGATCTTATCAATTGCTCTCTAGTGGATGTTACCGTCCCCAGATTTTTTAAACAGGCAATTGTTACCCCTATTTAAAAAAAAAGTGGTACCAATCCCTCTGACCCGGAGAAGTCCAGGCCTATTACAGGGCTATCCTTCCCAGCCAAGATAACAGAGAAGGTAGTCTGTGGTCAGCTGCAGCTTTTCATGGAGAAGGGCAATCTGTTCGACAAGTGGCAGTCCGGTTTCCGACCCAAACATGGGACGGAGACGGCGTTGCTGGATGTCATGGACCATCTACTGGTCGACGCGGACCGTGAGGCCCACTCAATCCTCTTTCTTTTGGATTTGTCAGTCGCATTCGACACAGTAAATCACCAGATTTTGCTGACGCGGCTTCAGGAGGTGGCGAAAGTGAGTGACCAGGCCCTGAAATGGTTTAAGTCATTCTTAGAGGAAAGGGAGTACAGGGTGAAACTGGGGGATGTCTACTCGGAGCCTATCAAGGTGACATGTGGGGTCCCACAGGGGTCCCCGCTATCCCCTCTTCTCTTTAACATCTATCTTCGCCCTCTGTTGGCGGTGATCGCAAATCTGGGACTTCGATTTCAGTCCTATGCGGATGACATCCAGTTGTTCTCCAGAATCTCGACTAATGAGCCAGAGGCGGAGGCCAAGTTGGTTGCAGGTTTGGAGATCATAAAAGCTGGATGGCAGCTAATTACCTGCAGCTAAACCAGGCCAAAACCGAGGTTCTAAGATCGGGGAATATTACTGGGGGACACTGGGTGTTATCGTGGCCCGATGGGGCTGGGGTGTGTCCCCGGCCGGCTGACACGGTGGGGACACTAGGGGTCCTGATTGACAGCAACTTGACGTTAATCCCATATGTCGGTCAGGTTGTCGAGACCTGCCATTTTAAGATGCGGCTTCTTTACCGCATTTTGCCTTTTCTATCAGATCTGGAAAGGATTTCGGTGGTGCGCGCTCTGGTCCTTCCGCATCTGGACTATTGTAATGGTCTCCTGGCTGGACTGCCTCAAGTCCAGATTGGGAGACTTCAAAAGGTCCAGAACCAGGCGGTAAGGCTTGCATTAAACCTCAGAGGCCACTGCCCCACCTCGAGACATCAGGCTGCCCTGCATTGGCTGCCAGTTGGTCAGAGGGTGCGTTTTAAAATTTTAACACTTGTTTTTAAAGCGTTTCACGGGCTAGGACCCGCCTATCTCTGTGCCAAATTGAATAGACATGTTACTGGCCGCTCCCTTAGATGGAGCGGCCAATTCCGCCTTGAACAGCCAAAGCGTCGGCTGAAAAAATGGGGGGCCGGGCTTTTTCTGTGCTCGGCTCGAGAGAATGGAATTTTCTTCCCCTAAGTCTTATGCCGCGTACACACGATCATTTTTTGTGATGAAAAAAAACAACGTTTACTGTGAAGTAAAAAACGACGTTTTTGAAACGTCACTTCACAAAAAGCGAGTTTACGTTCACCACTCTTTTCCATTGAAGCTTGCTTCATAACTAGCTTCTGGACATGCGCGGGTTGAAAAACGTCGTTTTAAACGACGTTTTTGCTACACACGGTGACTTTTTGTGAAACAAAAAACGACGTTTTGAAAAACGACACAAAAAATTCAAGCATGTTGGAATTTTTTTTGGTCGTTTTTTTTAAGACAAAAAACAACGTTTTGCCCACACACGATCAATTTAAATGACGTTTTAAAAAACGTCGTTTTTTTCATCGCAAAAAACGACCGTGTGTACACGGCATTAGACAGAGTCCGGACTTACTTACATTTAGGAGGGATCTTAAAACCTGCCTGTGGGCAGAGGCAGAATGATAGGAGTATTGAGGTTAGGGCATTCTGGAGGGTAGTACTGCTGAATTTGTTTTATGGGGAATTGTGTGTTGTCTTTCCGTTGGTTTAATGTGATTTTTATGGTTTTATATTGTATCGTCTTGGTTTTTTGGTTCTATATTGTTGTTAAATTAAGTGATTTTAATCGTGGTACATATTGTATATTGTTACTATGTTAATTTATGCCTGTAACACCCGGTCTCGTTGTGTATTGTTAAGGTCTGGAAGCGTTTCGATACCTTCGGGTGATTCTACGCTATACAAGCAATAAACAATAAACAATAAACAGTCTATACATTCTTTAACTGCAGCTGGGGAGTGATCGCCATCTTCTCACCCTGAGCCTCCGGAACTGCCACAGGGGTGGGGCTGAGGTCTTGAACCCTCTATCCGTTGACCAGCGCTTCAGCTGGGGAAGTTCCTTGTAACTCCACAAATACTGCCCTTGCTGCTGGGCAGAGCACAGTGAAGTTTGTCCCTGATCCCAGCTCTTCTGCTGGAGGCTCCTCAGGTTGTTCTTCCTCAGCAGAAAAATCTATTAAATCCCCTGTCTCTGCAACTGGTGTCTGGGGATAAAGGTTCACCATCTCCTGTCCATGTAACCCAGAAGATGCTATAGGTACTGAGCAGAGGTTAGCAGAGCTCGGCCCTGCGGTCAGCACTTCAGCTTTGGGAATGGCAATTTCCAGATTTTCCACTGCCGATTCACTGGCATACTGCTGGACAGGCTCATTCCTCCATTCAAGATCATCCCATGCAGAAACAGGATCATCAAGGTCAGTCAGCACTTGCTGCATCTGCCATAAGACCTCCGGGTCCATAGCTGCAGGGGCAGGTTGGCAAAGCACACTGTTACCCTGCCACATGGACGATTCTTCAGCCAGGATTTCAGCCAGAATTTCAGTGTTGTCAGCTGATATTTCCTCATAGTCCCAGGTAAAGGGAACCTCACCCTGCAGCTGAGCGGAGTCTAGCAGCTGTTTGTAGTCGATTTCCAGTTCCCATTCCTGAGCAGCCAGGAATTCCAAATCTTCCTGTAACCAGTGCACTTCCGGGACATTCAGTCTTCGCTCTCTGTGCTCCATTATTTCCTCCCAACGCCACTCCCGATCGCTCCCAAAGTTGGGATCCCTGGAAATCCTCCAATACAACAATCCCAGGCCATCATAGTCAAAGCCTTCCGTGGGGCTGTCATCTGCTGACCATGGGCACTCTTGGACTACATACCACCGGAGGGCTCTGTAGCTCTTGTCCAACCGCATCTCTGCCCGGATCAGCCTGCTTAACTCTGTTGTCCACTCCTGCTTCGGTTGTTCCCCCAATAACAGCATTCTTACTTCATACTGTGACCAGTACCGGATCGAATCAGACCATCCAAGCAGGACCTCCTTTGATTCTGGTCCTCTGTACTGTATCTGCTTCTCTCGCAACCTCCTTCTGAATTCCTCTTCCATGGTTACTGTTATCTGTACCTCTCCTCTTCTTTCATTTGGTGCTGCTTCTTTAGGCGTTGTCACCGATCGCCGTATTTCTGCAATTCTCAGCTCCTGTTGCCGCTCTCGTTCTCTCTGTTGCCGCTCTCGTTCTCTCTCATCCTGCCGCTGGAGGTCTCTAATGGTATTCTGTCTGGCAGTCTCTGATGGGTTAGCACCATATAATGCCAACCGCTGTTGAACTCGCTGCTGGAACAAGTCTTCAACTGACCGGGGTCCTGCATCACCATCCCTCTGATCCATCTCGGCTAGCGTAATGATCAGGGTGGCCTTCTTCCCACCAGTCTCTCCACGGCTCTTCAAGCAAGTATTTTAGCATGGTTCTCCTGCAGGCTGCATAGCTGGTCATTCATGGTGGTGGTTTGGAGTTGTCCCAGTAACTGGAGAGCAAATCCCACCGCTGCCAACCAATGTGACGAGACCCTTGCTCGCCCAGGTCCTGCTTTACCGACACTCCTCTGCTTCTATTCGATCAGCTTGCAGATTGCAACATCTGATGGTCCAGTCATCCAAGATTCCGGGGTCCGACCTACCGCTATGTGCCGATCGAACCCATTAAGAACACACACCAAGCGCGTTGTATGTATGTTCAAACAGAACTCTTTTATTGAAAGTACACGGCACACTTTTATACAGAATTTGGAACATCTCGCCCCCAACAACCGCTTTCTTATTGGTCCTTTTTAAAGTCCAGACATTCTCCCATCAGGTCCTCTCCCATGCAAATGAGGACTTCAAAATTTCTCAGCAGAGATTGGTCCCAAAGCTTGAATAGCATGACTATGTGTGTTGAGACAGAAGCCCCCAGGGGGTAATTACTACAATGGAGCAATCAGAACAACAATTAACATGAGCCAATTATCTAAGCCTGACGAGGTGACTAGGCGTCTCGTCTCTGACAATGGCTATTCACCTGCAACACAATGGACAATGAAATGTCTTTCACAAGCCACTTAGCATTTCAATAGTCCTCAATAGGCTGATTCCGTTCCAATCCACATCTTAGGCCTCGTACACACGATCGGACATATCCGATGAAAACGGTCCGCGGACCATTTCCATCGGATATGTCCGATCGGGAGTTTGATTCCGATGGCGTGTACACACCATCGGATCAAATTCCCCGCCGCCGGACAGGACTATGTCTACACTACAGCTTGCAGTGTAAAGTGGTAGTAGGTCTCTCCTTATGTCGTGATCAGTGTGCTATCTTTACTCAGTATGTCCTCTTACACTGGTGATCAGTATTCAATGCGTCCCCTTAATTGGTGATTGGTGCTTAGCGTACCCCCTTACAGTGGCGGTCAGTGTTTACTGTGCCTTCCTATACTGGTGGTCAATTTCTAGCATGCCCATTTCTATGGGTGGTCTGTGCTCAGCGTGTCCTCCTACATTGGTGCTCAATGCATCCCCTTATGTTGATATTGGCCAGTGAGTCTAGGGTTGCCACCTTTTCTTCAAGCCAAACCCGAACACTTTAGCCGCGGCAATTTTTTTTGTTTGGGGGGGGGGGGGTATGCGCTGTCAGATTGTAAAAGACGTATGACACTTTTGGTGGCCTGAAAGAGTAATAATGTGGCGCATAGTTCCCCGCAGCAAGCAGTGCGCGTGGCTGAATTGTGAGTGTTCTGGATGGAATGCATGGGTCAGATATGTCCTGTGGAGAGAGCTATTGCTAGCAGGGGTGGGGGGAGTTAGATATGTGCTGGGGAGCAGTGGTGGCTGGGGCTCAAAAATGTTGGCAGTGTGAAAAAAACATAAATTGCAGCCTCACTGTGCCATCAGTTGCAGCCACTTTGTTTCATAAGATGTAGCCACTGTGCCCATCATATACAGCCTGTGCTCATCATATACAGCAGCCTGTGCCAATCATATACAACAGCCTGTGCCAATCATATACAGCAGCCTGTGCCCATCATATACAGCAGCCTGTGCCCATCATATACAGCAGCCTGTGCCAATCATATACAGCAGCCTGTGCCCATCATATACAGCAGCCTGTGCCCATCATATACAGCAGCCTGTGCCCATCATATACAGAAATGGAAAGAGGGGGTTTTTGGTCCTATAGAGAGCACTGAGACGGTGTGCCTCTATGGACCTAGCGGTTATCAAGGTAGTGACGGACAATGACTGTATATAAAAATAGTAAATTTATTATAAATAACAGAAAGTATATAAATAGTATACACGAAATCTAGCATAAAGAGTATACTGGTTCTAAAACCTAAATATCAAAAGGTTTATCAACTATAAGTAGCTGGCCAAAGCTACACCCGTGAAAACAAGATAGTTGTGCACTAACCGGTACTAACATAACATACAAAAAACAAAAAACAGGGACAGACAAAGACCAACAAAAAGGTATAAAAAGACAGCTGTCCGGACGCCTCAGTACGGTATCCCCGTGGACATTCCCAAAGATATCACCATATAAATATGGGGTAATATCATGAAAGTATTTGGGAAATATAAACGGGGGGACCCCCTGGGGAGATGAAAAAATCAAAAAATATATATATGTTATGTATATATATATTGCCTCAGAGAAGGACTATAGATAAATCAATAAATACTGATACTGGTGGAGTGTAGGGGTAATGAATATATCCACCCCAAAAGACCCTCTACTTAGAAAAATAACCAAATAAAGTCCACCTGTCCAGGAAAACTAAAGTCCAAATGCTGTTTGCGGTATAGAGAGGTAAATGGCAGTCTATATGGCCTGAAGGTGGCCTAGTTATACCAAGGAAAGTTCAATGAATATGTTGTTCAATCCCAATGTAGTTAGTACAGCTGGTAACATATGAGCCCACTTATGCAGAACTACAATGTGTAGTTGGATATTCGCAGTGCTAACACTGCTAATTAATAGGGGGTTCGTCTGCTGAGTGGTAGAGCCTGATAGAGAGATGGCAATGAATGAGCACAAACCCAATTTAATGAGTGCTGGTAAAGAAGTGTGGAACAATCTTACCAGAATCCACCTGAATAAGCGGTGCCGTTACTCTCCGTCCCTGAGTGATCAGCTGTGTAGCTCAGACCTCTGCTGCTGTA
Organism: Rana kukunoris; assembly: GCA_029574335.1. NCBI lineage: Eukaryota > Metazoa > Chordata > Amphibia > Anura > Ranidae > Rana > Rana kukunoris. The sequence continues at coordinate 421,898,167 of CM056052.1, read as the reverse complement.
GTGCTGATGCTGTTCCCATAGATGGGATGTGTTAACAAAACCTGAGATCCTCGTTCGGCTCAATGTATGTACCGATAGCTGGCACTAGTACCGTTGGCTAGTATGGGATGAATCCTTGGATCCAGAAACATTGAATCGCTCCTGACCTCTCTCCGTCTGGTATCACTTTCAAAATGAGATTTCAATCTCCCGCTATGATGCGGGGCCTGGGACTGTGGCGTCCGTCAGCGTCTGACGTCAACGCGTTTCGCAATGGCAGATTGCGTAGCTTCGTCTGGACGTATGAAGCTTGACGTGCGGTACTCCCTTTTATTCGCTATCCACACGTCGGCTCCATGATGGTAATCAGATGTTAAGCGGAGTTTTAGTCTTACTGTCATCCTATGTTATGTGCATAATATGTATATTGCCTCCCTCATCCCCTACACTGGCACACCAAAAAACACATAAACATTGCAAAAGTGCTACTTATAAATTTTCAGTAGAGAAGACACACAAAGTAAAAAACACACTGTGGTGAAAAGAAGGTACTACAGGTAGAAAGCAGCAAGCAAATGAATGCCAATTATTTATCGAATGCACAATTTATTGTGTGTAGATATGAACTGTCAGACAAATTTGTATTATTAGATATTTACCTGCCCTATGGGATTTAAAATACCACATAGCCTCAAAGAGAGGGGAAATAATTGCTAGTCCGCTGTAAGCATGACCAAATAAAATATTGTTGTATCATATAGAGAACATTAGCTTCTGTGCTTACTATATTTCCTAAATTTACTGAGATTAGAAACACAATAAAAAGTAATAATTTTAACTGAATAAGGATATATTTATGTTAATATTTATGCCAGCCGACCCCTATAAGGGGCAGAGAGAAAAAATAGCAGGCAAATGTAACAAAGAGGGAATTGGGCATATGAAGAGATGAAGTAATAGAGCCACAGGGTAAAGGGAAAGAATCTGATATACTGAGGGAGTTTAGACAAAAAGTCGATAGAGGGTTTTTATTTTTATTTTAATTTTTATTTTCATTCTTATCTTTTAGAAAAGAGAACGAAAGGGACAAAGACAAAGGACGCGAAAGTCCAGTGGCCAAGCACTTTGCAACACACCATCAGGGTAAAACGGATGGATTAAAAGTGAAGGGCATTTACACTCTAAAACTACCGATGAGAAGGGGCGATTTTGATCGGATCCTTCTCCAGAAAGAAAAATGGTGGATTTATACCTTAAAATCGCTTGCTCCACTGGGAATGAATAGTGAACTCAGTATGCAACCCTTTTTAGAATAGGTAGAAAAGGTATCCGGTGCCCGACAGGCCCCAGACTTTATATCCAATTTGAACTTTAAACCCATGACTTCTAGTGTGAAAGGGGCCAAAAATAAAAACAATAACATAAAATAAAAAATAAGAATGAAAATAAAAATTAAAATAAAAATAAAAACCCTCTATCGACTTTTTGTCTAAACTCCCTCAGTATATCAGATTCTTTCCCTTTACCCTGTGGCTCTATTACTTCATCTCTTCATATGCCCAATTCCCTCTTTGTTACATTTGCCTGCTATTTTTTCTCTCTGCCCCTTATAGGGGTCGGCTGGCATAAATATTAACATAAATATATCCTTATTCAGTTAAAATTATTACTTTTTATTGTGTTTCTAATCTCAGTAAATTTAGGAAATATAGTAAGCACAGAAGCTAATGTTCTCTATATGATACAACAATATTTTATTTGGTCATGCTTACAGCGGACTAGCAATTATTTCCCCTCTCTTTGAGGCTATGTGGTATTTTAAATCCCATAGGGCAGGTAAATATCTAATAATACAAATTTGGCTGACAGTTCATATCTACACACAATAAATTGTGCATTCGATAAATAATTGGCATTCATTTGCTTGCTGCTTTCTACCTGTAGTACCTTCTTTTCACCACAGTGTGTTTTTTACTTTGTGTGTCTTCTCTACTGAAAATTTATAAGTAGCACTTTTGCAATGTTTATGTGTTTTTTGGTGTGCCAGTGTAGGGGATGAGGGAGGCAATATACATATTATGCACATAACATAGGATGACAGTAAGACTAAAACTCCGCTTAACATCTGATTACCATCATGGAGCCGACGTGTGGATAGCGAATAAAAGGGAGTACCGCACGTCAAGCTTCATACGTCCAGACGAAGCTACGCAATCTGCCATTGCGAAACGCGTTGACGTCAGACGCTGACGGACGCCACAGTCCCAGGCCCCGCATCATAGCGGGAGATTGAAATCTCATTTTGAAAGTGATACCAGACGGAGAGAGGTCAGGAGCGATTCAATGTTTCTGGATCCAAGGATTCATCCCATACTAGCCAACGGTACTAGTGCCAGCTATCGGTACATACATTGAGCCGAACGAGGATCTCAGGTTTTGTTAACACATCCCATCTATGGGAACAGCATCAGCACTACAGCAGCAGAGGTCTGAGCTACACAGCTGATCACTCAGGGACGGAGAGTAACGGCACCGCTTATTCAGGTGGATTCTGGTAAGATTGTTCCACACTTCTTTACCAGCACTCATTAAATTGGGTTTGTGCTCATTCATTGCCATCTCTCTATCAGGCTCTACCACTCAGCAGACGAACCCCCTATTAATTAGCAGTGTTAGCACTGCGAATATCCAACTACACATTGTAGTTCTGCATAAGTGGGCTCATATGTTACCAGCTGTACTAACTACATTGGGATTGAACAACATATTCATTGAACTTTCCTTGGTATAACTAGGCCACCTTCAGGCCATATAGACTGCCATTTACCTCTCTATACCGCAAACAGCATTTGGACTTTAGTTTTCCTGGACAGGTGGACTTTATTTGGTTATTTTTCTAAGTAGAGGGTCTTTTGGGGTGGATATATTCATTACCCCTACACTCCACCAGTATCAGTATTTATTGATTTATCTATAGTCCTTCTCTGAGGCAATATATATATACATAACATATATATATTTTTTGATTTTTTCATCTCCCCAGGGGGTCCCCCCGTTTATATTTCCCAAATACTTTCATGATATTACCCCATATTTATATGGTGATATCTTTGGGAATGCCCACGGGGATACCGTACTGAGGCGTCCGGACAGCTGTCTTTTTATACCTTTTTGTTGGTCTTTGTCTGTCCCTGTTTTTTGTTTTTTGTATGTTATGTTAGTACCGGTTAGTGCACAACTATCTTGTTTTCACGGGTGTAGCTTTGGCCAGCTACTTATAGTTGATAAACCTTTTGATATTTAGGTTTTAGAACCAGTATACTCTTTATGCTAGATTTCGTGTATACTATTTATATACTTTCTGTTATTTATAATAAATTTACTATTTTTATATACAGTCATTGTCCGTCACTACCTTGATAACCGCTAGGTCCATAGAGGCACACCGTCTCAGTGCTCTCTATAGGACCAAAAACCCCCTCTTTCCATATATGCTTATTGGTTATGGTGGTGACCTCCATATAGGAGGAGTGACTATCTGTTATATTTATTGCATATGAGGTGGTGTTCTAGTTTTGTTTTTGTATATGCCCATCATATACAACCTGTGCCCATCATATACAACCTGTGCCCATCATATACAGCAGCCTGTGCCAATCATATATAGCAGCCTGTGCCAATCATATACAGCAGCCTGTGACAATCATATACAGCAGCCTGTGCCCATCATATACAGCAGCCTGTGCCCATCATATACAGCAGCTTGTGTCCATCATATACAGCCTGTGTCCATCATATACAGCAGCCTGTGCCCATCATATACAGCAGCCTGTGCCCATCATATACAGCAGCCTGTGCCAATCATATACAGCAGCCTGTGTCCATCATATACAGCCTGTGCCCATCATATACAGCAGCCTGTGCCCATCATATACAGCAGCCTGTGCCAATCATATACAGAAGCCTGTGTCCATCATATACAGCAGCCTGTGCCAATCATATACAGCAGCCTGTGTCCATCATATACAGCCTGTGCCCATCATATACAGCAGCCTGTGCCCATCATATACAGCAGCCTGTGCCAATCATATACAGAAGCCTGTGCCCATCATATACAGCAGCCTGTGCCCATCATATACAGCCTGTGTCCATCATATACAGCAGCCTGTGCCCATCATATACAGCAGCCTGTGCCCATCATATACAGCAGCCTGTGCCCATCATATACAGCAGCCTGTGCCAATCATATACAGCAGCCTGTGTCCATCATATACAGCAGCCTGTGTCCATCATATACAGCCTGTGCCCATCATATACAGCAGCCTGTGCCCATCATATACAGCAGCCTGTGGCAATCATATACAGAAGCCTGTGCCCATCATATACAGCAGCCTGTGTCCATCATATACAGCAGCCTGTGTCCATCATATACAGCAGCCTGTGCCAATCATATACAGCAGCCTGTACCAATCATATACAGCCTGTGCCCATCATATACAGCAGCCTGTGCCCATCATATACAGCAGCCTGTGCCAATCATATACAGCAGCCTGTGCCAATCATATACAGCAGCCTGTGCCCATCATATACAGCCTGTGTCCATCAGATGCTGCATGTGTCCATACGTGCTGGGGGGGGGGTTATGAGAGAAGAGGGTCAGTGAAAGGGTGAGGGGTAGAAGGGGTAGGATATGTGCTGGGGTGTATTGGGAAGGGGGAGAGATAGAGTTTGAAACAGTTGTCAGTTTTGAAGTCCAATCCACACTTCTAGCATGGTCTTCTCCCTGCCAAAGCCCCCAGTACACATCCTCCTAATCCCTCTATCACTACACATATATTCTACCATGTCCTCCTTTCCAGCCGCTCTCTTCCCTCCCCTGTCCCTCTACACAGTATAGATAAACTTTTTACAGACCTGAGATCAGCGGCGTCCCCGCTCCCCCCTCCTCCTCGTGTGTATACAGAGCAGAGAAGGAGGAGGAGGGGAGGAGCTTTAGCTAACAGTCTGCTCTGCTCTCTGCTGAACAAGTCTGTCACGAGGGAGACTTTAGATCTTACTCCCGGTGCGCGCAGTCCATGTGAATGATGTGTCCGGGTCTGGAGCAAATGAAAACCCGTACACATCATTCAAAAACCGGACTGTCCGGGGGAAAATCATACAGGTGGCAACCCTAAGTGAGTCCCTTACACTGGTTTTCAGACTGCCATCCTTTCATGGTCATTGTGTCTCCTTACATGGTGGTCAGTGTACCACCTTGCACATCCTGGCAGGAGGAAGACTGACTATTGAGAAAAACTGCCTTAGACCTCTTTCACATTGAGGCGTGGAGCCGCGGTGACGGTATAGCCACGCTATTTGTAGCGCCGCTATACCATCGTATTTACAAAGATATTTTGGTGCTAGCGGTGAGGTTTTAACCCCCGCTAGCGGCCGAAAAAGGGTTAATACCGCGCTATTACCGCGGTTTCCCATTGATTTCAATGGGAAGGCGCAGTATAGAAGCGGTGAACACACTGCTTCTATACCGTGGTAAAGATGCGGCTAGCAGGACTTTTGGAGCGCTCCTGCTAGCGCACCGCTTCAGTGTGAAAGCCTTCGGGCTTTTACATTGAACACTACAGGGCATGATTTTTCATGCGGTACAGCAGCGCTATTTTTAGCTCTGTACCGCATGAAAAACGCCTCAATGTGAAAGGGGCCTTATAGGAATGTTCTGCCCTCACTATACGTGGCTGAGGTATAATTAGACAGACAGCTAACTATCCTCCCTTAACAACTCATTGAGGCAGACACAAGGGCCCAGATTCACAGAGCGATTACGCCTGCGCAACAGGAGATGCGCGTGCGTAAGTCTAAATGTGCGCGTGCGTTTCGTTGCGCGGCATCCCCAGAACGAGATACGCAAAAAATCGACTTTTTTTTGTCCCGCGTAATTTCGTTAGACTGGCGCATCCGTCCGCGCAAAAGTGCGATAGACACACCATTGATTTGCTAGTCAAATATGCTAATGAGGGACTTACGGGGATCCACAAAACAACGTTGGGGCAGCGCAGGCGACGCAGTGTGCGCAACAGCAAAATGTCCTGTCTAAAATTAGAGCTGATAAAAGCTGGTCTAAAAAAAGAAAAAAAGTCTACTTGTTAGATAAAGCAACACTGTTAGTGAGCAGCTCAGCAGTCACACGTGTTGCCCAACAATCTGTATGCCAACATGCCAGGGGCATCGTCGCGCATAGCTATACTACTGACTTTAGATGAACAAAGAAGGAGGAGGGCACGGAGGATGGCACGGAGGATGGCACGGGAGAGGATATACCGTACCCGCATAGACCTGTTTGGCATGAGTGATTCTGAGGTGTATCGCATCTTCAGATTCACCCCTCATGCCATCCTGGAATTAACCACAACCCTGCAGGATGACATCACCAGCCCAACACACCGCTCACATGCAGTGCAGCCACTGGTCAAGGTCCTGGCAACACTCCATTTCCTTGCCAGTGGCTCTTTTCAGCGTACAAGTGGAGTGGTGGCTGGGATGTCACAGTCCTCCATGAGCAGATGTGTGCACCAGGTTGTCCCTGCAATACTCAGAAGCATGGCCAACCAAATCATCAAACCCACCACTGAGGACCTGCGGCTGAAGGCAATGACAGATTTCTACAGAATTGCCAGATTCCCACCCACTGTGGGGGCCATTGATTGCACACATGTGGCACTCCAGCCCCCCCAGGAGACAGAGCACATGTACCGCAATCGGAAGCATTGGCATTCCATCAATGTACAGGTGATAGTCGATGCCCAAGGCCTCATATGGCACGTCCGTGCCAAACACCCAGGGTCCAGCCATGACAGCTACATATACAATCAATGCCACATCCGAATGGAATTCGATCAGAACGTGTATGGGGACACCTGGCTGGTTGGTGAGTGACATGGGTGGCAGGCATGACTATCCCCTCCCATGATGCACATCACAAGGGGCACATGCATGACTAACATCCTCCTGTCTTTTCCCTTCCAGGTGACTCTGCATATCCACTGGGACCCCATCTCATGACTCCTATCCGGAACCCTCAAACTCCAGGAGAGGAAAGATACAATCAAGCACATGCTCAAACACGAGCAGTGGTGGAGCGCACCTTTGGCATCCTAAAGTCACGTTTCCGATGCCTGGATAAGTCTGGGGGTACCCTCTTGTACTCCCCAAACTTCGTGTGCCAGATCATCGGTGCATGTTGCATGCTGCACAACTTTGCAGAAAGAAAGGGCCTGCAGATTGACCTACGTGATGACCTGACCCCTGAACCAGACAATCCCCCCCTAACCGAGGTTAACCCGTCTTCTGAGGGAAGAGCAGCCAGGAGACAGCTCACATTGGGCATCTTTGCACGTTAAACATACACATTAATCATGGCACAATGAGAATGCATGCATGCACACCACTGTGGTCCCTAGCACACACACCCCACATCCACATCAAATTGGATTGGCACCAGTCCACCATGCTGGACTTGTGAGCAGCAACGCCACGCCAAGGCTCCAATTATGTCACTGTACATTCATACACCATTCACACGGACCTGGGGATCACTTCTCCCTGGTCCTGGGGAACCCCAAAATTGAGGGTGACACCCCTTTTCCGGCAGGAATGTCACCCCCACATTCACACAGCATTCACAACCCAAAAAAAAAAAAATGACCTGCAAAATCAAAAAATTTCCAGCAAAAAAAAAAAAAAGACAAAACAAATTACTGCCCTCTGCGTGAGCCACGCCTGGGGCGCCCCCGGCCACGGCCCCGGCTTCTCAGGGGAGACTCATGGGGAAGGGGTAAAACCGGGGAAGGAGGATCAGCCCCTGATCTCTGCCCACCTGGTGGCCTGCCCTCCAAGGCCACGGCAATTCTGTCCAGGGCAGCACCAACTGTTGCCGTGTTGGCCTGGATAGCCAGGGTAAGGGCCCTCACATCCTGCCCAACGCTGATGTCGTCTGCAGTTCATTTAGGCAGGTTGTGAAAGCTCGGGAGTGGGAGTCCAGGGTACCCAGCGTATCCTTGATGGAGGACAGGCTCTCCTCCATCCGCACCAATGTCTGGCTGACCTGTCCCAGATTGCGGGTCTGGAGGAACTGGTCCCTTCTCAGGGTGGCGGGCAGGAGATCGGTCAACCCCCTGGTGGTCTGGGATGACATCCTGCCTCCAGCTGATGCTTGTGGCCGGAGAGAAGGGGAGGCCCTTGTGAGGGGAGCCATGTTGGGGAGGAAGGGGGGGGGGCTCCCCCTTAGGGAGGCCTGCCTGCTGGCAGCCAGAGGGGAGGAGTCCTCAAAACCCAAACGTCCAGTGCCTGACATGGACTCCTCCTCCTCATGATTCTCCTCCTCCTCATGATTGTCCTGCTCCTCATGATTGTCCTCCTCCTCTTGAACCTCCTCCGCGGACTCCGGCCTTGTTGGGGGGGCCTCATTAGGCTGCTGTCCTGGGGTTGGTGCGGTCAGGCCAGATGGCCCTGCACCCTCCTGCACATCTGTGGATGACACAAAACATTCACAGGTTGGAGGATCCACACACTTGCCACATATTCCCTTTCACCCCCTCCCCCACACATGCTACACACCTGATATTAAAAAAGAAAACAACTTACCTGGCACCACGGGCTGGGGACTGGAGTCAAAGCCGGGCAGGCCCTCAACTTCATGCCGATGAAAGGTCAGGGCCACTGCACGCTCCTCCGCTGTCAGGCTAATACGGCATGGTGGGCCCCCTCCTGTGCCCCTGGCATGGGCATGCATTCTGGCCAACTTCTTTTTGACCAGACGCCGGAGGTCATTGATTTTTTTGTCAATCCCAGACCTGGTGCATGTCTCCCCCTGCCCCGCAGAATTCACCTGGTCAGTGATCCTATCCAATATCTCCCTCCTCCTGGCCGGGGTGGTGTTGGCACTCTGTGGGCCGTGGAGGTAACGCCCATACTCGCTAATGGCCCGGGCAAGAATCTGTTTTTCCACAACTGTAAAATTAAGCTTTCGTTTTCTCTCAGTCATCCTTCCAAAAAAAAAACAGTCCCAGTCAACAAAATTCACGCACACAAACAAGCACAACCAATCACAAAAAAACACACACACAGAGAGAAAACTACTCACCAAGAAACAGTCCCCCAAAAAAAAATACAGCAGGAAAAGAAACAAAAAGAAATATATCAGTCAAACAAACAGTCTCTCAAACACTTATCAAAAACCACTTTCAAAAATCTAACAACAACCACTTGATCACACAGAACACTAATCTGACAACTACAAAACACACCGCAATGAACAACAAGAACAAAAGCACTTTGTTAAATGGGAAGGGACAAAGGGATGTACTTTTGCAAAGGAAGTGCGTTTGTGTGTGTCTATTTATGCTGTTTGCGTAGTTCACAACGTTGCCCTAGTCCATTTCCAATTTCACTGATTGCGTCGCTCCCGAGTTGTGAGCATGCGCACATCGGAGCTGACATGGTCTCGTTCAAGCACGCATGCGCGAGCCGGCCGGCCCTTCATTTGCATGGGGTCACTCCCAATTTGTATTACTCCTCCTTACGCCTCTGGAAAAACGTTACGTATGCGCAATTTCCTGCGCAAAAGCTACGAGAATAGGGTGATTACGCGGCAAAATTGCGCACGTCTAACGTAAAGGCGGTGCGCTACGCCGGTCCAATAATGCGCAGATGTACGTGAATCTGGGCCAAGGTCCTTTTTTCAACTTTTATTGCAGGGAAACTGAATAAAAAGAAATAACATACAATCAGTATACACAATAAACAAAATAAACAGTCCTAACACACTAACCTATCTAGGGGAAGGGATATGAACATACCAGCGATGTTTCTAAAGACTGACATTAGAATTGCAGCTGAAGATGTGGAGTCTTCTGGAGAAGGTGCATGTCTGCAGAAGAAAGATGGATACTGGGCTGTCTCTCACACCTCATGGTATAGACCAGTGGAATTATGGGAAGCTGCGGTGGCTTTTAAGCAACAATCTCTATCTACCTTCAGTAAATTATTCACAAATACTGAGTATGTATAGAGCCACTAGATGGCGATATCACAATGTATTATACATACCATTAGCATTTACAAGAATTAACAATGAACATAAGATTACCGACCGCCCACCACCATCCTCACTTTAAAGATGGATATCTCGGTAACGGCAGCAGCTGCTAACACGACCGAGATATCCATCTTTGCAGTTGGTGGTCCTGTACACGATAACGGTGGTCTCCGCTGCGAGTGAGGGAAAAATGTCCCTCACCCGTCCCCATAGCTCTGCTGGGCGGAAGTGACGTCAAAACGTCAGTCCCGCCCAGTGTCTTAAAGAGAATTTTTTTTTCTGTCATTTGAAAAAATGACAGTTTCAATTTTTTTTTTTTTTTTTTGCATTTAAGCCTAAATATGAGATGTGAGGTCTTTTTAACCCCAGATCTCATATTTAAGAGGACCTGTCATGCTTTTTTCTATTCCAAGGGATGTTTACATTCCTTGTAATAGAAATAAAAGTGATAATGTTTTTTTATTTTTTTTATTTCAGTGTTAAAAATTGTAAAATAAATAAAAATAAATCCGAAAACAAAAACATTTTTTTTTAAAGCGCCCCGTCCCGACGAGCTTGCGCGCAGAAGCGAACGCATACGCAAGTAGAGCCCGCATATGAAAACAATCAAACCACACAAGTGAGGTATCGCCACGATCGTTAGAGCGAGAGCAATAATTCTAGCCCTAGACCTCCTCTGTAACGCAAAAAATGCAACCTGTAGAATTTTTTAAACGTCGCCTATCAAGATCTTTAATTGTAAAAGTTTGACGCCATGCCATGAGCGGGGGCAATCTTTAAGCGTGACATGTTGGATATCATTTTACTCGGCGTAACATTATCTTTCACAATATGTAAAAAAATTGGCCCAAATTTATTGTTGTCTTATTTTTTTATTTAAAAAAGTGATTTTTTTTCAAAAAAAAGTGCGCTTGTAAGACCGCTGCGCAAATACTGTGTGACAAAAAGTATTGCAATGACTGCCATTTTATTCTCTAGGGTGTTAGAAAAAAATATATATAGGGCCAGATTCACGTATTCCAGAGCATCTTTGCTCTGGAGTAACGCTTCTGATTTGCGTTGCGCTGCCGAATTTTTAGGAGCAAGTGCTGTCATTCACGAAGCACTTGCTCCTAAAGTTGCGGCAGCGCATCGCAAATGAGCCGGCGGAATTCAAATGTCGCGGGTACGGGGCGTGTAGTATGCTAACTACGCGCGATCCCGCCGCCGACGTACTGCGCATGCGTCGAGTGTCAAAACATCCCCGTGCGCATGCTCCAAAATCTGTGAATGAACGTCAATGACGTCACATTCCCATTCATGACCGTTTTACGCAAGCGACGTTTTTTTTTTTTTTCCCGACGCGATGACGACGCCTATACCTAACATAGGATACTCCAACCCCATGTAGGTATATCTATGCGCCGCGTATCCCGTCCGGAAACATCGTAACGTCACTGCGTCGCGCCGGATTTCGATCGTGAATTGCCGATTTCCGCTCATTAACATATTTTTTGAGCGTAAATCGGCGGGAACGCCCCCGGCGCCATTTTTAAGTTGAAGTAACGATGCGATGGCGAAACTCAGTTACGCTCATCGCATCGGAACTTCAACCCGGCGTTTCTTGTTTTCTGGTTACAGAAAACAGAAACGCCGGCTCAAAGCCACTGTTACGCTGGCGGATCACTCGATCCGCCAGCGTAACCTTTCATGAATCTGGCCCATAATGTTTGGGGGTTTTAAGTAATTTTTACCTTAGCCGTCGGTAGCGGCGGAGGCGATCGCGTCCACTCGTCTGCTGTATGGGGATGGTACTGGTTCATATATATAATTTTTGTATTTATAAACTTGATGTTTAGGGGTACAGTTGATCTAATTTTTATAATTCACAGGTCTTTATGGAATTGTGGGAGTTTTTATATATTATTTTACTGGAGGTATCACTGTTTACTTCAGCATAGTAGTGACAACTATCACTCACATTATAGGACTTAATTGGAAGACAGACCCTTTGGTCTCAATTAAGGAGGCTCTTTTACTATAGAAAGCACTTTAGAGTAAACCCCGATCACCTTAATAAATAGTTCACCTAGTGCGGGGTGGATGTACTAAGGACAAAACTTTCCACACTTAACGGTGTCCTCACAGGTGATGTGAGGCAGCACATAGGGATTCTATACCACATTTATTGCACAAAATACTTTTATGTGTTTTTTATTGAGTTTCAATTACAACACTAACTGGCAGGCAGCGCCACGCACCCCATAACTTTCTTTGAAATTACACTAGCCCTGGGTTCAGGGACTCAGAGGGGAGGCAGCAACCACCTTTCCATAGCGCGGATATAACCAACTTATACATTCTATTACAATGTTTACATTCCATGTAATAGGAATAAAAGTGATAAAAAAAAAAAGAAATGAAAATGGACAATGTAAAAATAAAACATAAAAAAATAAGAAAACATTTTTCCGTGCTCATGCGCAAGAGTGAATGCATATGTAACCGGTATACTGGTTTTCACACCACACATGAGGTATCGCTTCAAGAGAAAATAATTCTAGCGCTATACCTACACTGTAATTCTAAACAGGTAATCTGTAAAGGCATTTAAAGCAATAGTTTGTCGTCATTCCACGAGTGTGCGCAATTTTAAAGCATGACATGTTAGGTATCTATTTACTTGGTGTTACATCATCTTTCATATTACTGTATATAAAATATTTCTCAATTCATTAACCACTTGCCGACCAGCTCACGCCGATATACGTTAGCAAAGTGGTTTGTTCTCGTGAATAGCCGTATGGGTACGTCTGTACGTCCTTTAAGGGCGATAGAGGGCATGGGCGAGCCTGCTGCATGGCGGAGAACAAGATGCCCGTGGCTGATGTTTCCATTGAGAGTAAGGGAACCCGGCAGTGAAGCCTTATGGGTTCATGCCGGGAACCCTACTGCGCATGCGCGAGGCTCTGCTCCTCCCTTCTACTGGCGGCTGGGGAGGGAGGAGGAGGGAGCCTGGGCGGTGACATCAATACCCGTGGCTGAGGCTCCCGGAAGTGGAAACAGGATACCTGTAAAAGACAGGCATCCTCCCCTCCCCGAAAGGTGCCAAATGTGGCACCAGACGGGGGGAGGAGTACACTGCACGGAAGTTCCACTTTTAGGTGGAACTACGCTTTAACCACTTAAGGACCGCCTACTGCACATTTACGTCGGCAGAACGGCACGGCTGGGCACATCAACGTATATATATACGTTGATTTTAGTACCCAGCCGTGGGTCGCGGGCGCGCAAAGCTCCAGGACCGGGACCGCGGGATTCGCGGACCTGATCGCCGCTGCAGTGCGGCGATCCGTCCCTGGAGCGGAAGAACGGGGTGAGCCGTGTGTACACACGGCTTCCCCGTGCTTCTCTGTGGCCGTAGCATCGATCGCGTCATCCCTGTAATAGGGGGACGCGATCGATGACGTCACACCTACAGCCACACCCCCCTACAGTTGTAAACACAACACATAGGTCACACATCCCCTACAGCGCCACCTGTGGTTAACTCCCAAACTGCAACTGTCATTTCCACAGTAAACAATGCAATTTAAATGCATTTTTTGCTGTGAAAATGACAATTGTCCCAAAAATGTGTCAAAATTGTCCGAAGTTTTCGCCATATTGTCGCAGTCACAAAAAAAATTGCTGATCGCCGCTATTAGTAGTAAAAAAAATAAAAATAATAAAAATGCAATAAAACTATCCCTTATTTTGTAAACGCTATAAATTTTGTGAAAACCAACCGATAAACGCTTATTGCGATTTTTTTTACCAAAAATACGTAGAAGAATACGTATCGGCCTAAACTGAGGAAAAAAATGTTTTTTTATATATTTTTGGGGGATATTTATTATAGCTAAAAGTAAAAAATATTGCATTTTTTTTAAAATTGTCGCTCTATTTTTGTTTATAGCGCAAAAAATAAAAACCGCAGAGGTGATCAAATACCACCAAAAGAAAGCTCTATTTGTGGGGAAAAAAGGACGCCAATTTTGTTTGGGAGCCACGTCGCACAACCGCGCAATTGTCAGTTAAAACAACGCAGTGCTGAATCGCAAAAAGGGGCAAGGTCCTTTACCTGCATTTTGGTCCGGGTCTTAAGTGGTTAAGGTGTGCTTCTGGGACAGAACGTGAAAGGGCTTCTCCCCAATAGGACATAGACAACAATATAAATATGACCATTTCCTACTCTATCTCGAACTGAAAAAGAAAGTTTAGGCACTAGATGCCTTTACAGTAAGTTCTACAAACAATGCCAACCATTTTCCAGCCTTATGTAAAAATTTGCAACTAAAAAGCAGAGTAAAATATTTGGTTGCTATGTAAGGTTTAAGGTAGATTTCCTTTCAATAGTCGCAAGATTTTCATCAGGTGGACAAGACTCAATGTGAATAGAAAGTGGTGCACACAAATAGCTATTTGAAGGAGCACTAAACAAACAAAGATTTGATGCATTATGTGAACAAGCTACTAATAACATGCAAAGTACATACTATATACTGTATAAGATTTCCTGTGCCAGTGAAGAATTGAAATATTTGACATCTGTGTAATTTGGCTGTGCAGTTTATTGCTCTATGTAAACTGCCTCCGTAGGTTAAGAGACACTAAAATGATGGGGGCAGATTCACGTAGATCGGCGCATTATCATTCCGGCGTAGCGCACCACTTTTCCGTTAGACTTGCGCAATCTAGCCGCGTAATCCGGCGATTCACGTAGCTTTTACGCAAGAGCTTGCGCAAACGTAAGGTTTTTTCCGTAGGCGTAAGGAGGAGTAATACAAATTGGGAGGGACGTGGGCGTGTTACATTGAAATGAGCCGTGACCCCATGCAAATGAAGGGCCGGCCGACTCGCGCATGCGCGCGTGAAGGAAACCATGTCAGCTCCGTTGTGCGCATGCTCACAACTCGGGAGCGGCGCAATCATTGAAATTGGAAATGGACTAGGGCAATGTTGTGAACTACGCAGACAGCATAAATAGACACACACAAACGCCCTTCCATTGCAAAAGTACATCCCTTTGTGTCCCTTCCCATTGAATCAAGTGCTTTTGCTCTGTTGTTCGTTAGAGTGTGTTTTGTAGTTGTGAGATTAGTGTTCTGTGTGATCTTGTGCTTGTTGGTAGTTTTGTGAAAGTGTATTTTGATAAGTGTTTGAGACTGTTTGTTTGATTGATAGATTTCTGAGCGTTTGTTTTCTTGCTTTTTTTTTCATCTGATTTTTTTGTGTGTGTTTCTTGCTGAGTGCTAGTGTGATTTTTGGCTGTTCTTTTTCTCTTTGTGTGTGTTCTTGTCTGATTGGTTGTGCTTGTATTTGTGACAGATTTTTGGTGACTGCTAGTGAGTTTGTTTGGAAGTATGACTGAGAGAAAAAGAAAGCTCAATTTTACTGTGGGGGAAAAAAGAATTCTTGCCCGGGCCATTACCGACTATGGGCGTTTTCTCCACGGCCCGCAGAGTGCCACCACCACCCCGGCCAGGAGGAGGGAGATATTGGATATGATCACGGAGCAGGTCAATTCATCGGGGGAGGGGGAGACACGGACCCGCTCTGGGATAGAAAAGAAAATAAATGACCTCCGGCGTGAGGTGAAAAAAAAACTGGCCGCAATAAATGCCCATGCCAGGGGCACAGGAGGGGGCCCACCATGCCGGGTTAGATTTTCAGAGACGGAGCGTGTGGTGGCCCTGACCTTTCACCGGCATGAAGTGGAGGGCCTGCCAGGCTTTGACACAAGTCCGGTCCCCGCGGTGCCAGGTAAGGTTTTTATTTCTCTCAGGTGTGTAGCATGTGTGGGGGAGGGGGTGAAAGGGAATATGTGGCAAGTGTGTGGATCCTCCAACCTGTGAATGTTTTGTGTCATCCACAGCTGTGCAGGAGGGTGCAGGGCCATCTGGACTGACCGCTCCAACCCCAGGACAGCAGCCTAATGAGGCCCCCCCAACAAGGCCAGAGTCCGCAGAGGAGGAACAAGAGGAGGGGGAGGATCATGCGGAGGACGATCATGAGGAGGAGCAGAATCATGAGGAGGAGGAGTCCATGGAAGGCACTGGCCCTTTGGTTTCTGCGGACTCTTCCCCTCTGGCTGCAAGAAGCCTGCCCTCCCTAAGGGTCAGCCCCCCCCCCTCCTCCCCCAACATGGCTCCCCTCACAAGGGCCTCCCCTTCTCCCCGGCCACAACCATCAGCTGGAGCCAGGAGGTCATCCCCAAGCACCAGGGGGGCGCCCAATCTCATGCCCGCCTGTCTGAGAAGGAACCTGGCCACCCAGACCCGCCTTCTGAGACAGCTCTGCCAGACTATGGGGCGGGTGGATCAGAGCCTGTCCTCCATTAATGATAGCCTGGGTAACCTGGACTCCCACTCCCGGGCCTCCACAACCTGCCTAAATGACCTGCAAACTACAGCAGCAGGCGTTGGGCAGGATGTGAGGGCCCTTACCCAGGCTATCCAGGGCAACACGGCAACACTTGGTGCTGCCCTGGACAGAATAGCCGTGGCCTTGGAGGGCAGGCCGCCAGGTGGGCAGATCTCAGGGGCTGCTCCTCCTTCCCCGGCTTTTCCCCTCCCCCATGCGTCTCCCCTGAGGGTCCGGGGCCGTGGCCGGGGGCGCCCCAGGCGTGGCTCAGGCAGAGGGCAATAATTTTTTTTTCCCCCTTTTGTTTGTTTTGAAAGCTTTTTTATTTTTGTTCTCTGCTTTTTTTTGTTTTTTCTAAGCATTTTTTTTTTCCTATGCATTTTTTTTTTCTATGCATTTTTGTTTGTTTGACTTTTTTGGCATATTTTGGGTTGTGAATGATGTTTGAATGTGGGGGTGACATTCCTGCTGGAAAAGGGGTGTCACCCTCAATTTTGGTGGAGAAGGGTTCCCCAGGACCAGGGAGAAGTGATTCCCAGGTCCGTGTGAATGGTGTATGAATGTACAGTGACATAATTGGAGCCTTGACGTGGCGTTACTGCTCACCAGTCTTGCATGGTGGACTGGTGCCAATCCAATTTGATGAGGATGTGGGGTGTGTGTGCTAGGGACCATAGTGGTGTGCATGCATGCATTCTCATTGTGCCATGATTAATGTGTGTGTTTAACGTGCAAAGATGCCCAATATGAGCTGCCTCCTGACTGCTCTTCCCTCAGAAGACGGGGTATCCTCGGTTAGGGGTTGATTTTCTGGTTGGGGGGTCAGATCATCACGTAGCTCAACCTGCAGGCCCTTCCTCACTGCGAGATTGTGTAGCATGCAACATGCAGCGATGATATGGCACACGAAGTTTGGGGAATACAACAGTGTACCCCCAGACTTATCCAGGCATCAGAAACGTGACTTCAGGAGGCCAAAGGTGCGCTCCACCACTGCACGGGTTTTGATGTGTGCTTCATTGTATCGTTCCTCTCCTGGGGTTTGGGGGTTCCGGATAGGAGTCATGAGATGGGGTCCCAGTGCATATGCAGAGTCACCTGTAAAGGAAAAGACAGGAGAATGTTAGTCATGCATGTGCCACTTCTGTTGTGCATCACGGGAGGGGATAGTCATGCCTGACTCCCATGTCACTCACCAACCAGCCAGGTGTTCCCATACACGTTCTGTTCGAATTCTGTTCGGATGTGGCTTTGATTGTAGATGTAGCTGTCATGGCTGGACCCTGGGTGTTTGGCACGGACGTGCCATATGAGGCCTTGGGCATCAACTATCACCTGTACGTTGATGGAGTGCCAATTCTTCCGATTGCGGTACATGTGCTCGGTCTCATGGGGGGGCTGGAGTGCCACATGTGTGCAATCTATGGCCCCGATGGTGCGTGGGAATCTGGCAATTCGGTAGAAATCTGCCATTGCCTTGATTCGAAGCTCCTCAGTGGTGGGTTTGATGATTTGGTTGGCCAAGCGTGTGAGGATTGCAGGGACAACCTGGTGCACACATCTGCTCATGGAGGATTGTGACATCCCAGCCACCACTCCACTTGTACGCTGAAAAGAGCCACTGGCAAGGACATGGAGTGTTGCCAGGACCTTCACCAGTGGCTGCACTGCATGTGAGCGTTGTGTTGGGCTGGTGATGTCCTCCTGCAAGGTTGTGGTTAATTCCAGGATGGCATGAGGGGGGAATCTGAAGATGCGAAAGACCTCTGAATCATTCATGCCAAACAGGTGTATGCGGGTGCGGTATACCCTCTCCCGTGCCATCCTCCGTGCCCTCCTCCTTCTTTGGTCATCTATATTCACTAGTGCAGCTATGAGCGACGATGCCCCTAGCATGTTGGCAGTCAAATTGTAGTGCAACACGTGTGTGTGGTCTGCTCCTCAATAACGGTGTTGCTTTATCTGACAATTATGCCGCGTACACACGGTCGTTTTTTGCGATGAAAAAAAACGACGTTTTTTAAAACGTCATTTAAATTGATCGTGTGTGGGCAAAACGTCGTTTTTTGTCTTAAAAAAAACGACCAAAAAAAAATTCCAACATGCTTGAATTTTTTGTGTCGTTTTTCAAAACGTCGTTTTTTGTTTCACAAAAAGTCACCGTGTGTAGCAAAAACGTCGTTTAAAACGACGTTTTTCAACCCGCGCATGCCCAGAAGCTAGTTATGAAGCGAGCTTCAATGGAAAAGTGTGGTGAACGTAACCTCGTTTTTTGTGAAAAAAACGATGGTGTGTATGCAACATCGTCTTTGAAAGTGACGTTTCAAAAACGTCGTTTTTTACTTCACAAAAAACGTCGTTTTTTTTCATCGCAAAAAACGACCGTGTGTACACGGCATTAGACTTTTTTTCAAAAGTTAGATCAGCTTTTATGTGCTCTAACTTTAGACAGGACATTTTGCAGTTGCGCACATCGCGTAGCCTGCGCAGCAACTGCGTTTTTTTGTGGATCCCCGTAACTCCCTCATTAGCATATTTGACTAGCAAATCAATGGTGTGTCTAGCGCAGTTTTGCGCGAAGGGAAGCGAATGTCTAACTCAATTACGCCGGACCAAAAAACGTAGATTTCTGGCGTATATTGTTTTGTGAATCGCGTCCAACTATACGCACGCGCACATTTAGACTTACGCACGCGCAACAGCAGTTGCGCACGCGTAATCGCTCTGTGAATCTGGCCCATGGTTTCTAGTTTTACACTATGATTACTCAAACGGTAACGTCAGTTATGTGATGGAAAATATTGCTCAACTTAGTTTTAAATGTCTTTTTATTATAATAGTCTCATGAAATGTACTTATGAATGTTGCTAAAACCTGGATTATTTTCTTTAAATTTAAATTAAGAATAAACATGTTATAAATACCAAAAGAAACTTTCCAGTATTTTGTCTGAATCTTACGAGAAATGTTTACAACTCTGGTATCTCTGGATTGCTTATGCTCATCCACAATTTGATATATACGGAAAAAAATCTCTATTCTTGAAAATTTGTCTTCTAACATTCCAGTTCCTTGATTCTTCGCTTTATTATTCTTTCCTGTATTATTTTAAATGTGATTGTATTTTAACTAGAGATAAAAGTCGTAATTTTTTTTTAAAATGATATAATATAGTATAGTTACTGTATATTAGGTACCGTAGAAGCGTATCGAAATGTACCATACAGTTGTAGAGTTGACCAAATCCCTACTATGTGAAAGTCAGGAGTAAAAATGTAAACAAACTTCTGGCTGCCACAGCAGCCTAAAGTATGTTTACATTCTGCAGATGTGATACTCACAGTGATGGCAGCAGCAAAAAGGGTTACAGGATGCTGCAATAGATCACTAACACTGCTCTATTACTCTTTAATTAATGTAGCGCCCTGCTCCCAATGACTGGGGGCGCTATTCTAAATTTAGAGGGCATCTGAGCCAATAGTGGGCTCAGACTTTGTATGAATTCCGTTGAACTTAGCCTCTGTTCTGGCTATGGTTATGCTTGATAGGATTTTCCACTGTTGCCTGTAGGTGGCATTACCACCTCAGGCCCATGTTGGAACACAAGCGAACCAGATCGAACAAGGAGATCGAGCAGCATGTCTTCCTATATAATTCTTTATATATTTATTAGGGTCACTTGTTATATGTATTCCTAGATATTTAATTGTCTCAACTATCTCCAGCTGAGGGATTTCTACTAAGGTTTGGTTCTCAATTGGGTCCACCGGCATTAATGCCGATTTCTCCCAATTTATAACCAATCCTCTCCTCCCTGTCGGTCTCACAAATCCCTCCATTTTTGTATTTGTTCTTATTGCAGTAGCTAGTGGTTCCATTTCTAGAGCAAAGAGCAGGGGTGACGTCGGTCACCCCTGCCTCGTGCCCCTCTCTAAATGAATGTTACCTGAGGAATCATTATTGACTATAATTCTCGCACTAGGACCATTATACAATATTTTGATCCACCTAATAAACAATGGGCCAAACCCAAAAACTTCTAGGACGTGCCAGATATACCTCCATTCCAAGCTATCAAAAGCTTTAACTACATCCAAGGACATTACTGCTCTTGTACCCCTGTTCTCTGTTGGAATTTGTAAATTAAGAAATACCCTCCTAATATTCATGCTAGTTGATCTACTTGGAATAAACCCAGTTTGATCCTGGTGCATGAGTCTCACAATAATTTTGTTTAACCTAGCCGCCATTATTTTAGCCAACATTTTAGCATCTGCGCAAAGGAGGGAAATAGGTGTATATGATATACTCTCTCCCTTCCTTGTGCAATACAATTATTGTTGCTTCAGTCATTGAGATGGGCAACTTCCCCTCCTCCAATGCCCAATTCAACACTTTAAGGAGTTCTGGGAGTAGCACTTTCCCATAATATTTATAAGTTTCCACTGGGGGCCCATCTGGTCAAGGGGACTTCTGATTAGTCATCTCTGTAACTGCTGATTGTATCTCTTCAAGGGCTATTGGGGCCTCCATTTGCTCTTTCTCTATCTCTGTAATAGCTGGTAAATTCTTAAAAAAATTATTCCAATTCCTCTGCTCCTGCAGCGCCCTGTATACAATACCTCAGTGGGGATGATTCCTCTATCCACATACACTGTGTGGATGGGGGAATTGAGTCATTTTTTTCCGTTCAATTCACTGGTTGAATGAAAAAAAAAAAGACTAATCTATGGGCTTCAGCTGTTCCTGTTAAGCCTGCCATAGAAGGTTTAAATCCCTGCTGAACTGGTCGAGATTTAATTAATATATGGGTAGGCTGATTGTTCCCAAGTCGATCCATCAACCGACTTGGGTACAACTATCATGTCGGATTCCTGGCGTGCGATCATTGTCAGTGGCTATAGCTGACACCATTAATCACTATGTTTACAATAGCTCAGCAGGAGGGATTTCTCCATCAACATTGTTATTGATTGGGAATTCAAATGTTTTCAGGAAAGAAAATCACATCATCTATGGCCTGCCTTAAATTGGGTACCTTATCTTTTAATTACGCTATTATGCTTGGTGTTTAAGAAGACCTCAGTTAAAGTTCTCAAACATAATTGAGTGTCTATTGTCTCAAGCAGTGTCAGCAAATAATCTGTGCAGTGAGAAATAAACTGAATGTATTTTGTGGGGTAAAAGTACATTCTGTGGCCATCATTCAAAAGTAGGTAGACTCACCAAGAGAGGACCGTATGCCTCTCAGTTCTGGCACCCGAACAAGGAACCAGGGAAGTTTGAAGAATTGTAGGAGAATATTTCTGTCCTCCTGAAGCTGTTAGACCCAGGAGTGAAACCTGGTTTATGTCTGCAGAAAGTTGTAGAGTCCCAGATGTTCAGAATATCCACTAAGCAGGGTTGCCAACCATCCGTAACTTTTACTTTACATTTGTAAAAAAAAGAAACAACAAGTGTCCCATCAGCAGCCCCTTACATCAAAGTGTCCCCATCACCAGCCCCCTTATATCAGAGGGTCCGATCACCAGCCCCCTTACATCATAGTGTCCCATCAGCAGCCCCTTACATCAGAGTGTCCCCTTCAGCACCCCTTACATCAGAGTGTCCCATCACCAACCCCCTTATATCAGAGTGTCCCATCAGCAGCCCCTTACATCAGAGTGTCCCATCAGCAGTCTATTACATCAGATTGTCCCATCACCAACCCCCTTACATCAGAGTGTCACATCAGCAGTCCCTTACATCAGAGTGTCCCATCAGCACCCCCTTACACCAGAGTGTCCCATCAGCAGCACCTTACATCAGAGTGTCTCTGCAGCCTCATACAGCAGAGTGTCCCCATCAACAGCCCCTTACATCAGAGTGTCCCATTACCAGCCCACTTACATCAGAGTCCCATCAGCAGCCCCTTACAGCAGAGTGTCCCATCAGCACCCCCTTACATCAGAGTGTCCCCCCTCTCCTCCCCCTCCCACATGTACTCACAGTTCTGAAGGCAGCTTCTCTTCTTCATCTCTCCAGTCATGTGATAAGTGACAAGTAATAAGGGGAGAGAGGAAGGAAAGTCTGCCAGCTGTCTATCTTCCCCTGCAGGCTGGAGGGAGCAGAAAGCCTAATCCTCTCTCCAGCAAGTGACGGCAGCTGCTCCTCCTGACAGGAGTGCAATCGTGATCACTCACTTCAGAGAGGAGCGGCTCCAGTAATGCACCTGACCGGGCCACTGAGCCATCGGCCCACTGGAAACTCCCGGTAGTCCCAATTGGCCCATACATACCAAATCCCCTCCCTGAGTGTAACAAGATGTAGCTTGGATGCACTGGCTATGTAAAATACAGCTCTGGAGATCGCTGTGTTGTAAGAAAGGTCTAAGTTTTGTGTAAGATGTGTATGTGTGACTGCCCTTTACTTTACTTATGGTTATCCTGGATCAACATTGTGGGTCAACAGAGTTTCAGCTTAAGGTCTAATTCATCATGGGGCCTGCTTCCCCATCTGAAACTCCAAGTTTGGAGAACTGTGACTAATAGTGAAGGTGCTTTTGCCATTCCAGCTAAGATGGAATTTTAAGACTGAGAAGGGGTACCTATACACACATACCTGTATAATCCTTCTGTCTTCTAATAAATCTTTGAGATTTGTATATTAGATTGATATTTTATTCTTCTGGCAAACATTGATGTGTGATTTGGAATCTCTGCCTCTAGGAAGTGTCTGAGTATGGCCTCATGCACAATGGGTGTTTAGCCCCAGTGCACAAGGCGTTGGCATTTAGCTGCAGTGGGAAGGCACAGATACACTGAACAGCCCTGCTGCCAGCAGCCTATTAAATGCTGAGAGTCTGACACCTGCTATATTTGGTTGGGCAGTGCACTCAGTGGTACTTCCGTTTGGAGCAGTATGTGTCCAGGGACAAATGCGGATTTTTTCCATTTTGATAAATTGGCCCTTTAGTGCATACTGCACTTGAGACAAATACTGCCAGGTGCACTGCCCAGCCAAAATTCTCATAGAGCGTGACTTGACAGGCTGGCGGTAGTGGGACTGGACGGTGTGCATGTACCCTCCAGCTGCAGCTAAATGCCGGAGCCTCACGCACCAGGGCTTAATGCTTAGTGTGCATGTAGGTCTAATGCCCTGTACACACGATCGGTCCATCCGATGAAAACGGACTGATGGATTTTTTCATCAGTTATCCGATGAAGCTGACTAAT
Source organism: Rana kukunoris (assembly GCA_029574335.1). NCBI lineage: Eukaryota > Metazoa > Chordata > Amphibia > Anura > Ranidae > Rana > Rana kukunoris. The sequence goes on along the minus strand of CM056052.1, from coordinate 421,874,500 downwards.
GATCAGTCGTGCCTACACACCATCGGTTAAAAAAACGATTGTGTCAGAACGCGGTCACGTAAACCACGTACTAAAGGTTCAAATCCAATGGCGCCACCCTTGGGGCTGCTTTTGCTGATTCCGTGTTAGTAAAAGACGATTCGTGTTTTTCAGTCTGTTACAGCGTGATGAATGTGCTTACTCCATTACGAATGCTAGTTTTACCAGAACAAGCACTCCCGTCTCCTAATTAAGTCTGAGCATGCGTGGATTTTTAACTGATGGACGCACCCACAGATGATCGTTTTTTTCTATCGCTTAGTTAACCATCAGATAATTAAAAAAAAAGTTCCTAGTTTTTTAACCGATGGATAAAAAAGCCATCGGGCCCACACACCATCAGACCGTTTTCATCAGACAAACCGATCGTGTGTACGCGGCATAAGAGTGTTCAACCACTACTATTCAGAAAAAAAACATTAGTTAGTTAGTTAGTTAGTTAAATTCAGAGTGAGTGATAGTATGAAAAACTCAACACGTGCTTAAACTGGCATATTTAGATTTCCACTATCCAACATGTTAAAAAGGAACTATCTACCTACAGTATCTACATAAGCAAAAAAAAAAAAAACACATGGTATTATTAGAGGATGTACTTTTGTAATACGCAACAAATAGAAATCTAAACATTTGTAGTACAGTAAAATCTTGGATTGCGAGCATAATTCATTCCGGAAGCATGCTTGTAATCCAAAGCACTTGTATATCAAAGCAAATTTTCCCATAAGATGTAACCAAAATCAAGAGCATGTGGACATGACCTCTAACTAACTGAAGTTAAGTTCAAAACAAATCATAGAAAGTATTATTGTACTGAAAGGGTAGTTGATGATTGGAATAAACTACCAACATAGGTAGTGAGACAGTCAACAGTAAATGGCTTCAAACATGCTTGGAATAAACATAGATCTATAGTCAGACAACAAGGTAATGAAAAAAAATTAAAAATGGACAGACTCAATGGGTCTTTTTCTGACCTCACTTGTCTATGTTTCTAGCTTGGTGTGAACAGGTCCTCCTAAATATCGAGTCCAAAGTTTATTCAAAGTATTTTCATAGCTACTTTCTAGCATCATTTTTGTTTGTCATTTAGAGAGTTACTGTATTTAAAAGAACCCTAGAAGCCTATGCAGTTAAAAATTAGAAGCTTGTCATCGTGGTCCTGTGCTTCTAAAGATGACAATTGCTTGACTTTGATGGTTGTAAAGTGCCTTTAGTAATTAGAGTCACTGAATTACAACAAGTATGCACATCAGGGGTCTGACTTCACACACGCAAAAAAAAAAGGAAAATTAACTTAACTCAATGACCAATATGACTGATGGGTTTTAAAGGGCTATCCATTGCAGAAAATGCAACAAGGAATCTGACTGGTCAATTTGGGCAACAAACCCTATTTTTCACAATTAGTTTTTTTTAATGAATAGCTATCTCCTGCCAATGACATTCAGTAGCATGGGTCTCTCTTGCCTACCAACTTTTTAAGATGGAAAAGAGGGAAAAATTCTAGTACAAAGTACCGTATTTATGCAAGGGGCACACAATGTTTTACGCACTAATTACACAAACTATGCAGAATTAAAAAAGGGAACACCTAAGGAGGACAGAGTGACATGGTCATTTATGTTGGCCGTAGATGGATAGAATTTAGATTGAAAATTCTTAAGAAAAGTCTTAGAACATTCCAGAGTCGTTCAAAATTGGCGTTTAACATTTAATTTTGGAACAAATGGACATTAACGAATGAAAACTTTTCTATCGTGCTTCTTCAAATTTTCCAATCACTGTGGTCTAAAACAAACATCGATTTTGGTCGATTTGGGCTTTAGGTCTAAAAGATCAATTTTTCCAGATGAGGGACAGTTTGGAGCTATGCTGTTGGTACTTTTCTGACAAGGATTAGAGAAAAAGCTGATCAGTGATTCATAGTCATGCTGCATGTAAGCATTTTTTTTTTTATATAAGAATACATGTATTAGGTTCAGTTGCAAATGCACGTTAAATTAATTATTTTTGCTGTGGTATTCCTACATGAATGTTGTATGCAGCACACTAGCCACACCTGATAGCAATGGCCTACTCATCTACAGGGGATGGAAAAATATTTTTATTATAGGGCTTCATTTTTTCCAGTAATCTACAGTAAGAATAAAAACATCAGTTGCAATTATCTTTGTATATCTTCCATCGAAGATCTAAAAACAACTTATGTAGTCATAACTGATGGAGGATGTTGTTCCTAAAGCACCAAACAATTTGGCTCTTTCAGATACTCCTGCAACAACAATTTGTCCGCTATGAAAGTTTGAGAGGTAACCTATTTTACTGACCATTTGTACTAACCATTACTGAACACAAAATATAGTACAGAGGCATACAACTTGTGAAACACTTTTTCTTAACCATTTTACTATGGATAACCCTTCAAAAACATTTAAGTGTCAAGAATCCCCTGCTAATAATTAATATACAGTATCTACAGCTCACAAGTTGTGAGTGTGGGAATAAATAAATGAAATAATGTGGTTTACTTAGAGTACTTAAAAAACATAAAAATAGCCAAAAAGAAATTGCAGACCATAAAAACTGTATTACTTCCTCACATTAGTGGTCAGTGGAAAAGAGCCCTCTTAAATTGGTAATCAGTGTGATGCCCCTTTATATTGGTGGTCAATGTGGTGCCCCTTTATATTGGTGGTCAATGTGATGCCCCTTTAGACTGGTGGTCAGTGACATGCTATGTTGCATTGGTGGCTTATGGAAAAGAACTTCCTTAGATCGAAGGTCAGTGGAGAAGGTACCTATTACATGGTGCTTAGTGGAAGGAATACTTTCAAGATTGGTGATTCATGAGAAGTGAGACTGCCACTCTTTAACAAAATCTAAAAAGATCAAGGCTTTGTGCTAACTTATATGGGTGGGGGGGTTAGAAATTGCGCATTGTTCAAGGAACCCCTAGTTAACTCTGGATGAACCTTAAGCCGCCCATAGATGGTTCGAAATGGATACTAATTTGGACTAGAAAATTAGACTTTAGATGGCACACAGGTAATTAATGTAAAAATTGAAGGGTTTTTATTATTGAAATCTGTATAAAAGTACATTCATAGATATCAGTGTAGTAATCATCGATATGTGGCCCAGAGTAATGCTATAGTATCACTTCCAAAAAACTGTAATAACATAAGTAAACTCAAATTACAAGAGATACATATCCAACAAACAATAATGGTTAAACAGTGTGTATATGAAGTGTATAGCCTTAATCATAGATGGTTTGAATCTCCCTGCCATTTCAGCAGGGACTGGCCAAAATTCGAACCATGTATGGGCAGGCTAAATGTACCCAAGTTGATCGATCAATCAACCTGTCAGGTTTTACATGCAAATATTGCTAGTGGCTCTAGCAGTAATCACTGTGTACTTCTGGCAGAGAGGGCCCACCCGCTGGAAGTATTCCACCATCAACACTGTCTACAACCTGTGGTTGAAGGAGAGAAAAGCTATGACTAGCTTTAGGATTCCACAGAACCCTGGTTGAGAAGATATTCACAACTTTTGTTTCTTTTAGTGTAGCCTACAGAAATAAAATTAAGCCATATAATACTGGTGTTAACACCAAGCTTCTAATTCACTCCCTGATTATCTCTCACCTTGGCTACTGCAACTCCCTCCTCATTGGATTACCTTTGCATAGACTATCCTCCCTTCAGTCCATAATGAATGCTGCTGCAAGACTTATCAACCTTACTAACCATTCAGTGTCCTCCACCCCTCTCTGCCAATCCCTTTACTTGCTTCCACTCACCCAATGAATAAAATTCAAAGTACTAACAATAATTTACAAAGCCATCCATATAGGTAGGTGATGGTGAAGCGCTGTGAATCCTAATAAGGGTAGAAAACCGAAGGGTAAATACCAAGGGAGATATGCTGAGTGACTGTATGGTGAACAGAGAGGTGAATAAGCAACAAATAAATGAACATGTAAAATGTACCAAACACACAATGAAATAAATAAAATGCAATATACAAAATATGAACCAAAGAATGAAAAAACACAAATGAAAATAGCTGTGCGTGACAGCACACGGCAAGGTGTATAGCATATAAACACGTGAAAAAGTCCATACAAAAATGGAGACTCCAAAGCCCAAAAAGTGGTACGGTGTGAAAGCAGGCAGACTTCGGTGCGCACACCTCTTGTGGTACTAAAATGCTCACCTCAGAGCCATAGCACGGATGGCCCTAAGTACCAAACAGTAGTTACTGGGGTGCAACCACACTTATTGAGGTTGAAATGGAGAATAACTCTGCCCCCAGCTACATCACTAACCTAGTCCCAAAATACTAACCAAGCCATTCTCTTTGGTCATCCTTAAGACCTCCTTCTCTCTAGATCCCTTGTCACCTCCTCCCATGCTTCTCCCATCCTTTGGAACTCCCTACCCCAATCTGTCCAACTGCCCCCTAATCTATCTATCTTTAGACGATCTCTTAAAACCCTTCTCTTTAACGGCTTCAGATCCGCGATATAGCCGAATGACGGCTACAGCACGGACCAACTTTGCTGGGAGGCCATCAATAGATGTCTTCCCATGCTCGAGTGGCCTGGGCACCCCCTGCAGGGCGTGTGCGGCTAGTTCTGTAATCAACAAATCTATGAGACTCGCTGGATCACAGATCGGAGTAAGGGGTCTATCGTGACCCCTTACCACATGATCAGCTGTCAGCCAATGACAGCTGATCATGTGATGTAAAAAGAGTCGGTAATCGGCTATTTTTTCTTCTCACGCTGAGAGCCCACCTATCAGTGCCACCTACCAGAGCACCACAGTGCCGCCTACCAGTGCCCACTAGCGCCACCCATCAGTGCCCACAGTGCCACCTATCAGTGATAAAAATGTCATTTGGGTACAGTGTTGTATCGATCAATTGTCATTCAAAGTGCATCAGCGCTGAAAATTGGTCTGGGCAGGAGGAGGGTTTAAGTGCCCAGTAAGCAAGTGGTTAAAGAAGCCTATCCTGTTTCTAACGAATACACTGTTTTACTTTCTCCATCAGCTCACCCCACATGGCTATTACCTTTTGTATCAATTGCCCCTCCCTTTTAGATTATAAGCTCTAATCAGCAGCACCCTCTGATTCCTCTTGTACCAAATTATAACTGTAATGTCTGCCTTCATTTTGTTAAGCACTGCGCAAACTGTTGATGCTATATAAATCCTGTATATTTCTACTAATAATAATACTGTCCATCCCCTGTATATTGCTTTCTCCAGCTGGCTTTAAGAGCATTTCAAGGCCAGCTGGAACATGCATTTTTGCATGCAACACTTGTGTAATTGAGATATAGAGTACTTGGATCCATGGTCCCAAAGCCAAAAATCCAAGGAGGGGGGGAGAAAACTGGCCAATTGGGACTGTTGCGGTACAGATATAGAAATAAAAATAGAGTAGAATATTTTAAAAAACAGTTGGTAATTTTATTAAGTACATAGACAAGACAAATTACAAAATTAAAATATGACAACCATCTGACAACATCAGAGCTGAAGCCCCCCGAAGGGGAAGACACTACGATGGGTTGAGGGTTGTAACAGGCTCTCAACTAGTTTTGCAGGATTAATACCGTTTCATCAGGAGAAGATCTAGAGAGGTCTCGCCATAGGGGATAGCAGGCGGGACCAGACAGTATCCTAACCGGTGGCCAATTGAGGACAATCCCCGTCACTAACGCCGGATCCCGGGACCGCTGCGGCTTTATCCAGCCCAGTGTTTGTATCATTACCCTGATACTTCCTTGGGGACCAGGATTGGTCCCCCTTAACATACTTACTCATTCATTTGGCACTATTGCACCACAAAGTGTGCCATTTTTGGGCGCCTGTTCCCGGGACTACCCCATTCATCGTTCCTTCCTTCATTACCATGACAACCAGATCCTTCGATACTTGTGTCCTCAATTGGCCACCGGTTAGGATACTGTCTGGTCCCACCTGCTATCTCCTATGGCGAAACCTCTCTAGATCTACTTCTGATGAAGCAGTATTAATCCCGCAAAACTAGTTGAGAGCCTGTTACAACCCATCGTAGTGTCTCCCCCTTCGGGGGGCTTCAGCTCTGATGTTGTCAGATGGTTGTCACATTTAAATTTTGTAATTTGTCTTGTCTATGTACTTAATAAAATTACCAACTGTTTTTTAAAATATTCTACTCTATTTTTATTTCTATATCTGTACCGCAATAGTCCCAATTGGCCCGTTTTCTCCCCTCTCTCCCCCCTCCTTGGATCTTTGGCTTCGGGACCATGGATCCAAGTACTCTATATCTTATAAATTAGGGATGATGGTACTCTTTACTTTAACAATTATATATCTTATCTCTGAGGCTCCCATTTTTCTACTTGTGTAATTGAGACCTTGCACTGCTGGTAAACAGCTTTCTTGAATTTCACATATTGTGTACATATTGTATCTGTAAACATTGCTGCAGTTAAAGGGACACAACTGTTAATGGGCAGTGAACACTTGTTTTGAGTTAATATTGCACTGTTGACCTTAAAGTAATTATAGCTGTGACTTTTTTCATGTTTACGTGCTTGCGCTTCATATTTTTGTTATTGTAATAAATATAGAGATCTGTAGATTAACCATTAGAGGGAGCTCTGTGTTTGACTCAGCCTTATTCAAACTCCCTGCTTAAAGAACTTCTGTTGCAAAAAATACTCTATTTTTTACTTGTTGCTATAATAAATAGCCCAATTTTTTTTTTTTTTTTAATTTTTCCTCAGTCTAGGCCGATACGTATTCTTGTACATATTTTTGGTAAAAAAAATAAAAAAAAATCGCAATAAGTGACTGGTTTGCACAAAAGTTATAGCGCCTACAAAATAGGGGACAGAATTATTATTTTTTATATATTTTTTTTACTAGTAATGGCGGTGATCTGCGATTTTTATTGGGACTGCGTCAGTATGGCGGAAACATCGGACACTTTTGACACCATTCACATTTATACTGCGATCAGTGCTATAAATATGCACTAATTACTGTATAAATGTGACTGGCATTGAAGGGGTTAACACTAGGGGGTGAGGAAGGGGTTAAATGTGTACCCTGCATAGTGTTCTAACTGTGGGGGAGAGGGACTGACTGGGGAGGTGATCGATCTGTGTCCCTCTGTACAAGGGACACAGATCGGTCTCCTCTCTCCCTGACAGGACGTGGTCTCTGTGTGAGCCGGCAATGAGAGATGATCTCATATGTTTACATTTGAGATCATCTCTCATTGGCCGCACGGATCGCGCTGTAAATAGCCGCTGTGATTGGCTATTTACTGCGATCTGTGATTGGCTGTGTCCAAGGGACACGGCCAGCACAAAAGTTCCCCGATGCACACTCGGGAGCGCGCGGGGAACGAGGAAAGGGGCGGCCGTAAAAAGACGGCGTTACAGAGAAGTAGAGCCACCCTGCGGCCATACATAGTCGTACGGCCTTCGGGAAGTGGTTAAAGTGGATGTAAACCCACTCTCAATCTTTCTAAACTATTGCCATAGTGCTGATCTATGCATGTATCATTACCTGTTTACATTAGGGGTGTCAAATTTAATCGCTGCATCGTGATTTTGGTGTTCCCAGATGCGGCACCGATGCATGCGACCGTGATAATCGATGTTTAGCTCTGCCCCATCCCGGGAGAGCACTCCGTTCAGATGTTACCTTCTCTTGTCTGCATCAGCAGGGTGTTTGTATATGGTGCGCTCATGTGACTGTCCGGCCCACCTCTCTGCTCTTACGTCTGACGTCTCTCCTGGCATCAGCCCCGCCCACTGACTGTAACTATTAGATCAGTAGAAAGGCAGGAAGGGCTGACGCCAGGAGAGACGTAAGACTTGAGTGGAGAGAGGCGGGCTGGGCAGTCAGTCAAATGTGAACGGCATATACAAACAACAGCTCCATCCAGTGAGCCAGCGATGTTTTCTCTACCACAGGGCTAAGCTGACAGTCTGTGTTACAGAGCACAGCCCCGCCCAGCCCCTCCTTCCTCCACACGAATGGCTGGCAGAAGCTGGACCTTCTCTGTTTCCCCGCCCACACTCCGGCCAGCCTGTGTTGTACGAGAAGAGGATGTTAAATCTGAGCAGTCTGCTCGAATCCAGCGAGTCTCCTGGAGGCTGGGACTGGCCAAGTAAGTGAACTTCTCCACTGCAGCTAAAGATTTTTTTTCCTAGCAGCCTGTGACAATACCTTGCTGTAGGTGATGTGTTATAATGTTGGCTCACACTGACATGCTGCAGTGCTGATGTACTGGCAGTCTTCCTGCATGTTGCCCCTAGCTCCATAGAGATTTCACATTTTTACTGCATGTTCTGAAAGTGCACAGAATGTCCTGCATGCTGCATCTTTGGTGCACTTTCAGAAAATGCAACAAAAATGTGCAACCTAAAAGTCTGAGGTTCTGTGGCTAAGGAAACCCTTAGCCTGTCTGCAGTCTCTGATCATCTCCTGTACTATATCCGCAGTCCCTGATCATCTCCTGTACTATATCCGCAGTCTCTGATCATCTCCTGTATTATGTCTGCAGTCTCTGATCATCCCCTGTATTATGTCTGCAGTCTCTGACCATCTCCTGTACTATATCCGCAGTCTCTGACCATCTCCTGTACTATATCCGCAGTCTTTGGTCATCTCCTGTACTATGCCCGCAGTCTCTGATCATCTCCTGTATTATGTCTGCAGTCTCTGATCATCCCCTGTATTATGTCTGCAGTCTCTGACCATCTCCTGTACTATATCCGCAGTCTCTGACCATCTCCTGTACTATATCCGCAGTCTCTGATCATCTCCTGTACTATGCCCGCAGTCTCTGATCATCTCCTGTAACACGTCTGCAGTCTCTGATAATCTCCTTTAGTATTTTGGGGGGAGAGCCATGCGCACTTGCGCTCCAATCGCGATGCATCGTGATGCATCGTGGAATTGAATCGAATCGAATCGTGGACCTGATAATCGTAATCACATCGAATCGTGAGACCGGTGAAGATGCGCAGACCTAGTTTACATCCACTTTAACTATAATAAAACAGCAACACAGGCATCAAGCAGAGGAAGCTGGGAAAGGGGCTATCATCTTTCACGCTTTAACAGCGTTTAGTCATAGCCTGTCTTGGTAAAGTCCCAGGTTTGCTTTAACCACTTCAGGCCCGCGCTACCGTCGGATGACGGCAACAGCGCGGGCCTGAATATCCAACATGCCGTCATTTGACGGCATGTCATTCTGGCGTTCCCAGCGCACGCTGTAGTGCGCGCTGCGGGGAAGCCTTGTGTTGTCCGTGTCCCTTGGACATGGCCAATCACAGATCGCGGCAAACGGCCAATCAGAGCGGCCGTTTGCGATGCGATCTGTGGGCGAATGAGAGATGATCTCTCATAGATCATCTCTCATTGCCGTGTTACACAGAGACAGCGTCCTGTCTCTGGAGGGGAGGAGCCCGATCTGTGTTCCTTCCTACATAGGGACACAGATCGGTCACCCCCCCAGTCACCCCCCCTCCCCCCACAGTTAGAACACACCTAGCATACATATTTAACCCCTTCCTCACCCCCTAGTGTTAACCCCTTCAATGCCAGTCACATTTATACTGTAATTAGTGCATATTTATAGCACTGATCGCAGTATAAATGTGAATGGCGCCAAAAATGTGTCAAAAGTGTCCGATGTGTCCGCCATAACGTCGCAGTACCAATAAAAATCGCAGATCGCCGCCATTTCTAGTAAAAAAAAAATAATAAAAAATAATAATTCTCTCCCCTATTTTGTAAGCGCTATAACTTTTGCGCAAACCAGTCGCTTATTGCGATTTTTTTTTTTACCAAAAATATGTAGAAGAATACGTATCGCCCTAAGCTGAGAAAAAAAAATGTGTTTTTTTTTTAATTGGGATATTTATTATAGCAACAAGTAAAAAATATTGTATTTTTCTTCAAAATTGTCGCTCTTTTTTGTTTATAGCGCAAAAAATAAAAACCGCACAGGCGATCAAATACCACCAAAAGAAAGCTCTACTTGTGGGGAAAAAAGGACGTAAATTTTGTTTTTTGAGCCACGTCGCACGACCGCGCAATTGTGAGTTAAAGCGACGCAGTGCCGGAAGCTGAAATTTTACCTGGGCAGGAGGGGGGTATAAGTGCCCAGTATGCAAGTGGTTAAAGAGAAAGTAAATTTTTTTTTCCTTCCCTACAAACTAAAGGCATAATTTGCTAGTATCTCATACTAGCACATTATGTGACACTTACCTGCAAAAGAAGTCTACGTCGTCCCTGCTGCATGCCGCATCTATTTTTGCACGTCTTTCTTCCGGGGTCGCCAACTCCGGCTGTGTGATTGACCGGAGTCGCTTGAGCGGTCGGTCATGGCACACGCTTCTCAAGAAACAGCTTGGTCGGCCGGTCCTTTCAGACTTATGCGCCAATAACACATTGGCGCAGTATACAGTAAATATCTCCTAAACGGCGCACGTTTAGGAGATATTTGCAATACCTATAGGTAAGCCTTATTCTAGGCTTACCTATAGGTATAAAGTAAACAGGAAGGTTTACTTCCTCTTTAATCTTCTCCCCTGCCTCTCTGTTTAGCCCCTAGAAACTAAGAAAATACAGTTGTAATTCTAGGTATGAAGGAGCATATTACTCAACCAATGAGTCACCTACACATTAGGGGAAACGCCATTACCTAACCCAGCTGCTTTGAGTCTGAAGATTGATTGGGTCTATTTAGACTCTGATAGGGATCCAGGGTATTTTGGACTGGGATCTGGGCAGGACGTGATCTGGGATTATTACACCAAAAGGACCTGGCCTCTCCTATCCCTGTCCCTCTGGGCTAGAGGAACACCGTATCTTTATATATACAGGCAGCCAGGAAGGGCCTATACCCATGAAATGACTTGGTTCGTGTGAAAATAAGAATCACAACTGCACTACTTTTTTGTCTAGTTGTCACACCCAGTGTGGCGTATGTGCTGTTTTACTGTTTGGTATTTGTTTATTTGTCTTTTACTATATGTACATTAGGCACTTGTGACGTGTACCACCATCAAGTGCCAGTGTGTGTACCCTTTTCCAATAAACATTTTTATATTTCAACACTTTGTTTGGCCTTTAAAGTCCCACATAGGGGAAGATATTTCCTTTTTTGTTCTTACTCACCCAATGTGATAATGACTTGACATTTATTAGCACTCTCAAATATGTTTATCTATCCAAAGGTTACATAGGCAGAAATGATACAAACTTTTTTAGTAACATGAAGAAGAAATAGACCTTTAGTTAGAGTTGGTTAAACTAGACTTCTGCTTTTCAATTAATCAGTTCTATCCTTCTGGTATTTGCATGAATTTGTGAGTTCCCTTTTCGTTGTGTCTTGCTTTGGTAGACAAGAACAGGGGTAGGCAACCTTTGAGAGGTGGAGATCTACCTGAACAACATTAAACATTGAAGAGATCAAAGATCATCAGGGCTCTGTGCCCTTTTTTAAAGAAATCAACTAGCAAGGCCTGATTTAATAGTAAGGAAATATATACTAAAACAAATGTCACTGCAAAAATATAAACTTAGCCTACCTTTAAAGTGGACAGTGTCAGTCGGTAGAGCCGTGCCAGTAGGGCAGTAGGCGGTGTGTGGACAGTGTCAGTAGAACAGTGGATGGTGTGTAGACAGTGTCAATAGAGCAGAGGTTGGTGTCAATAGGGTAGTGTCAGTCAGTGGAGCAGTGGGTGGTGTGTCAGACAGAAGACATTGTAAGTAGAGCAGTGGACAATGTCAGTAGTTTATTTATTTTTTAGAGGGGGGGGGGCTTTAGTAATATATTATGGTTCCAAACAGGGGAGCACACAGGAGGGCAGCAATAGGAAGGGGGATTGAATCTAAACAGGGGGACGGGAGCTGTTATTTACAGTAGTCGCTCCCCTGTATTTTCTTCCCGCAGCAGGTGAAATATGTACCTAACATGCCATGCTTTAACCTCTAGCCTACCACCCACCATCATTATTATATTATAAAAAATGTATTTGGGTACAGTGTTGCCTGACTGCGCAATTGTCATTCAAATTGTGACAGCACTGAAAGCTGAAAAATTTCATGGGCAGGAAGGGGGTGAAAGTGCCCTGTATTGAGGTGGTAAAATAGCACATGACCATGCAACGACAACAAACTATGTGGAACATTAAAATGTCCAAAGCCGCTGCTTTAAAAGCATTTATAGGTTACCAGCTGAATAGATAAACAGAAGGTCTGGCACTCTGCTCTTGTTCTAATGTTCGAGGTGATACCACACATGTGTGGTTTAATCACAGTGTACATATGCCTGCGGCCGTACCTGGCCTGCTGCAGTGCTGCCTAGATGGGGGTTCCAGAGACTATAGTACAACAATTGTCCAGGACAAGTTTCCTCTCAGTCAGACTAGTCAGTTCTTCTCCTCACTGACCTCACGAGTGATGACGGTAAAGTCACTGACCCGCTCGCGCTTGAGGAGAAGATGAAGATGCGTTGCACAGAGGAGAGGAGGGTAGGTGGAGCTTTAGGCGGAACCTCCGCAAGTTAGCTGAATGACTGTCTGGGTGATCCCACTCAGACAAGCATGGGGGCACCATTATACTGCCTGCCAGCCAGCCAGTAACAGTACTTGTTAGTGAATTGCCGTGCCGCCGCCAGCCCGGGGGTATAGTGCGGGAGGTGGCAACCGCAGGAGAACGGGTGGGATTTTTTTTTCGTGCGTGGAGCATTTTTTTTGCCGCCCCCCCCAAGATGCCCATGGCACTTGCCATGGCTGCCATACGCTGGATACAGCACTGTGTGTGGGCCCTACGCATGCTTTTGCATTTTCACATGTACATGAATGTTTTTTTAAATTGTATTTTTTATTTTATTTACATTTATTTACACTGTTTCTTTATTTTATTTTTATTATTAACTTTATTGCTATCTTAAGGGATGAACAACATCCGCTGTGATAGCATGGGCAGTGACAGGTACTTTTTACTGAGACATCTGGGGTCAATTAGACTAATTGTGGCCTGCAGCCATCCAGCAGAGTTAGTAAAATTTATCGGAATCGGGCCAGGGCACACACATGCAGCAGGAAGAAGACCCAACTGGGATTTGTTCCTGGCAAAATCTGTGTGGTGCGGGCCAGTGAAGATTGCTGGAAAAATGAGGAAGGTAAGTCTTTTTGCATGTGGCTTACACTTAGAAGAGTAAAGCCCTGTACAGACACCCGGGAATTACTTCAGGAAAAAAACGTCAGTTTTCCTGACGGGATTCCTGGCAAGCTTGCCTTGCCAAGCCCTGTGTATAGATGGCCATTCAAAAGAACCGCTGTTCTTTTGAATGGCAAGAACGCTGTGATGTCATCGACTACGTCGAGTCGGCGCTCGACACATTCGATAACGTCGCCGCCATCTTGCATGGGTTTACCTTCAGACAGGTAAGCACAAAGGCGACCGGTTTTCTCAGTAGAAAAACACTCTGCCAGGAAACCCAACAAGCAAATAGAAAGGAGGGTTTTCCCGTCGGGATTCCCGGCTGTTTTCCTGTCGGGATTCCCGGCTGTTTTCCTGATGGGAAAACTGCTAGGGAGCATACACAAGGCCGGGATTCCCAGCCAAATGCTCTCCTGGCAGTTTTCCTGCCTACAAAACCGGTCGTGTGTACGAGGCTTTTGGGAACACTTTTAGGATTACTTTTAGTTGTACTTTAACTACTTTAATACTAGGAACTTTCACCCCCTTCCTGCCAAAACCAATTTTTAGCTTTCAGCATGGTCACATTTTGAATAACAATTGCGGGGTCATGCAACACTGTATCTATATGACATTTTTACATTTTTTAAGACAGATAGAGGTTTCTTTTGGTGGTATATAATTACCACTGTTTTTTTTAATTTTTTGCTAAACAAATGAAAATTAAAAAAACAACTCCTTTTCTTAGTTTCTTTAGTGAAAAAAATATAATATTTCTATTTCACTGATGTGAGCTGATGAGGCTGCACTGTTGGGCACTGATGAGGCTGCACTGATATGCGACACTGATGGGTACAAATAGGCAGCACTGATAGATGACACTAATGGGCATTGATGGGTGGCACTTATGTACACTGATAGGCATTACTGATGGGCACCGATTGGCACTGATGGGGTTGTACTGATTATCAAGGCACTAATGATTAGTGCCCTAATTATTTGTGTAAATGCCCCCTGTCATATTTGACATATATACATCCTACTATATAGGAACAATGATCTCTCTCCTTCCCTAGTCAGTCACATTCCCCCCACAGTCAAAAACACACATAGGGAACACAGTTAACCCCTTGCTTGCCCCTAGTGTTAACCCCTTCCCTGCAAGTGACATTTATACAGTAATTAGTGCCTATTTTTAGCTGTTATCACTGTATAAATGTCACTGGTCCCGAAAAAGTGTCAAAAGTGTCTGATGTGTTTGTCGCAATATTGCAGTCCCGATAAAAATCGCAGATCACCGCCATTACTTGTACAAATATAATTAAAATGCTATAAATCTATCCCCTATTTTGTAAACGCTATACCTTTTGTGTAAACCAATCAATATACGCTTATTGTGATTTTTTTTAATTTAGGGATATTTATTATAGCACAAATTACAAAATATTGTGTTTTTTTTTCAAATTTTTTTCAAAATTGTTGCTATCTTTGTTTATAGCGCAAAAACGAAAAAACTTGTTGATCAAATACCACCAAAAAGAAAGTTCAATTTATAGGGAAAAAAAGCACATACATTTTGTTCGGGTACAACATTGCACGACACGTGCAATTATCAGTTAAAATGATACAGTGCCGTATCGCAATAACTTTGACTATATCTATGAAATTAGAGCTGATGCAGTCTAGCCAATGCAATTTTATGAATTAGCATCCCATATAACCCCAAGAACAGGTCTAAAAAGCAAGGCACCAAAAAAAAAATATTGTTTTTGTTGGGCTGTGATAGGGCCAGGGCTAGATTCAAGTAGGGGCTATTGGAGCTGTAGCTCTAGGCCCCTACCTTAACAGGGCCAGATTCATTGTCACCGCTCTTTACTGTCACTTGTAAACACAGAAGCCCAGCTTCTACTCAGAATTGAAAGGCAATCATTTGAGTCTATATATATGTAAAAAACATTATAAATACTTTTTCTTTTTTTAAGTGATCACATACAGTGCAGAAAATAAGTATTTGAACACCCTGCTATTTTGCAAGTTCTCCCACTTGGAAATCATGGAGGGGTCTGAAATTGTTATCCTAGGTGCATGTCCACTGTGAGAGACATAATCAAAAAAAAATTCCAGAAATCACAATGTATGATTTTTTTAAACTATTTATTTGTATGATACAGCTGCAAAGAAGTATTTGAACACCTGAGAAAATCAATGTTAATATTTGGTACAGTAGCCTTTGTTTGCAATTACAGAGGTCAAACGTTTCTTGTAGTTTTTCACCAGGTTTGCACACACTGGAGGAGGGATTTTGGCCCACTCCTCCACACAGATCTTCTCTAGATCAGTCAGGTTTCTGGGCTGTCGCTGAGAAACACGGAGTTTGAGCTCCCACCAAAGATTCTCTATTTGGTTTAGGTCTGGAGACTGGCTAGGCCACACCAGAACCTTGATATGCTTCTTACAGAGCCACTCCTTGGTTATCCTGGCTGTGTGCTTCGGGTCATTGTCATGTTGGAAAACCCAGCCTCGACCCATCTTCAAAGCTCTAACTGAGGGAAGGAGGTTGTTGCCCAAAATCTTGCAATACATGGCCCCGGTCATCCTCTCCTTAATACAGTGCAGTCGCCCTGTCCCATGTGCAGAAAAACACCCCCAAAGCATGATGCTACCACCCCCATGCTTCACAGTAGGGATGGTGTTCTTGGGATGGTACTCATCATTGTTCTTCCTCCAAACACGGTTAATGGAATTATGACCAAAAAGTTCTATTTTGGTCTCATCTGACCACATGACTTTCTCCCATGACTCCTCTGGATCATCCAAATGGTCATTGGCAAACTTAAGACGGGCCTTGACATGTGCTGGTTTAAGCAGGGGAACCTTCCGTGCCATGCATGATTTCAAACCATGACGTCTTAGTGTATTACCAACAGTAACCTTGGAAACGGTGGTCCCAGCTCTTTTCAGGTCATTGACCAGCTCCTCCCGTGTAGTCCTGGGCTGATTTCTCACCTTTCTTAGGATCATTGAGACCCCACGAGGTGAGATTTTGCATGGAGCCCCAGTCCGAGGGAGATTGACAGTCATGTTTAGCTTCTTCCATTTTCTAATGATTGCTCCAACAGTGGACCTTTTTTCACCAAGCTGCTTGGCAATTTCCCCGTAGCCCTTTCCAGCCTTGTGGAGGTGTACAATTTTGTCTCTAGTGTCTTTGGACAGCTCTTTGGTCTTGGCCATGTTAGTAGTTGGATTCTTACTGATTGTATGGGGTGGACAGGTGTCTTTATGCAGCTAATGACCTCAAACAGGTGCATCTAATTTAGGATAATAAATGGAGTGGAGGTGGACATTTTAAAGGCAGACTAACAGGTCTTTGAGGGTCAGAATTCTAGCTGATAGACAGGTGTTCAAATACTACTTTGCAGCTGTATCATACAAATAAATAGTTAAAAAATCATACATTGTGATTTCTGGAATTTTTTTTTTTGATTATGTCTCTCACAGTGGACATGCACCTACAATTTCAGACCCCTCCATGATTTCCAAGTGGGAGAACTTGCAAAATAGCAGGGTGTTCAAATACTTATTTTCCTCACTGTAATGTCTGTTTTCAGCTGCATAAGAGGGTGAAAAGCTGTGCGTGTCAGCACAAGTCGTGGCCATTGGAAGACTGCCAGGCTGTGCTCTCACAGCCAGAAAGCTAACCACACTGGGATAAATGTGTTCTTATGCCTAGCATGGAGAGCAGGGAGACGGGCAGGATCGCCAGGTAATTCAAATTCAATATAATAAAGGAAGCAATACAAAGAGGTGTTTGTTAACACAAGTACATGCAGGGCCGCCATCAGGGGGGTACAGGGTGGGAACCCCCCTAAAAAAAGGGGTCCGGAGGCCAACAGGGCCCCAGATGGCAACCCCCTCTTTTTTTTATTATAAAAAAATATATTTTCTTAATATATTTTTCTTTTATTTTTTATTAAAGGGTCAATTTTTTTTTTTTTTTTTAAAGGTCCGGAGGTCCACAGGGGCCCCGAGGCCCCCAGGGCCCCAGATGACAACCCCCCTATTTTTATTAAAAAAAAATATTTTTTTTTTCTTTTATTTTTATATTATATATATATCCTTTTTTTTTAAAAAACTTTTTTACTTTTTTTATATTATTTTATTTCTTTTTTTTATATATATATATATATATATATATATATATATATATATATATATATATATTTTTTTTTTTATTTATCATATTTTTTTATTATATATTTTTTTTAAAGGGCCCAGAGGTCCCCAGGGCCCTGGAAGGCAACCCCCCCCTTTTTTTATAAATGTTTATTTATTTTACATATATATTTTTTTATTTCTTTTTTATTAAAGGGCCCAGAGGTTTCTTTTTATTAAAGGGCCCAGAGGTCCCTGATGGAAAGCCCCCTTTTTTTGTCATTTCCTTTTATAAAAAAAAAAAAAAAATGAGGTACCCAGGGCCCCAGAATGCAACCACCCTTTAAAAAAAAAAAAAAAAAAAAATATATATATATATATATATATATTTTCTCTTTTTTTTCTTTTTATTAAAGGGCACAGAGGTCCCCAGGGCCCTGGATGGGATGGCTACCCCCCTTTTTTATATATATTTTTCTTTATTTCTTCTTTCTGTAAAGGGCCCCCCCGCTTCTCAATTTGTGGCAGCAGCCCCCCCCCGCTTCTTAATTTCATGCGGCAGCACCCCCCCCCCCCCGGGGTCTCTGCTCCAGGGGTCCCATGCCTGAAGCTGTGTAAGGGGCCCCTGTAAGGGGTACATGGTACAACAAGCACATAACAAGAATATTAAATGCTGGAGATAACATCTTCTATTCTGTTTCTTGCTTTGACATGTAGGCATAGAACCCCCAAAAAATTATATTTGCATCTGACCCACTTAAATTATTTATTTTTAATACATGAGGAGCTGTGACTAACGTTTCTTTTTTAGAGGGGTTACCAAAATGGTAAAATTGAATTCACAGTCATGCTTTGTAGTTTTGACTTCTTGCAGTTAAGGCCGCATACACACAACCAAATCTGTCTGCTGGAAATGGTCTGCCAGACCGTCCCAGCAGACAGATTCGATCGTGTGTACAGGCGAGCAGACGGATTTGGCCAGCCGACAGATTTGAAAGCATGCTTTCAAATCTGTCGGCTGGGAACCCGTCCGCCCGACATGTCTGCTGGTTAGTACGCTAACCAGCAGACATGTCTTCTTGCACACGCGTCAAATGGATTCGATGCATGCGCGGAAGTGATTTACTTCCTGGCGCGGTGATGTGGTGGCGTCAACGTCACTGCCACGTCACCGCGCCGTCTGCCGGCGGGGATTTTGGTTTGATCGTGTGTACACGATTAAACTAATACATCCCCAGCAGACAGATTTGCTCGTGTGTATGGGGCCTAACACTTTTTTTTGTTTTACTATTTGCTCTGCCTGTCTGATTGAATGTGTCAAACCCAATCGGCTCCAGTGGAAAATCTGTTGACATTTATGCAGAAGCAGTGTGAGGTTTGTGCAGCTGTGTGCATAACCCACTGCAATTCTACTAATCTGTCTAACTTATAAAGCTCCACCCATGACAAAAATAATTGTTTTCGGTGGGTTAACTTCACAGATAATAAAGTCGTTGGGACTGATGGGGTATACAAAAAATATGTTGTTGAATAGCAGAACATCGCTCTATGTGGGCACCACTTGACTCCACTGAAACATGCACAGCCATAAATTTCTGTTTCTATAGCAACATTGACAGGATGAGCTAAAACTAGGAACTAAGCTGATTGAGCTTGCCAGTGTACATGTGTACTTTATGTAGCATTACCCCCAGAGGAGCTGCTGGTTGTTTTGGGTGGCACATTTACCTCATGGCTCTTTCGAATTCCTAGGGGTGAATGGTGCATTTAGCATTTAGCAGAAGTAAAGGAATGTCCGCAACAGGTGATCTTTACCCAGCCGGGTAAAATCAATAAAACTTGCGGTGAGGAAAGTAAAGTTGAAGGAAGAAAAGAGAATAGCAAATTCAGGAGTAGTAATAGGGAAACAGTCCTGCTCCCAAGTGTAGCACTTCTCTGCGCCACTTCTGCTTGAGTGGAAATAGCGTACCCGGACGGGCCTCTCTTTTGAGGAAAAGTCTCTGCCACAGACCCTCCTTGGATGGACTTCAGGGAGATACCTCTGCCACAGGCTCTCTCTGATTTGTATTACGGAGGTAATCCTCCTGAGCTGAATTACACCTGGATCTCCTTCTTAATGTCGACCAGGTACCGACTGACAGGTGATCAATCCTTCAGTGTGCGGCTACCTTGATCCCAGATGGTTTGTCGAAGCCCTTTTGGATCACCAGCCTCTGAATGGCGCTCCTCAGACGGACTCACCACCAAACAGCAATACCACTTGGGATCCTCAAAGGTGTGAATCCAGTCAATCACTGGGTTCCCGTCGCTGCTCAAATGCTCCGGACCAATGTGGTCCCGGAACCAGGAACACCTGGTAGCACGCACGACCCGGCCAGGAACGTCATAGCGCCAGGGCACAGTGATGTGGCCACCCTAAAGGTTGGTGCCACACTGGACGAAGAAGACCCCAGAACCAATAGCGTCTGCCCTATAAATACCCTCCCCCAGCATGCACAACGAGGCTACACCCTCCAGATTGGCTGCTGGGGAAGAGCACCCAAACCTTGACTCCACTGCTGCCACCTACTGCACTGGGGTGGGAAGAACACCCCAGTACAACAAAATGAGCCCACAGCACAGCCAAGCTGAGACAGAGACCCTGTTTTGCACATAACAATTTGGATCAGAGTTTAACTACACTCTGATCTCCCTTTAAATTTAAATAGCACCGGTGCTCTCTAAAGTAACCAGGCGCTACATTTATAAGGAAGAAAATTATTAAGAATATTAAAAAAAGCGCAAAAGATAATGTGCTGAAGAGCCTTTTCACACTGAGACGCTGCAAAAATGCCCTAATACGCCTTTAGCGCTATTACCGTGTTTTTACCGCGTTTTTAGGGCACTAGCTGTAAAATTAACGCAACGCTGCAAACGTTTTAACACAGTTTTTCAAGCGTTATTGAAGCATGGGCAATTTCAGTCCAGCGGATTATAGTCGCTATTCAGGCGTTTTTACAGTGCTTTCATATAGCACTTTATGGCTACATTACCTTTTCCTCTCATGGCTCTTCATCAAGCCGCCTTCCAGTGGCGCTTAATATTTTGGGGGCAGAAAAAAAAATGCCCCCTTACGGGAGACGGACGGCGGGGATCAGTGCCCCCCACGGGAGACAGACACCAGCGATCAGTGCCGAGTTTGCATAGGAGAAGGACGACAGGAAGCCGGTGCAGCTCTTCGCTTCAGATTGTTGAGAGAAGAGTCGGACCGTTGCTTCTCCTCCCGATTGGCCAGGAGTCTTACTTCGTGGCCAATCTGGTCTCCTGGCTGGAAGGAGAAGCAGGAAGATGTTAGCGAATATTAATTTGCTAATGTCCCACAACTGGGTGGATTTAGAGATCAGTGCTCTGCGCTTAGAACCCACCCTTTTTTAAAGCCAATTAGAACCTTAGGCTCTAATCATGTGCTTACATTTTTTTTTTACAACTCAGTAATTCTGTTTATGAATTTATTTTTTATTTTTTATGACATGTAGGTGTTATATCTTTCACCAGCTGTCTTTGGTTCAGGCTGCAAAGCAACAAAATGTGATTATTTTAAAGGGGGGGGGGGTGATTATTTTCTTTACCCGCTGTACTTTAAGCACTTGTGCCAATCTGCTTCCCTGGTACCATCTGTTATCATGTTTAGGTGTGCTCAGACTGGAGGTGCATAAGCCCACTCTTGTCAAATTGGCATCAATGTAAGTGACAGATAGATAATACTGAAGGTAAATGGTGAACAAAATGAAATACTGGCATAAATGATTGGACCAATTGGTTTCAAAAGGAGAAACAGGTGGCCAAACAAAAAATATCAGACAAAAGATGGTGAAGTAGATGGAAATACCAGTATTAGAGAAGCAAGACCGATTAAAAGATGAACAAAACACACTGATAACAAAACTGGTGAACAGGGACATTTGGCAAAATTAAACTGAAAGGGCCAGATTCTCAGCAGCGCTACGACGGAGTATCTCAGATACCCCGTCGTATCGCCGTTTTTTTTGCCTCGTATCTATGCGAGTGATGCTTAGCATCACTTTGGCATAGATACACTTCAACATCCGACAAGTGTAATACCATTACACTTGCGGATCGTAGTTGTAATGACAACTCCAGCCACTTGGTGGCCTTTACGTTGTTTTTTCATTTGCATATGCAAATGAGGCTAGTACGCCGATTCCTGATCGCTTTTACGCCGCCCCGTCGTCGCGTACGTCGTTTTCGTCCGCGTAAGGTTACCCCTGCTTCTATGAGGAGTAACCTTACGAAGTTCCGTCGGATGCCGTCGGGTGCCGTCGGATGCCATGTTAAGTATGGTGTCGGGTCAGCGTCGGCTTTTTCCGTCGCTTACGTCGTTTTACTAACTCGTTCGTGAATAGGGCATTGCGTAAGTGATGCGCACTGGGCTTTTTCCCCGACCGGCGCATGCGCAGTTCGTTCGACGCGGGGGCGCGCTTAATTTAAATACAAGCCGCCCATTTGAATTATGCGTGCTTACGCTGGGCCATTTTCGCTACGCCAACGCAAACTATGGAGCAAGTGCTTAGAGAATACGGCACTTGCTCTAGTACGATGCGGCGGCATAGTGTAAATGGCTTACGATACGCAAGCGAAATTCTATGAGAATCTGGCCCAAATTTGGCATAATTCAAAAAAAGACAATCTAGAGTGACAGGATGAATAAAGGAAAGTGACAATGACAGAGATGTTGGACAAAGGAGGATGATAATGATGTACTTCCAAGATAGGGAAGGGAGGTGAAACTGCCAAAATAACTAGACATAGGTACACTATAATGACACGTGGAGCTTGTGAAGGAGGATATAACTGACACATGAGGGAAGAAGAAAAATACTGTTGAAGACACCAAGTCAAGAAGTTGGAACTGACAGAGACAGAGACCTGAAAAATGGGTCAAAAGAAGGAAGATGACAGATTAAATGGGACAGATGTAATAAAATAAGGGCCTAGATTCACAGAGCGATTACGCCTGTCTAACTGGTGTTAGACAGGAGTAATTTCAAATTTTGCGCACCGTATCACTAGTTTGAATCCTCAAACCATGATACGGCGGCTTCGGGCTTCGATCCGAGAGGCTTACGTCTTCGTAAGCCTTCGGATCTACGCTGCGATATTTTTGCGGCCGCTGGGAGGAGTCTGCGTCGTTTTCAGCGTCGGGATATGCAAATGACTTTTTACGACGATCCACGAAGATACGAGTGGTCTTCGCAATCGATTACGTCATTTTTTTGCTATGTACTGTTAGACCAGCTATTTGCTGGTCTAACGGTGCGTAGCCCATGTTAAGTATGGCCGTCGTTCCCGCGTCGAATTAAATTTTTTTTTTTTTTTACGTAACTCGTTCGGGAATAGGAATGTCCATAAACGACGCTACTCAAACAACGAATGACGTAACGACGTGATTTCGCGCAATGCACGGCGGGAAATTTCTGAACAGTTCGATGGCCGCGGGAACGCGCCTATTTTAAATGCTTCACGCCCTCTACTCGCGTAGATGGCTTGCGCCGGGAAAAATACACTACACCGCCGTAGTTTACTGGACAAAACCTACCGGGATTCCACGTAGAGCCAGGTGAAATACGGCGGCGTAGAGTATTTCTGATACTCTACGCGAATCTAATTGTATGTGAATCTGGGCCAAGGTTTATAAATGGGATGGGCAAAATAAATTAGACTAATATGAGATGGGCAAAGTCAACATAGGAAGTATGAAAAACAGAATGACAGGACAGAAAACTGGTGACAGATGAGATGGGCAAAGTAAGATGAGACAGACAGCTGGGATGATTGAAGAAGGCACTACTGATGCATGCTGTGGGACAAACAAATAAAGACATCTGATAAGAGAAGGTAATGTCCCGTACACACAATCTGAATTTGCGTTGGGATGAACTCGGACGGATTATTCTTATGGAATTCCGTTTAAGCTGTCTTGTATACACTCTGTAATAACCAAATTCCGACAACACTACGATGAGCTGAGAAAAATGCTTCCGAGCATGCGTCAACTTGATTCTGAGCATGCATGTTTTTTTTTCTCCGTTGGAGTTCCATACAGAGGAACGGAAAACATGTTCTCTTTACACACTGCTCTCCCCGTTCTTCAGCTCCGGGGACCGATCACGGGACTCCAGCGGCGATCGGGTCCGTGGGTCCCACGGTCACGGAGCTTCGGACCGGGTCGCGAGCACGCGCTGCAACGCACGACCGCGACCCGCGGCTGGGCATTAACCAATCAAGTACCGATACGTGATTGTGCCCAGCCGTGCCATTCTGCCGACGTATATCGGCGTTAGTCGGTCCTTAAGGATCACTAAAGGAATTTTTTTTTTTAGCTAAATAGCTTCCTTTACCTTACTGCAGTCCTGGTTTCATGTCCTCATTGTTCGTTTTTGCTTTGAAGTTGCTGTAATCCTGCTCTGATCTCCACACTTCCTGCTTGTCTGTTTCCTTATAACCACAGTACTGAGCTCTTTCTCACTGTGGTCTAAGGCGCCGTACACACGGCCGAGGTTCTCGCTGAAAATCAGCGAGAACCTCGCTGGAATGCACATTCCAGCGAGGACCTCGGCCGTGTGTACGGTCTCGGCGAGCTTCCCGTCGGGAAGCCCGTCGAGCCGAAATAGAGAGCACGCTCTCTATTTCCTCGACGGCCCGCCTGGAAGAATGGCTGGTTGCCATTCCCGACGGGCGGGTCGCCGAATTCGACGGCCGGGAGAGAACCTCGACGGGCGGAACGATGTGTTCTGCCCGTCGAGGTTCTCTGCCGTGTGTACGGCGCCTCAAGCTGTCATTACTGTGTGTCTAAAAGTTCCCAGAACCAATTAGATTCATTTTAAAAACAAAACACTGCCCTGGATTTGTTTGTTTTTGTTCTGTGTCTCTCTCTTCTTCACAGAAACATGAAACCAGTTTAAAAGTGAAACTAACCTGCAGGCACATTATATGATTGATTTTTATCTATTTTTAAAAGGAATCAGTTAACTTTTATGTCTCTATACCCTGTAAACAGTCATTTCAGCAAAACATTTTTTTTCCTTTAGTGACCCTTTATGTGGTTAAAGACATGTTTAAATAACTAGGTCCACTAGGTCTCACCCAGCTCTCAGGAACAACAATACTGTACCATGAGTATAAAATAATAATGCTAGGTATATGAGTCCATAACTCTTCATCTCCCCCTAGCGGGCAGTTCTTGAAAAAATGGATGCACAGTCACTGCCGGATGCAATGTATCCCTGCACGTGTTGTGTTAACCTCCAAACAACAATGGTAAGTCTATACCATGGGTCTTCAAACTACGGCCCTCCAGTTGTTCAGGAACTACAATTTCCATCATGCCCAGTCATGTCTGTGAATGTCAGAGTTTTACAATGCCTCATGGGATGTGAAGTTTCGCAACAGCTGGAGGGCCGTAGTTTGAGGATCCCTGGTCTATACAATCCACAATCCACCTTCCTGCGATACAGTTATTATATATATATATATATATATATATATTCTTACCCTACAAGGCTTCGCCTCTCCAGTATGCTCCGTCTGTAATGTCCCGATTGTCGGCCTCTCCGCAACTGGCAGTCTCTGGTCCTCTGCGCAGCCGCCACAAAGTGCTGGTAGACAGGCAACCCTGGTTGCCGGGTAACGTAGGCCAAACACTGTGTCAAGGATCCCCCTCCAGTATAGGCAACCCGCACTGGCAACTGTAGGCCCAGGCTTCAGAGGCCTAGGCGCCCTTGAAGCAGGCCTCAGAACAGGCTTCCTGCTTGTTAGAAGTGGCCACCCCAAGAGAGAGAAAGCCCACTTTTCCTTCCTTTTTAAAAGCTTTCCCACCAGACTGTGCGATGATGCCTTGCACTCTGGTAGCACAGCTGCACTGTGGGCTTTGTAGTCTGTTTAACATCCCAGGCAATGGAGTCTTTGTCTCCCTGAACTATAAGTTCCAGAATGCATTGACCAAAAACAATAAAACCAAACAAGTTGCTGTAATATCACAGCTGAACACAGGAGGGAGCTGAGTTCCTTCTCAATACAACTGTAGTCTCTAACTACGCTGCAAAGTGACACCTTGCTACATTTACAAACAAGACATACGAAAGTAAATGGATTGGTAATAACTGCAAGATAGAACAAATGATGCAGGTGGAGAAAGACATGACTGATTATTGAACATGTAAAGAGAGATGATTCACATAGATGGGGCAGGCTAAAGCTGGGCATAGACTAGCAAATTTCTTCTGCTGTCTGTTGAGCCAGACAAAATTTGCTGCGTGCGTGGCCCTATTTCCACTCTCCTGAGAGACATTCTTCAAATGAAAAATTTAAAAAATGGGTTTCAGTATTTTGACAGCCACTGGTACCAGCTGTCAGAATACAATAGTCGCAGTGGGAGATTCGTTCATACATACTGTATAAATTACAAAATCAGAAAGTGTTTGGGTAAAGAAAGATAAAAATGGTGGTATGGTGAAAAGACCTACAAATGGGATAGGCAAACTAATATGAGACGAAAATTGGGATGGACAAGACTGAAAGTGGGAGATGGCTATGAAGGATCAATGAGATTCTAAATGAGATACCAATGATACACGTAAGCTATATCATCTATAAAAAAGATTTTAGACTTTGAATACGGTGTGTATGATGAGACTCAACAAATAGAACAATGTAATATGGATGTGTTTGTTGTCTAAAACACACAGCAATAACATGCAGCAGTGGATACATACAAATATAGTAAACACATACATAGCATATTGCAAACCATGAACATGTATATGTTGACTTGTAAATAGCAATATTTAAAAAAGTAATCCTCCATTAAATGGAATCCTTAGAACACAAGGATTGGTCCTATAAGTAAAAAAGTAAGAAAGTAAGTCTAATCATGCAACCAAAATATGAGAATCACCGGCGTATAGAGTACAGAAGGTTGAAATATTTATCTCCTGGACTACCTACACGTTGGCAGCATGTGAAGGTATGTAAGCTGGAGCACATGGGCTAGTACAATTGTGCACATCACCATTACCAACATTTAGGGGCTGATTTACTATGAACAATGCAATGCGCCGGTTCATGCCCCAATTGGTTCGCCGGATAAATCATTAATTGAGAGTGTGAACTTGTGCAGCAGCGGGCGCAATGCAATAATAAATATGTAAATGGTAGAAGCCACGGAACACCCTTTAGAAGTCAAAAGTGTTACTTTTAAAGGTTAATATTAGTGCTGGGTAGGAGGGGACACATGGGATCACAGGTGGGAATGAATGTTGCAGGGAATGTAAGGGAGGGATGGCAGATAGCGGTCACAAACATAGCCCCTGGGGAGGGCCTAGACAGGCAAGGGAAGAGGGGGGGTGGGAGCCCAGAGGGGCAGGGGAGGGGAGGGTTGGGCAGGGAGGGGTGGAGGGAAGAGGGTGGGGAGGTGTAGGGTAGGGAACAGGGAATGGTTACTTTGCTGGTTAATGATGCTGTTGCTGCAAGAGGAGGGGAAGGGAGAGGTGGAAGGAGGTAGGGCCTACAGTGATCTGGGTGACTATTTATTGAGGAGCGAGAGGAATATAGTCCTCTTTTTGAGGATTAGATCCATGTATTCTACTGTTGCACTTACACTCTTAGATGCAGGATAGGACACTGACTATTGCCTCCTGGAATGTGCAAGGTATGGGGGACCCAATCAAGAGGGTATCAGTTATGTCACTTCTGGACGAGGGCAAGCCAGGAATCGTGTGTCTTCAAGAGACACACCTGACTAGGGACACAGTTGTCCAGCTAAATAGTCGAAAGTTCCAGTCCCAGTATCACTCAGTGTACTCCTCCTATTCAAGGGGGGTGAGCATACTGGTGGGGCGGGGAGTAATGTTCTCTTGCACAGGGTCTTGTATAGATGACCAAGGACGGTATATATTCCTCTCTTGTTTAATCGCGAATAGACCATGTGTCCTGGCTAACATCTACATTCCCCCTCCGTTTAAATCTGAGGTCTTACACAAACTTTTCGAATTTACCCTGGATAAAATGGGAGTCCCAGTAATAGCGGTAGGTGACTATAATGAGGTGTTGGATAGAAGCCTGGATAGATTTCCTCCTGGGAGTAAAACCAGATCACCAAGTGAGGGTCGATTTGTACGACTCCTGAAAGGAAATGGGGATCAGGGACATATGGCGAACTTATTACCCCCAGACGCGCCAATACTCTTGCTACTCGAGCACACATCGGACGCTCTCTAGAATCGACATGGCTCATGCTAATAAGGAAGCATTGCCTCTGGTCAGGGGGATAGAGTATGGCCCCAGAGGGGTGTCAGACCACTCTCCACTGCTGCTGACAGTCAAGATTGGGTTTGGGTCGCCCCGCGGCGAATGGAAATTTAACCCGGGTTGGCTCGAGCTGATTGGCGATGCGGGGAATCTGTTTTTTAAAATGAAAGAATATGTACAACTCAATACGGGTTCGGCATCGACGGGGGTGGTCTGGGACTCCTTGAAGGCCTTTTTAAGAGGACTCCTGATACAGCAGGTAGCAAGAGGGAAAAGAGAAGCTAGAGACAAAGAGGGTAAACTTGGCCTCGAGGTGACTCAAGCTGAGCTAAGATATATTAAGGAGCCCACTTCGAGTAGACAGCAAGAATGGGAGGAGAAGCAGGCAGAGTATAGAACGGCTATTACAAGAAGGTCCGAGAACAAGCAAATTCTTCAGAGGTAATGCCAGTTTGGAGAGGGGGAGAAAGTAGGACGTATACTGGCCCTGCTGCGTAGAACCAACTCCCCCCCTTCAAACATCCCAGCAATTAGAACAGATGTGGGTGAAATTGTTACAGAAGGGCAAGCGGTGATACAAACGTTTTGTGATTATTATAGGGTGTTGTACAAATCCACAAAGAGGGCAGGGCAAGGAGTTATGGATGCCTTTTTTCAGGCAATATCAGCCCCTACACTGTCAACAAAGGAGAAGCAGGAACTAGAGGCACCAATCACTTTAGAGGAAATAAAGCAAGCAGTGGCAGGAATGCCCAACCTAAAGTCTCCAGGTCCAGACGGGCTGCCAATAGAGGTATTTAAACCGGTATTGCTCCCGGAACTACTGAAGACATTGGAGGGGGCAATAAGCGAGGGGACACTCCCTAGCTCAATGGCGGAGGCGACCATTATAGTAATACACAAGGAGGGAAAAGATCCACTAGACCCCTCATCCTACCGTCCAATCTTCCTATTGTGCACCGATGTAAAGATCCTCGCTAAGGTACTCGCCACTCGTTTAAATAAGCACATTAATCAGTTAATACATCCAGACCAGACTGGCTTTATACCAGGTAGGGCAACTAGCACAAACATTAGAAGGCTTTTTCTAAATATACAAACACTAACAGACAACGAGGGGACTAGAGTGGTGCTATCCCTTGATGCCGCAAAAGCCTTTGATAGCTTGGAATGGGCATACTTGTGGAGAGTGCTAGAGGTTTTTGGCTTCGGACCCCTTTTTATTAGATGGGTTAAACTATTGTATAGTGAACCCAGGGCTAAAATCAGAATCAACAACGAGCTCTCAGAGGTGTTCCAACTAGAGAGAGGAACAAGACAGGGGTGTCCCCTGTCCCCCCTCCTGTTTGCCCTTGCTATGGAGCCTCTGGCAATTATGGCCAGATCGAGGGCGGATGTAAGGGGGTTCAGGAGACAGGAGGGGGAAGACCGAATTGCATTATTTGCGGACGATGTGCTTTTTTTTTTGGGTGACGTCGGGACCTCATTGGG
The DNA here is from genome assembly GCA_029574335.1 of Rana kukunoris. NCBI lineage: Eukaryota > Metazoa > Chordata > Amphibia > Anura > Ranidae > Rana > Rana kukunoris. Next base: position 421,845,272 of record CM056052.1, on the reverse strand, counting down.
AAGCGTAGTTAAAATGGTAGGGGAATTTGGACAGTTTTCAGGCCTGGCTATCAATTGTGATAAATCCGCCCTACTACCACTGGAACCATTTGATGTCCAGTCAATACCAGGGGTGCCCCAACTGAGCGTGGTCACCAGATATTGTGTAGATGAAATATTTAGGGATCTGGGTCACTAAGGACATCACCCAATATGCTAAAATTAACATCGCTCCATTGTTACTTAACTTAAAACAAATAAATGACATATGGAAACGTCTCCTGCTGTCTGTAGGAGGACGCTGTAATCTTATAAAAATGATATGGCAGCCGCAGCTGCTATACTTGTTACACAATTCCCCGATCTGGTTAGGCCAGGTTTGGTTTAAGAAAATAGAGACGTTATTTAGAGAGTTAATATGGAGGGGGGGCCAAGCCAGGATCAGCTTGCAAACACTACAACTGCCTGTAAAAGAGGGGGGTCTGGCGGTTCCACGCCCAAGACTATATTTTGTAGCATCTCACCTGCAACACTTGGCGGGCTGTGGAACCACAGACAATGAGAGTTCCAATAGTCGACTGCTGTTAGCAGGGAATCCGCATAAGTTACTGGTGGGAGCCTTAGGCCTCGTACACACGAGGCAATAGATTTGTTCAAAACGGTCTGTCCGACCGATTTGAACAAATCTGTCTCTTTGGATTTTGGTTTGCTCGCGTGTACACACGAGCAAACCAAAATCCCCGCCAGCAGACGGCGCGCTGACGTGTCGGTGACGTGGCGGTGACGTTGACGCTGCCACGTCACCGCACCAGGAAGTAAAACACTTCCGCGCATGCGCCAAATTCATTCGGCGCCGGTGCGAGACGACATGTCTGCTGGTAAGTGTACTAACCAGCAGACATGTCGGGCGAACGGGTTCCCACTCGATAGATTTCAAAGCATGCTTTGAAATCTGTCGGGTGGCCAAATCCGTCGGCTCGCCCGTACACACGATCGAATCTGTCTGCTGGGACGGTCTAGCAGACCGTTTCCAGCAGACAGATTTGATCGTGTGTACGCGGCCTTAGAGGCAGACTTTTTCTCCCACAAATACCCAACCATAAAATTAGTCAGGAAAATATGGCAGATAAAGACATTTCTGGAGTACTCCGGGGTAACGGAATTTTCCCCCATATGGAGTAACAGAAAATATACAGGAAGTAATAAGCATAGAGAAACCGGAGGAGTGGGAGAGACAGGGAAAAAAACGTTTATCACACTTGTTCGAGGGTGAAACCATGAAATCATTCTTGGAATTGGTAAGGGAATACAACATATCTAACAAGACGTTCTATACGTACCTCCAGGTTCGCCACGCCATTCAAACCCAATTTAGATCACAAACTGTTACATGGGTTAAGATCCCTGCCCTTATTAAAGTACTTAAGGCTAGTACATCTAAAGGCTTAATTTCATTAATGTATACTCTCCTAGGGACCAGAGCAATAAGTAGAGCAGGCCCCACCAAGAGTAGAGAGGGGTGGGAAGGCGATTTAGGGGAAGTGATTTCTGAACAATGGGACAAGATATTGCAACAAGGAGTATTGGTGTCGTTGTCCCACTTGTTCTTACTGTACAGAGTATATTACACTCCCCAAAAGATGTTTAAACTAGGATGGAGGCAAAATAATGAATGTCCAAGATGCAAAGGCATCTTATCGATATGGTTTGGAAATGTCCTAAGCTCTATTGCTACTGGGCAGAGATAATTGCAAGGATTAACAAGGCTTTTGGATCCTCTTTCGAACTAGAAGCTTTGACCTGCTTATTAGGTTGCATGGAGGACACTCGAGTCCCGCCAGGTAGCCGGGAAGCGGTATTGAGATGCCCTTTTCAGTCTCGCAAAATAATCGCCCAAAAATGGCAGGCCCATGCTCCCCCGTCCATAGAAAACTGGACGGCGAATTTCCAGTGAAAGAGTGTGTTTCACTAGGCAGGGGAAATTTGCGAAATTGTGGGGACCATGGCTAAGAGCAGCGGGAGATCCCCCGTAGGGAGAACTAACAATGAAACCCAGACCGGATCATTAGGAACCAACCCCTACTGGCCAAAATGGCCAGAGACCTTCTGCTTAACTACCCCCCTATAGCAGTTCTACGGGAAGACCCTAACACACTTCTCAACCCACTGGAAGCCTCTCCTAGCCAAGAACCTGAGTCAGCATCGAATACGCCATTGTAAGCCAGAACCTTTCTGATAAAGCAACACAAGAAGAACACGTTTCCGCGGGAGGGAGGGGGGAGGGAGGGGAGGGGTGGCTCAAGGGGGAAGTCACAAGGGGCTACAAGAAGAAACAGATATTTCTTCACTGTCTTCTAATAAGAATATATTGACTGTGTGGTTTTCTAATTATGATAATTTGTTACTTGCAAATTTCGTGTTTATGGCTGCGTATCTGTTAAATTGCTGTACCCAAAAAAACTCAAAAAATAAAAAATATTAGGGCTGGGGAAATTAAAGATTAATTCTTCGATTAATCTTTGATTTTTTTTTGATCGATCAAAATTCTTGACGTCACTGGACAGCCTGGACAGTGAGACTTACCCTGCTGGATGCGAGCAAACTGCACCCATTGGATTGAGGTACCTTAGTATCTGTGGAGCAGGAGGATGCAGGCTCCATCAGGGGAAGGGGGAAAAAATAACCATCATTTTCCTGTCCTAGCAAACAATTCTTTGTGTATCGGCAACATCTGTTCCGTGCGAAAGACTGTTCAGTTCTTCAGGGTATATTGTCAATAAAATGCGATAATTTCTGCTTCCAGAAAATGTAAACACTCTGGTATGTCTGTGTCACTGGCTAAAGTGATGCTTACTTGCCTACTATAAAGTGACTGACAGTCAATATACTAGATATGTTTTATACAGTAATTAAAGTTACACTAACTTTCTACATTTTTCTTAAACATTTTGAATTTAAAACGTATTTGTGTGAACTGTGAAGTTAAGTCATGGATTGTGGAAACTAACTAGTGTCGGGTGATTGTATATAGTGTATACCACATTTACCACTGACTAATGCAGAGTTACAATGCAAGGAGATCAGCTAAAAGTAGTTGGATCTATATGTGCGTTTATAATTAATCAAAATTAGTCGATTAATCAATTAAAAAAAATCGATTAATCGAACACAAAAATTTTAAACAGTAACAGCCCTAGTTAATATACAAGTTTTTGTCATAAAAAGTGTTTGGGGACCTGAGTCCTGCCCCAGGGGACAAGTATCAATGCAAATTTTTTTTTTTTTATTCTTTTTTTTCGGGAGCAGTGAATTTAATAATGCTTAAAGTGAAACAATTAAAGTGAAACATTCCTTTTAATTTTGTACCTGGGGGGGGGGGGGGGGGGTGTATAGTATGCCTGTAAATTAGCACTTGTTTCCTGTGCTTAGAACTGTCCCTGCACAAAATGACATTCTGAAGGAAAAAAAGTAATTTAAAATCACTTGTGGCTATAATGAATTGTCGGCTCCTGGCATTACAGAGAACAGTCATTGCTAAAAAAATAAATATATATAAAGCGTGGGGGTCCCCCCAAATTCAATTACCAGGCCCTTCAGGTCTGGTATGGATATTAAGGGGAACCCCGCCGTCAAATAAAAAAAAATGGCGTGGGGTTCCCCCCAAATATCCATACCAGGCCCTTCAGGTCTTGTACGGATTTTAAGGAGAACTCCAAAAACAAAAAATGGAGTGGAGTTCCCCCAAAAATCCACACCAGACCCCTTATCTGAGCAAGCAACCTGGCCGGCCGCAGGAAAAGAGGGGGGGAGAGAGCGCCCCCCTCCTGAACCGTAACCAGGCCACATGACCTCAACATGGGGAGGATGCTTTGGGGTCCCCCCCAAAGCACCTTGTCCCCATGTTGATGGGGACAAGGGCCTCATCCCCACAACCCTTGCCCGGTGGTTGTGGGGGTCTGCGAGCGGGGGGCTTATCGGAATCTGGAAGACCCCTTTAACAAAGCAGACCCCCAGATCCCAGCCCCCTGTGTGAAATGGTAATGGGGTACATTGTACCTGTGTGTGTAAAAAATTTAAAAAAACGACAATAGCCGGTTTTTGACGATTCCTTTATTAATGTCTTCTTTCCACAATTCTTCTTACATCTTCTTTTCTGCATTCTGGTTTCTTCCTCCATCTTGTTCTTCATCTGCTTCTTCCTTCGGTCTTCTCATCCACATCTTGCTGGAGATGGAGGTGGATAAGCAAGGAAGAAAGGAACAACATGATTGGATGTTAAAATCATCAGTGCTTCCCCTCTGATGTTCATTGACACTTGTACTGCAGAGTGGCTTTGCCTTTACTAAATCCAAAACTAACTAATCATTTGGGGTGTACACAACAAAGTGCTGGAGTGCAATTTGCTTAATGGGGACACTAGTTAGACTGACCTGTGTGTTCCCAAGAAAAGACATTGGTAGGGCTTTACCCTCACTTTCTGTTCAGCTGTGTGACAGGAAGTGAAGCCAATTTTAAGAAAAAGGACACAAAGGCCAACTAAAAAAAGACAAGCAGGGGCTCTAACACTCACTTGGTTTCCCTCAAACACCCACAATTAGAATAGGATTGAGCTACATTTTAGCACAGTGCTGTAAATCAGCACTTCAAGCCTGTCCTCCAATACCCCCAACAGGCCATTTTTGCAGGGTTTCCTTCATCTTCCACATGTGCTTTAAAAGACAGTCAATGGCTTAGTAGTTTGGACAGCAATTCTAGATAAGATAAATCCACAAAACATGTCCTGTCAGGGGTACTTGAGGACTGAGGCTGAGAACCACTGCAGTAAAAAGGAAAAATATATTTACCGGTCTGTATTTTTCATTTCCTGGTGACTATCCATGGCTGTAGCTGAGGCAGAGTGGTACAGAGGCAGACAGGTGGTGGACGGTAACGATGTGACCGCAGGTACACAGACAGGTCACACTCACTGCCAATGGCACTGTGATGATCAGGGGCGCGCATGGGATGTTTTCTTTCCTTCCTCCATTCCTCCAACGCTGCTGTGCCAGCGTCTCTAACACTGTACTGAGGGACTCTAGACTGGAGCGGCTGCCTGTTGAGTTAATGGATATAAAAAAGAACGGATGGACGGCCGCACCCCGGAAAACTCTTGAGTTGAGTTACAGGCGGTGATTGTGCGCACCATAAGTACTACAGTTCTGCCACTTAATTGTTCTTACAGGCGGTGGGAGGGGACCTCCCACCACCATCTGGTGCTTCTCTGGGCTCTCCCTTGCCATTGGAGGCCTGGAGAACAAATCGCCCGCCGCCAAATGAGGAGCATAGAGATTTAAAAACATATGCAAAGCTGCAATCGCGGCTAAAAGCATGAGATCAGTGAAAAAAATTCAAGCGTCGCCTATGGAGATTTTTAAGTCCCGAAGTTTGGCGCCATTCCATGAGTGTGTGACAAGTTAGGTATCTATTTACTCGGTGTAGCATCATCTTTACCATTATCCTAAAAAATTGGGCTTATTTTACTGTTTTGTTATTTTTTCATGAAACCGTTTTTTTGCCCAAAAAAAAAGGGTTTGAAAAATTATTGTGCAAAAACTGTTTGAGATAAAACGTTGCGATGACCGCCACTTAATTCCCCATGGTGTCTTCTAAAAAATATATATATAATGTTTGGGGTTCTGAGTAACTTTCTAGTAAAAAAATTATGATTTTTACATGAAGGTGAGAAGTTCCACAATAGGCGTGGTATGAGAGTGGTTAAATAAAACACTGACATGGGTTTTTGTTACGCTGATCATGAAGGGAAACTCCACGCCAAAATGTGTTCCTGGGTGTGTTCTAACTGTATGGGGGGTGGCCTCACTAGGAGAAATCACTGATCTTCTGTTCATACATTGAATGAACAGAAGATCAGCATTTCCCCCGCTGACAGGACAGAGAGCTTTGTGTTTACACACAAAGCTCCCGGTCCCCGCTCTGTAACGAACGAGCGCGAGTGCCCGGCGGTGATCATACCTGCCGGGCACGCGCCCCCTAGCAGCCGCTTTAGAGCAGACGTATAGCTACGGGCTCTCGCCCAGCAGTGCCACCGTCCCGCAGTAATATGATGGCGGGCGGTCGGCTAGTAGTTAATGGGCACTGGCATTGATGTCACTAATAAGGTTGCATTGATGGACACTGGTGAGGCTGTATTGGTGTGCACTGATGAGCTGTATTGATGGGCACTGGTGAGGCTGTATTGATGGGCACTGGTGAAGCTGTATTGATGGGCTCTGGTAAGGCTGCATTGATGGGCTCTGGTAAGGCTGCATTGATGGGCACTGGTGAGGCTGCATTGATGGGCACTGGTTAGGCTGCATTGATGGGCACTGGTGAGGCTGCATTGATGGGCACTGGTGAGGCTGTATTGATGGGCACTGGTGAGGCTGCATTGATGGGCACTGGTGAGGCTGTATTATTATGCCCTGATCTGGCTGCATTGATGGGCACTGGTGAGGCTGCATTAATAGGCACTGGTGAGGCTAAAAATAATAATAATAATATATTGCGCTAACTAAAACAAAATAAATCAATAAGGTCAGGCAGCCAACACAGCAAAATGGAAATTTTGTAAATGTAAATGTGTATAAAGTGTAGCGCCAATAGGGGGCCCTAATCAAAAGGACTCTCCTGTAGGCTCAGTGATTGGTGTCAACAAAGCCTTACTGTGAGTATACAAATAGAATAATCTGTGTCTAAAATCAAGCAGATGTGATCTTAGAAAGAAAGGGGTTACTCAAAACACTCCCTTCTTAATAGTCGCTTGTTGAATCAAACAAAGTAAATAAAAATAAAAATGTGTAAGTGTATATATATACTAAATGGGTGTGCAGACCACTGACTTGCTAAAGTCTTTACTGCACCTTTTTTTTCCCCTCTGAAGTTGATGTTATTATATACAGTTTTTTTCTTTTCACGTGTGGTTTTTTATTCTTATTTTTTAAGTGGTTCCTGTCACAAGTGTGATGTAGTGGAATTTTTATTCAATTTTATTAAATTGGTGGTTTTACACTATGAGGAGCCGTTTTTCTTCTTTTTTCCCTTCCTATGCTTGGGAGTGAGCGCATACCATCACGGAGCTATCATAACATCAAAAGCCATCCTCTGGTTTTCCGGATACCATCTCTGCCTGGAATTACTGTCTGGATACCACTGTCCACTCCTGCTTCGGTTGTTCCCCCAATAACAGCATTCGTACTTCATACTGTGACCAGTGCCTTACATGGATGGAGGGGAGAACTTTTCCCTGGTGTCGCTGCTCACGGGCTAGCGCTTTCTTCCAGAGTTCGCAGCAGATCGAATCAGACCATCCAAGCAGGACCTCCTCTGATACTGGTTCTCTGTGCTGTATCTGCTTCTCTCGCAACCTCCTTCTGAATTCCTCTTCCATGGCCACTGGTATCTGCACCTCACCTCTCCTTTCATTTGGTGCTGCTTCTGTAGGCGTTGTCACCGATTGCCGTATTTCTGCCATTCTCTGCTCATGTTGCCGCTCTCGTTCTCTCTCTTGTCGCTCATCCTGCAGCTGGATGCCTCTAATGGCATTCTGTATGGCGGTCTCTGATGGGTTAGCACCATATAATGCCAACCACTCTCAAACACGTTGCTGAAACAAGTCTTCAACTGACCGGGGTCCTGCATCACCATCCCTCTGATTCATCTCGGCTAGCTCACTGATCAGGGTGGCCTTGTTCTTTGTCCCACCGGTCCCTCCATGGCTCTCAAGTAAGTCTTTCAGCGTGGCTCTCCTGCAGGCTGCATAGCTGGTCATTCATTGTGGTGGTTTGAAGTGTCCCAGTAACTAGAGAGCAAATCCCACCGCTGCCAACCAATGTAACGAGACCCTTGATCGCTCGCTTCCGTTCTCCCGACACTCCTCTGCTGCTATTGGATCAGATTGCAGATCGCAACGTCTGATGGTTCGTTCATCCAAGGCTCCGGGATCCGAACTACAGCTATGTGCCGTTCGGAATCCATTAGAACAAACACCAGGCAGGCTGTATGTAAGTTCAGACAGGAAGACTATTTAATGGAAGCACACAACACAATTTTATACAGAATTTGGAACATCCCACCCCCAACAACTGCTTTCCTATTGGTCAATTGTAAAGTACATTTGTAGTTCTCACTCCTTAGCCATGCAAATGAGGACTTGGAATAGTCAACAGGGATTGGTCCGATGTGTAATGAGACAGAAGCCCCAGGGGGCAATCAATGTACACAATAGCCAGACACAGAACAATGGAGCCGTCTGGAGCCTTAAGACAAGGCAGAAGACCCCCCACGGTGTAAAAGATTTCCAGGAGACACTTCTGCATTCCAAGGTCCATGACATGGATTTTAAGGGGGAACACCTACGCCGAAAAATCCATACCAGACCCTTTTCTGAGCACGCTGCCTGGCTGGTCAGGAATGGGGGTGGGAATGAGTGAGCGCCCCCCCTGAACCGTACCAGGCCACATGCCCTTAACATGGGGGGGTAGGTGCTGTTTATGGGGACAAGGGCCTCTTCCTGACATCCCTGGCCGTTGGTTGTTGGGGTCTGCATGGGGCTTATCGAATCCAGGACACCCCTTTAATAAGGGGGCACTCAGATACCGGCCCCCCACCCTATGTGAATGAGTATGGGGTACATCGTACCCCTACCCATTCACCTGGGGGAAAAAGTGTCAAGAAAAAAAACACACTACGCAAGTTTTTAAAATCATTTATTAGTCAGCTGGGGGGGCCTTCTGCTGGGGGGCCGGACTTCACCACCGTCTTCTGCCAGGGGGGTGGACTTCACCGCTGTCTTGTTGTGTTCTGCCGGGGTCCCCTCGATTTCTTCTTTAAGTTATTTTACAAGTGGGTGGGGCCCGGACTTCTTCGCAGTTTTCTGCCATGGGTGGCCGGACGTCTTTGCCATCTTCTGCCGGGGGGGCCAGACTTCACCGCCGTCTTGTTGTGTTCTGCCAGTGCCCCCCGCTTTCTTCTTTAAGCTCTTTTACAAGCGGGGTGTCACGATCAGGCGTCGAGCTTGAAGGCCAATTGCAATAGCAGTTGCAGGACAGGTATACAGGCAGTCACTTCTGGCAGATGACACAGGCTCACCTGAGGTGCGGAGTCTAAGTACTAACCGATGTTTACCAGAGCTCCTGATGGTAGAGATGGATTTAGCTGCAAGCTAGTACCAGGTCGCGGTCCTCAAGTTTGCCCCACCAGGGTGTGTGCAAGCCACGGTTTGCCCCACCACTCTCTGTCTCTGCTCCAACGCTGTCGGTATCCTACGAAGGGTGATCCCCTCGCCGGGGTCCAGCGACGAGAAGATCTCCACTTCATCCAGGATCCAGCGATGAGATGTCCGCAGTGCATCACCTGTCTCCACCGAAGACACCCCGGGAATGACTCGGCTTCAGCCAGTGACGACTCTTATGTAGGTGAGGGAGGGGCCATCAACATGGCCATAACCGGGCAAGGGTTGTGAGGATGAGGCCCTTGTCCCTATCAACATGGGAACATGGTGCTTTGAGGGGTCACAGACATCCTCCCAATATTGAGGGCATGTGGCCTGGCATGGTTCAGAAGGAAGGGGCGCTATCTCTTCCCCCCCTCTTTTCCTGCGGCCTGCCAGGTTGTGTGCTCGGTTAAAGGGTCTGGTATGGATTTTTGAGGGGAACTTCAGGCCATTTTCTTTTTAAATTTGGGGTGGAGTTCCCCTTAAAATCCATACCAGACCTGAAGGGCCTGGTAATTGAATTTGACTTTCAATGCCTTTTTTCTGTATTGCTGGGAGCCGACAATTCATTATAGCCGGGAGTGGTTTTAAATGACTTTTTTTCCTTCAGAAATGACTCTTTGTGCAGGGACAGTTCTAAGCACGGGAAACATGTGCTACTTCACAGGCATACTATACACCCCCCCCCCCCGATGCAAAATTTAAAGGAATATTTCACTTTTATTGTTTCATTTTACGCATTATTAAAGTCACTGCTCCCGAAAAAACGGCTGTTGTAAAAACTTTCTTTTGCATTAATACATGTCCCATGGGGCAGGACCCGGGTCCCCAAACACTTTTTATGACAATAACTTGCATATCAGCTTTTAATTAGCACTTTAGATTTCTCCCATAGACTTTTACAGGGTGTTCTGCGGCTTTTCGAATTTGCTGCGAACTCCCCAAATGATTCGCTGTTTGGCGAACAGGCAATGTTCCAGTCAAACATGAGTTTGACACGAAGTCGAAGCTCATCCCTAGGCATATGTATAATTACACCCCAAAATACATTCTGCTGCTTCTCCTGAGTACAGGGATACCACATGTGTGGGGCTTTTTGGGAGCTTACCCGTGTACGGGGCCCTAAAAACCAAGCACCGCCTTTAGGCTTTCTAAGGCCGCGTACACGATAGGTTAAACCGATGAGAATGGTCTGATGTACCGTTTTTATTGGTCAAAACGGATCGTGTGTGGGCGCCATAGGTTATTTAACCATCGGTTCAAAAAAAGCCAACTTGCTTTAAATTTAACTGGTGGATATCTAACTGATAGGTCAAAACCGATCGTTAGTAGACACGAACCATCGGTTAAAAATCCACGTATGCTCAGACTAAATTAGGGGACGGGAGCGCTCATTTTGGTAAAACTAGCGTTCGTTTGGGGAGATAGCACATTCTACATTTTTAAAATTAGCGCCTCGTTTATTGCAGCGCATTGTTTTCTTTGTTCTATTGCTAGAATAAAGACGTTGTTTTGCTTATGGTATTTAGACAGAGTTCTCCTATACTGACTTCCTTTATTTTTTGCTTGCGATCTCATAAATATATATATATATTTTTTTATAAGCCAGATCTCCAAAATAATTTTTTGTAATTTTTTTATTTCATGTTTTTTTTGTTATCAAGTTATCACAACAATGTTTTTTTTTTTGTCGAAATTTCAGTTTTTTTTTATTATCAAGTTATCACAACTATCCCCCCCCCACCCTCAAGGAGGTTGTGTCCTTTGTTAATTACACATTATATTTTGGAAATGTTTGATGGCTATTCACCAGAAAAATACAATAGACAAGTATTCAACTTAAATTAAATCTCCATTTATTCTGGTACAAACAATTAAACATGAAGGGCAACAATTGAGCACAATCTATGTAGACTTTGGAGCCCAAAGGCTCATTCCACTATGATAAACATCAAAATCAATAACCTCTAATTGGGGTCACAATGTGCTCCCCAAATCCCAGAAATCTGAAGCAGCAGCAGATGTCATACATAACCCCAAGCTGTGGTACTACAACAACAACCTCCGTGTTCTGGCATATCAGCTTGAAGTCACAGATTCACTTCCTGGTCTTCCTTGCAGCCTTCCTTGCATGGCCCCTTGCAGGTGGTGAGAATGTTGCAGCAGGAGGAGGAGGAGGAGACTGGGCCGGGTCACTGAGTTGTGTGGTCTCAGTCAGCAGGCCCCTTCTTGCCCTCTGATTTACAGATGCAAAAAGATCCTCTGCCAGGCACTCCTCCATATTTTGCAGCTGGTCAGCAAGGTATGAGCTGTAGCCCTCAACAGGGTTAACTGGAGGGGAGGCCCCTGTGATTCAGTGCTGCCACTGGGCCTGGGCACCTGCTGACTGCCACTCACCCCTTCCTCCTCTTGGCTGATCTCTTCCTGTGTATAAAAAAGGGACTGGCATTTTTTTGTTTTGTTTTTTTGGTCAATTGAACAGACTTTCATTCTGACCCCTGCATCCCTGTCACTATATTTTCTGCACATGACTTTTGTTTGGGTTTTCAAGCTTTCAATTTGGTTCAAAAAACATCTCGTTAAACCATCAATAATTTGAGGCCAAGAAATATGTTGTAAACTACTATACATGACTGAAGATGTTCAGATCTGGCTATTCAGCCAGCTCTGTGGCACCCTCTGCAGGGGTGGGGGGACAGTGGAAGGAACGGTGGAGGGAAGGGTGGAAGGAAGACTGTAAAGTGTGATTCTCTGGCCTCGATCTGATCGTACAGAAAAATTAGGTGTTTATTGTACCAAAGCTTGGGCTCCTGTACTTCATCTGCTGCTGCTCCTGACCTCCAAGAAGCACGGATCTGTATAAAACGCTTCTTGTAAGCATTCCTCATGTTTTTGATTTTATAGCTTATGTTGGAAGTTAGTTGGAAGTTAGCTCTGGTATCTAGGTCTGCATATTAGTGACCAATTGGCCATTTGTTGCCCTTTGAACATTCTTGTTATAATAGGATGGATTTGTTATTTCTCACAGGTTTTTTACATATTTGTCAATGAATCGCATCATATTCTTAGGCTAAAATATCCTCTGCCAGGGCCGTTGTCGCTTCTCCATTTTTTGCAGCTGGTCAGCAAGGTAGGTGCTGTAGTCCTCAACTGGGTTAAGGGGGCCCTCATGATGGAAGCTGCCTCCCTAATAACCTGCAGACACTCTTCCTCCAGCTGGGACATGCGCCTCGGTCCTTTTTTTTTTTTTTGAAAAAATAAATATGGTCTGGCATAGCAATGGCCCCCCTGCCAATTAAGTACTCCACGTATATATCACGGGACTCTCAAGCAGTTCGGGGGGCAAAGCCAGTACGGCCAGTGTCCAGGCCAGTCAGGTTATCAGATGATTGTCTGGCCTCAGGCCCAATGTTTGAAAGGTATGTCTCTGAATGCCTGCGCCAAAAATTAGGAAAAAAGCAGCAGGTAAAATGACAGTGTTCAGTTTATAGTCCGCCATGTGGATGGCTGTCTGGAACAAGCGGAATCGCAATTCCCTCCCAGCACAAATCCTAATTCTCCTCATAGAACAAATTCTACTTGACTCCCCCCCAGCACAAATGCACAAATGCCCCTCAGCACAAATTACTCCACCACCTATCCAAACCTCCCTTCTAGTACAAACTCTCTTCTCTTCCAAATATCCAGAAATATTCCTTTGCTCCAATGCCCCAAAGCCAAATCCTCTGCCCCCAATCACCCCCAGCATAAATCCCCCCTCACCCCAAATTCATCCTCCCACCACATATCATTTGAATTGTATTGTAAAGGTAAGCATAGATTTTTTCATCTATATAAAATCCTGCTAATAACACATTTTTTGGGTGTCTATATCACTTCTCCAATGTATCTATGAAGAGAACCATGGTTGCTCCTATATTATGGACTTTAAACTGTTATTCTTCTTCTCCATTACTTGGGGGACATTACAGTTGGAAGTTTACAGAAGATAGCTAGGAAAAAATGATTCTTCGATGCAGTTAATTGGAAGTGACAAGGTCATGGCATTTCTGCCAGGATCAGCAGGCATTTTCTTTATTTGTTAAAAATATTCTTAGCTTGAAAAAAATAGACTGATGCAGCCACTACATCTAAAGACTGTAAGCTGCGAAATATTACACTTTTGTTCTTAGATTTAGTTGTCCTTTAACTAAAGGTATAAAGCTGATCATGCAGCCACCCGTCTAAAGATTGGTAAGCAGAAATATACTTTATATGTACTTGAACCTACTATCTTCAGTTCCAAAAATCATAGAGGGCATTCAATCTCCTCCCAGAAGACTCTAAGGGCCCTTTCACACGTACGGCTCCCATGAGGGTCCCTACCTTTCTCTTCCGCTTGCTCAGCGGGGATGGCTCCATTGATCCCCACTGAGCTGGCAGATGACAGATCTCTGCTCTCCTCTATGGGGGGAATCGGATGAACACGGACTGTCTGTGTTCACCCAAATCGATCCACAGATAGATGGAAAATAGTATTTTCCTCCCTCTATAGAATCGGACCATAGCGGAGACTAATGAGAATGGGTGTCAGCGGCTGACACCCGCTATCCCAAAGGGATACATGTATGTCCGTATTTCATCTGTAAACGGAAAATTTTATTCAAATACTTACCGTAATTTTCCTTTCCTGACAAGCTCCATGTCAGCACAGCTTGGTGCAGGCTCCGCCCACCCCACAAACACAGGACTTAACTTGTATACATTTTTCACTCACCTCAGCCTCAGTGTTTCGGAACTATTACTACTTAACTGGGCGGGCTCTAAGCCGACATGGAGCTCGACAGGAAAGGAAAATTACGGTAAGTATTTGAATTAAACATTCCGTTTTTCTGGCGGCTCCATGTCTGCACAGCTGGCATTGAACTAACAAAAACAGGGGAGGGATAATGCTACATACTCCTCAATTCTGACTAAAACAGTAACAGAAGCCATGATGCCTCTGTCAAGCTCAAATTGTCATTAAGCCAAGAATATGAATATTTTGTTGTCCACATAGCCGCATTGCAGATAGTTTGAGACCTACGGCCTGCTGTCACTCTCAAGGTCCGGACCCTTCTAGTGAGACTGCCATGATTCTCCTGGCACAGCCAGCCCTACAGCCTGCAGGCCAAAGGAGATGAGGTTACCAACTAATGGCCCATACACACGATCCGAATATCGGCTGACGGATCGTACGACTTTTTTCGCTTAATAATCGCGAGTAAAATAAAATAGGTTTTTAAACTCACGAAAATTCTCGTACGATAGAAAAAAACGATCGGAAGTGATGTCACGTGTTGTAATGTATTTGTATTGTATTGTCGGACGACGGCTGTACTGACTAAATGAAAATCGGACGATCGGACATCGGACGAGAAAATTTTTCGCGCTTGTCCGATCGAATTTAAATCAGATGAACGGTCGTGATCGGCTGTCGAAAGTAGTGTACACACGATCCGAAAATCGTACGATCCATCATCGGACGATCGTTTTCGTCCGATATTCGGATCGTGTGTATGGGCCATAAGAGACAATAATCTTGCTGGAAGCCATAAAATCATTATGTGTTCCACCTGAAAATGACAACCAGGTGCACAAACTTCCTGATGGCAGGAGTCGCCTTGATTAATTATTTTAGAGCTTAGCCCACATCCGATGGGCTAACTTCTTGATTACTCCCCAAAGGGAATGTAGGAGGAAAACCTCTTGTGTGAAATGGACTCTGGAGATCAGTTCAGACACAAATTCAAGCACTGGCATGAGCACCATCCTGTCTGGGAAGTACGCGAGTATAGGTTCTCTAAACCCCAAGGATACCAATGATGATGTAATTACCACCATTAAATGAGTTTCAGAGAGAGGTACCACAGGGTGATTGAAGACATCTAATGAAATAACATCCATCAGCATTGGGATATCTCATTCGGGAAACAATTTGAGGTTTCAACCAAGTCGCACCTTGAAAAACTATAATTACGTTTTGGAAGCCCACTGTATGCCGGTGAAGACAGGGATAGCCAAAATGCATGCCTACAGCATGCTTACACATAGAGCTAAGTCAAGCCTCGCCTGTAGGCATTCGGAGCAGGCTTCTGAGGAGTTCAGCGTAAAATCTTGATCAGCGAATATACTGGGCATATATGCCATGTTCCACTATAGGTATGCTTAGCGTTGTCCTTTCTTGTCTCGTAAGATTATTCCAAACTTCACAGAGCATTCGATATCTGTTAGCCCCTGCCTCTTCAGACCCCGGCCAACAGCCTGTGTCTGTCGGATGCCGGATGAATGGGACTGGAGAAGATTTAATCTACCAGGCAGAGGGAGTCACTCCTTGACACTCATAGGCCCCTTTCACACGGACGGATAGAATGGTGCTTTTAGCTGCGGATTCTCATGTTATCTACTGCAGCTAAAAGCACACAATGCTTTCCTATGACCCAATTCACACACTGTGTTCAGCTGTGGTTTGGTTACATATGGTTTGGTGCAGATAGAAAAAATACAATTGACTGCGTTTAGGAACGATTTGGCGCAGCTATCTGCACATAACCACAGGTAATCGCAGTGCACTGTGTCAGCTGCGTTTAGTATGAATCTTTAAGGGAAACTCCACACCAAATTTGAAATAAAAAAAACGGCATGGGTTCCCCCTCCAAGAGCATACCAGGCCCTTGGGTCTGGTATGGATTTAAAGGGGAACCACACACCAAAAAAAATGCGTACCAGACTCTTATCCGAGCACGCAGCCCAACCAGTCAGGAAAGGGGGTGGGGACGGACGAGTGCCCCCCTCCTGAACTCTACCAGGCTGCATGCCCTCAACATGGGGGGTGGGTGCTTTGGGGCAGGGGGGCCCTGCAGCCCCCCCACCCCAAAGCACATCATCCCCATGTTGATGAGGATAAAGGCCTCTTCCCGACAACCCTGGCCGTTGGTTGTCGGGGTCTGAGGGCAGGGAGCTTATCCGAATCTGGGAGCCCCCTTTTATAAGGGGGTCCCCAGATCCCGGCCCCCCACCCTATGTTAATGAGTATGGGGTACATCGTACCCCTACCCATTCACCTGGGGGAAAAAGTGTCAAGAAAAAAAACACACTACACAAGTTTTTAAACTCATTTGTTAGGCAGCTCCGGGGGGTCTTCTTTCGACTTCTCTGCTCTACGTTTTTTTTCTGCCTCCTGCCGGGCATCTCCGCTATCTTCTTCCAGCTCCATTACTAGCGGCGGCCGAGGCTTCTCTTCTTCCGACTTCAGGGGTCTTCTTCCGACTTTTCTTCTCTCCGGTTCTTTCTGTCTTTTGCCAGGCACCCAGCTATCTTCTTCCAGCTCTTTTACTAGCAGCAGCCCGGTCTTCTGCATCGTCTTCTTCCCTCTTCTCTTCTTCCGATGTTGACTCGACGATCTCTCCCGCTGTAATGGCATGTGCGCGGTGCGGCAGAAGAGAGCAGATAAGTCGGGAGAAGACCGGGCCACCGCTAGTAAAAGAGCTGGAAGAAGATAGTATAGGAGCCCGGCAGAAAGAACCAGAGAGCAGAGAAGTCAGAAGAAGACCTCCAAAGTCAGAAGACGACCCCCGGAGCTGCCTAATAAATTACTTTAAAAACCCGTGTAGTGTTTTTTTTTCTTAATATTTTTCCCTCAGGTGAATGGATAGGGGTACGATGTACCCCATACTCATTTACATAGGGTGGGGGGTTGGGATCTGGGGGCCCCCTTATTAAACAGTGCCTGGTATTGGCGGGGATACAAGTTGGATCCCTGTTCAATATCGTGCCTCGGCTAAACGCAACCGCATATAAACGCAGCTAATCGCACTGTACAAATGCAGCTGATTGCTGTGCCTGGAGTCTTGAATTTCACAGAAAATAAACATGCTTTTAATTGTGGCACAACAGCCGCCCGTGTAAGGATGAGTAGCGGGTACCAAAACGCTGAGGCTGAGGTGAGTGAAAAATGTATACGAGTTAAGTCCTGTGGGCGTGGGGTGGGCGGAGCCTGCACCCAGCTGTGCTGACATGGAGCTGTCAGGAAAGTCAGTTTCACTTATAGCCCTCCAAATACAGATAGCTTAAAAAGCCATTAGAATAAATGATTATGCAAAAAAATAAAAAATAAATAAACAGAAAACAAAAACAAAACATTCTTAGAAATTGGGGGGATTTACTATAAATGGAGCATGCAGTATCTGGTGCAGCTCAGCATAGAAACCGATCCAGGTTTTATTGTCAAAGCTCAAAATGATATTAATGTCTTGTTTTTTTTTTAAGAAAAACATGTCATACTTACCTGTTCTGTGTAATAGTTTTGTATCCTCCTTTTCTTGGGTTGCCTGCCAGCGCTCCAGACCCCTTCCTCCTGCCAAGTTCCCCCAAGAGCAAGCAGTTTGCTCTGATGGCACTCAATCAGGCTGGCTCCTTACCCACGGCTCTGCGTGTCCATTCAGAATCATACACAGAGCGGTGGCTCGGCCCTGTCCCCTCTCTCTCCTCATTGGCTCACTGACTGTGATTGACATTAGTGGGAGCCAATAGCTTACACTGCTGCCTCAGCCAATAAGGAGTAAGAGTCCCTGGAGAGCCAATGCTGGCTCAAGGTGAGGCTTGGGTAAGTATTTGGGGGGGGCTGCTGCACAAAAAAACCTTGAGCCTTCAAAACCACTTTAAATGAACAAACTGAAGTTGAAAGCTGATTGGCTACCATGCACAGCTGCAACAGATTCTGAGTAGGGATGAGCCGAACACCCCCGCGTTCGGTTCGCACCAGAACGTTCAAACGGACTGAACGTTCGTGCGAACATTTAGAACCCCATTGAAGTCTATGGGACTCGAACGTTTGAATTCAAAAGTGCTCAGTTTAAAGCCCAATATTCAAGTTATTGTTGGAAAACGTCTTTGAGAACCCAGGTCTTGCCCTAGGAAACATGTATCAATGGGAAAAAAAGTTTTAAAACTGTAGTTTTTTCTGTAGCAGTGATTTTAATGATGCCTTAGAGCCCTTTCACACTGGTGCGTTTTTGCCGCAAAAATAGCACTATTAAAATGCTCATAAAACACTCCCCATGCCCCTCTCCATTGAAATGAAATAAAAACGCGGTAAAACGCGGCAAAAATGCAATAAAAATGCGGTAAAATAGCGGTGTTTTACCGCTATTTTAATGCTCCGCTATAGGCGTTTCCAGTGTGAAAGGGCTCCAAAGTGAAAAAAATAAAATTGAAAAATTCCTTTAAATATCATACCTGCTGGGTGTCTACAGTAGTGGCTCGTGTTTAGAACTGTCCCTGCACAAGATGAGATTACTATACTATACTAAAAAAGTAATTTAAGACTGATTGCGGCTTTAATGTAATGTTTGGTCCCTGGCCCTGCAATATGGATAAAAATCATTGAAAAAAATAGCATGGGTTTCCACTCCACCACTTTCCCCAGGTCATTACAAGACCCTTTGGCCCTATATACTTTGAACAGCAGTATACAGCAGTATACAGGCGGTGAAAACAAGACAAGGACTGTAGGTTTGTTAAGTAGAATCTGAACCATGTCATACTTTGCTGCTGCATATTGCACAATTTCCTAAAGAGACCCTCAACAAACTACATGACACTTGTGCCTGATGTTCCAGTGGTGGCCCTGTGAGCCTGTCCACACAGGCTTGGCCCCCCAAAGTGCACATGCTGTGTGGCAACAATATGTCGATTTTTTTAGAGGTGGGGGGAGGGGAATTACATTGCCAGATCTTGGCTAAATAAATTATTTTTTGGGAAAGAAAAATTCTAGAAAAAAGTGGGGGGGGGGGTGCCATCCGGGGCCCCCTTTGAACAAATTCTGTGAAGAACTCCTGTTCTCTAAAGGCCTCCATTATTTCTGCAAGTCAACATTAAGCAAAAAAAGCTAATGTCAGTCAAGCCTTTTACTACTAAGCTTTCTCCCCATATCTAACCCACAAACTCATCCACTGATCATAAAGTCCAAAATCGAGTTGCGTATCGTCGTACTGCACGATCGTTTCTTCCAACTTTTTCTACAGACTGTGAACAACGTAATATCCGTTTATCAGTGAATTAACACCAAGTACGTTTAGGTACAGACTATACGGCCCAAGTGAAGTAACACCAAGTACGTTTAGATGCAAACTATACGGCACAAGTGCAGTACACACCAAGGGCTAGATTCAGGATGGAGAGCCTATCTTTAATTTGGCCTAACGTATCTCATTTACTTTAGGCCGCCGCAACTTTTTTTTTTTTTTTTCCAATTCTTTATCTTAAATTTTTCACAGAGATACACATATATCTTTACAGATAAATCATCTAATGCATATATACTGCTTATTTTACTCTTAATCAAATTGTCTCAACTTGTCTCAACTTTAGCGTTAAACTTATATTATTTTAACTCTGTCCTTAATTATATCATTGTGATTTGGCTATCCTTCTAACCCTTCCACTTCATACTCCCTTCCCCTCAAGAAAGAAATAAACCGAGAATCCCGGTTTAATCTTTAGATTAGCAATTAATACAAAAAAAAAAAGAAAAAAAAGAGAAGAAAAAAAAAAAGAAGAAAGAATATAGCAAATTGAAAATTCCCTCCCCCCTCCCCTTCTCTCTCCGTCTCCTCCCCCTCTCCCTTCCTATTGATCTCTCCCTTCCCCCTCTCTCCTCATCCGCTCTCTGTATGCGACATAAGGAGCCCATATCTGCCGGTGCTTGTCCTCCTGCTCCTTCATATTCATAGTAAGGTTTTCCATTATTTGTACTTCCGCTAATTTTACCATCCATTGTGCTTTACTTGGAGAGACATTACTTTTCCAAAGAGCTGGAATGCATGCTTTTGCCGTTGACAATAAATGTCTCAGCAAAGAATTTTTATATTTTTTCGCTGATAGCGGGATATCAAAGAGCAGGAAGGCTGCTGGATTGTCTCCAAGAGACACATCTATCATTTCTTCTATTGTTTCTGAAACCATTTGCCAGAAATGTCTTACTTTTGAGCATTCCCAAAAGATATGTATCATAGTGCCCACAGTCTCTTGACACCGCCAGCATAGATTTGAAGTCTGTGGGTATATCCGCTTCAGTACTTCAGGAGTTCTATACCACCTGCTCAGAATTTTATAGCTTCCTTCTTGGTACCTAGTTGCTATTGACACCTTATGTGTGAACCTAAATATCTTATTTTTTTGTGCTTCTGAAAAAGTGACCCCCATCTCTGTTTCCCATGCCTGTATGAAGCCAAGGTTCTGTGGGGCCTTCAGCTCGGTCGTCATAGAATATAATGTCGATATTGCATGTCTCACTGACTCTCCTTTCAGACATACGTTTTCGAACTTGGATGGTATGGTTATTTCTCTAGTATGCATCGAGATTGATCAGAGAAATGCATTTAACTGCATTCTCCTGAAAAAGTCTAGTCTTTCTCCAAACTCACTGTCCAGCTCCTCTCTAGACATTACTTGATTGTCTACCGTAAAGTGTATAAGTCTATTTTTCCCCTGGTGATTTAGGGTCATAAAATGTTTATCTTTTAGGCCCATTTCAAATTCTGGGTTACCCAGGATAGGGATCATCGGGTTCAACAGGTTCGATGTCTCTGCTTTTTTAAGTACCCTTCTAACTATGTTAAGTGTGGCTCCTACCGTCGGATGTTGCTTTGCTGCTTGCGGTATTATCGTATTTTTTAACCAAATTAATCCCTCCAGAGGTACCTCCACTGTTGCTTGTTCCATGTGTACCCATGGTCCAACACTCTTGCTAGATGTATTGCCATATAGTACCCCTCTGGGTCCGGGAGCCCTACCCCGCCTTTTTCTTTTGGTAAAATCAAAATATCTCTGCGTATTCTAGCGGGTTTTCCGGCCCATACAAACTTTGCCAGTCTTATTCTCCACTCTCTCAAGTATCCTACCGGAATTTTAATAGGCAGGGTCTGCAAAAAGTATAGCAATCTTGGCATTACATTCATTTTGATTATGTTGATTCTACCAAACCACGTAAACACCTCCTTATCCCATTTCTTTAGATCTAGTTTAATCTGTCTGACCAGAGGCACAAAGTTCAATTCAAATATCCTGTTTAATCTATTGGGTATTTTTGTCCTGAGGTAACTTACCGTATTTTTCGCTCTATAAGACGCACCTGACCATAAGACGCACCTAGGTTTTAGAGGAGAAAAACCAGAAAAAAATATATATTTTGAACCAAATGGTGTACTAAAATATTTACCAGTGCCCATGAAATTCAGCCTAACCATTGCCAATAATGCAGCCTGTGCCATTATTGCGACCTGACCTGTGGCACTACAAGTCCCAGTAGAGCAGGTTGGCATATTTCAGTCCCCACAGAGGCACTACATGTCCCAGCAGAACAGAGGCACTACAAGTCCCAGCAGAGCAGGTTGGCATATTTTAGCCCCCCACAGAGGTACTACAAGTCCCAGCAGAGCAGGTTGCCGTATCCCTCCTACAGAGGCACTACAAGTCCCAGCAGAGCAGGTTGGCATATTTCAGCCCCCCACAGAGGCACTATAACTCCCAGCAGAGCAGGTTGGCATATTTCAGTCCCCACAGAGGCACTACAAGTCCCAGCAGAACAGAGGCACTACAAGTCCCAGCAGAACAGAGGCACTTCAAGTCCCAGCAGAGCAGGTTGCCATATTTCAGCCCCCACAGCGGCACTATAACTCCCAGCAGAGCATGTTGCCATATCCCCCCACAGAGGCACTACAAGTCCCAGCAGAGCGGGCTGTCACCTGTCCTCCAAACACAGCATTAGGAGACTGCACACACTCACTCCTTGGCTGCCATAAACTCCTGCCCACTCTCCCCTTACAATGGTGTCCTACCTCATGTCGCTCTGCATAGTGGGGCAGTGGGTATGATCTCCCCTCCTCCTCTCAAGACACGTCCCGGCTCACAGACCCTGGCCGCGAGTGTGCACCGAATGGAATACTTAATCCGTGCGGGCGGAAGCCGCGGGAAACCCGGGACTCGGAAGTACAGGTGGGGGGGGCATCTTCGTGCGGGGGGGGGCGGCGGCAGCTTTTTTTGCCGGCAGTAACGGGGGCATTGACAGCGGCGGCGGGGAGCGGTGCCTGATTTACATTCGGACTATAAGACGCAGAGACATTTTCATCCATATTTTTTGGGGGAAAAAGTGCGTCTTATAGTCCGAAAAATACGGTATATGAGAGTGTGTCCATCTGAAAGCAAAGAAATTTGATAGCTGTTGTTGTAATACTGTACTTGTCTCGATGCCCATTGCTTCCGATTTGTTATAGTTGACCTTAAAATTTGCCATTCTTCCATACTTGTCTATTTCAGCCATTAATGGCGGCAAAGATAGAGCTGGGCGGGTTATGAAAAACATCAGGTCATCCACAAATGCAGCCACTTTGTGTTCCCTTCCCTTCACTCTGATACCTCCGATATCTGAATTGGCCCTTATTGTTCTAAGAAATGGCTCCAATATCAAAATAAAAATAATCGGAGACAATGGGCATGCCCATTGTCTCTGCGCAACTTTTTCAGGCAAGTGCTTTATTCATAAAGCACTTGTCTGTAAAATTGAGGCGGCGTAGCGTAAATTACCCGGCCAAATTCAAATTCGGCGGGTAGGGGGCGTTTATCATTTGAATGAAGCGCGTCCCTGCGCCCAACGAACTGCGCATGCGCCAGCCGTGATTGGTTCCCAGTGCGCATGCTCCAAATCACGTCGCTACTTGTCAATGAAAGTGACGTCAGCGTAAATGACGGCCAGCTCAATTGTGAATGGACATACAGAAACAACGTAAATTACATCGGTTCCGACGTCCATACTTAACATTGGCTGTGCCAGCTATAGCAGGGATAACTTTAGGCCGTGCGTAAGTCTTACGTAAATGACGTAAGGAGATACGCCGGCCGGGCACACAATCAGGAATTGGCGTATAGGCTCATTTACATATTTTAGACGGGAATGCCACCTAGCATCCAGCCTAAAATATGAAAATAAGATTCAACGGCGTAAGAGACTTATGCCTGTTGGATCTTATGGAAATCTATGCGTAACTGATTAGATGAATCAGGCGCATAGATAGGAGGGCCAGACGCTGAAAAAAGCTTATTTATTTCCTGAATCTGACCCCAAGTATGTTTAGGTGCAAACTATACGGCACAAATGCAGTACACACCAAGTACGTTTAGGTGCAAAATTTAGGGCCCAAGTGCAGTAACACCAAGTACGTTTAGGTGCAAACTATACAGCACAAGTGCAGTAAACTACAAGTACGTTTAGGTTGCAAACTATACGGCACAAATGCAGTACACACCAAGTACGTTTAGGTGCAAAATTTGGCGCCCCAAGTGCAGTAATACCAAGTACGTTTAGGTGCAAACTATACAGCAGAACAGCTGATGTCTGAGAGGATCAATCAATTGTCATTTCTCCTCCTCCCAGCTTGCAGTGAGGTTTGTAGCACCTGCTGCCGGAGGAAGGTTAGGCAGGCAAGCTCACCGGCATCCAGCTCCCAGCTCCCAGGATCAAGATTAAGCTCCCACAGCTTCTAGGACCAGCTCCTTCCATCCCCTTGGACCCCCTCTTCTCCGTAGACTAAACAGGTAGGACCCTGTTTCTCAGGGCTATCCACCTCCCCTATAGCCGCTGGCGGCCGTCCTTTTCAGGAAAAGCCGCTACTTCGGCCTAAACACTGCGGTTTCTCCCCCTCTCCTTTACCCCGCATCGCCAACCACACTGCCACCCACAAGTGAGGCATCCCCCTGCCACCTCCCGGCTCAGTTCCGCGTCTTTTCCCCGTTTTCTCTGGAATCTGCGCCAGCCTATAACAGATTTGCGGCGGCCGCGTCTTAGGAAAGACCGCGGCTTCAGCCGCGGCCTAGCGGCGCGCCACACCTACGCCCACCAAACAATCCCTAGAATTGCCCAGAATACCCCCCTACCCCTAGAGGATCCCATCCTCCTCCGGTCAACAACCAACACAGCACGGCCAGCCAATCCACCCAGCTGACAGCCCCACAGCCTGGGTCCTGTGTCTCGGTCAGAGGCCATCTTAGTACACCTCAGAGACACCTCAAACCCCCTCTTTCTCCTTCACAACCAACAGCACTTGATCCAGAGCTTTGTCCGATCGCCTCTCAGGCATCAGGAAGGAATTTTTTCCCCTGCCGCAGCACATTGGCTCAGCATGCCCAGGTTTTTTTTTGCCTTCCTCTGGACCAAGTCGGGAGAGAGGATTCAGTGAATCTTTCCTCCATCGCTATTTAAATACCTTTACCCCCCTGGTGACTGGCGACTATGGCTAATCTGCGATACTCTGCAGAAACCATTTGGGGTCTGAGGCGATTCGCCACAGTATTACCAGCCGTCGCCAAAAAGGCCTTAAGAATTGAGCAACTTTTGAGAATCGATCGATGATCGACTACCAAAAATTTCAGCCATTCACCCCAGCCTAAGCACATATCATGTGCTTTGATCAACACAAGATCGGCAGTAAAACACTGATTAGAAATCCATGATTTCATACTACAATACGATTTAGACTGCTTCTGTATTACAGAAAGCTGGCTCTCAGCCGACTGTAACACCATTCTAGGAGAATTGGTGCCAGAAAACTATCGTATTATAACGGAAAACAGAATAGGGCAAAGAGGAGGAGGCCTGGCGGTGATCCACAAGACTCACCTTGAGATCACTTAACCTGTCCTTCAAAACCATCTTTCATTCATGGAAACCCTTACTCTGCAACTGCAAACAAATCCCCACGAGACCGTCCACATTCTTCTCTGCTATAGGCCACCCGGGCCAAAATTGCAGCTTCTACCATCACAGACGGAGTTTATCTCCACTTATACCCTTAACAGCAAACACCTCTTGCTGCTCGGGGATTTCAATCTCTGGGCCAACTCCTCACAGGATCCCGTTGTTGATGCCTGTATTGACCACCTGGAAGCATTAGGGCTACAGCAACTAGTATGTGGGCCCACACATACTTCAAAAACATCAAATCCAGTGACAACACACTGGACTAGATGTCAGAAGAAGCTCCACTCGACCTAATTTTCAGACAAGATCTGAAAAAAAGCATTTTGGAAAATGAACCATTGCCATGGACAGATCACCATGCAATTACATTCATAATTTCCAAAATTCCCCCATTAATAAAAACACCTAAGCCGGTGACAACACACTGGACTAGATCTCAGAAGAAGCTCCATTTGGAACTCTTCAAATCTACCTTAGGAAATAAAATAAAAACACTCCAACCACTGCGAACAGCCTCAGAAACACTGGATGCCATAAATGCAGCCCTATTACAGTCAGCCGACTTAGTAGCCCCAAAACGCAAAGCCTGCATCCGGAAAAACAAGTCTGGCTGATTCAACAACCAGCTGTCGCTATTGAAGCAAGAAGGGCGGAAGCCGCCTGGAAAAGAAGCGCTTCAGAGGAGAACCTCATCATCTACAAGGCAATAACAAGAAAATACCATAAAGAAATATTCAAAGCCAAGGCTATCAACAGCGCCTTAAACCGCCCCTGTGAACTCTTCAAGCTGGTCATTTAGACCATGAATCCAGGATGTCTTGAAGCCCCCAATTCAGATACCCAAGAATTTTGCAATGAATTGTCGGATTTCTTCATCAATAAAATTGAGAGAATCCGGGAAAGCATTCGGCAAGACAATACCCCCTCAACCTCCCCTTCAATCATCCACACAACACCCATAGAAATTCTCTACAATCAACAAAGTTCACTCTGGAACCTATCTCGATCGATGTCACTAAAAATATCATCGGTGCTTTGCGAAACAGCACAGCACCTAATGATATTATCCCCACTAAACTGCTGAAGGAATGTTCCGACATCCTGGCACCACCTATCATGCAGCTTATAAACCAGTCATTTAAGGAAGGCATAGTGCCCTCCCTGCTGAAAGAGGGCACAATCCAGCCCATCTTGAAGAAACCTACCCTGGACCCCAAGGACCCAACTCACCGCCGTTCCATAACAGGCCTAAACGTTCTCTCCAAGGTAATGGAGAAAGTAGTGGTACAACAGCTGCAACAGCATCTAGATACCCATAATCTACTTGATCCATTTCAATCAGGTTTCCGTCCCGGACACGGGACGGAAACAGCATTGCTCAAAATATGGGACGACGCTCTTGAGGCTGCAGACGAAGGAGAATCGTGTCTCCTGGTTCTGTTGGACCTAAGCGCAGCCTTCAACACGGTAGACCACAAACTGTTACTGACTCGGCTGGCTGAGGTAGCCAGAGTCGCAGAAGGTGATTTACCATGGTTCTTCTCCTTTTTGGAAAACCTTTCACTTCTGAAAAAAGCACGGTATCATGTGGAGTCCCTTTAAGGATCCCCCCTGTCACCGGTGCTCTGCAACATCTATCTTCGCCCTCTCTTTGAAATCATCAGTAGCCAACAACTACTCTATCACTCATATGCAGACGACACATAACTCTATTTTCGCATCTGCAACAAAAAGGATCATCATCTCAGTTTAGAGAAATGTCTCTCTTTGACAGAAAACTGGATGACTAATGCCGCGTACACACGATCACTTTTTGAGATGAAAAAAAGACGACGTTTTAAAAAACGTCATTTAAAATGATCGTGTGTGGGTAAAACGTTGTTTTATGTCTTCAAAAAAACAACCAAATTTTTTTTCGAAAATGCTTGAATTTTTTGTGTCGTTTTTCAAAATGTCGTTTTTTGTGTCATAAAAAGTGATCGTGTGTGGGCAAAACGACGTTTAAAACAACGTTTTTAAACCCGCGCATGCTCAGAAGCAAGTTTTGAGACGGGATCTTCAATGGAACAGAGTGCCATCGAAAGTGTCTTACGTAACCGTGCTTTGCAAGAGCATTGTGGAAAAACGATGGTGTGTATGCACCGTCGTTTTTGAAAATGAAGTTTGAAAAACGTCGCTTTGTTTCGCGAGATAAAATTACGTTTTTTTTCATCACAAAAAGTGATCGTGTGTACGCGGCATTAGAGTTATCTTAAACTCAACAGTTCCAAAACAGAACTTCTTCTGTTTCACACCAGTCGTAAGAGTCCACTGGCAACAACCTGGACACCTCCGCCCATTCTGGGCCAAATCATCACCCCTAGCTCCAAAGTCAAAAGTCTCGGGGTCATCGTCGACACCTACATGACAATTGATGCACAAATAGGGTCAGTAGTCAGCGGATCTCACCATCTGATGTGCCTACTACGTAGACTTATTCCATATATTCCCAAAGAAGACATAGCAGTCGTGGTGGGAACAATTGTTAACTCCAGATTGGACTATGCAAATGCCCTTTACCTCGGACTCCCAAAGTACCAAATCTCTTGTCTGCAAGTCGTTCAGAACACGGCCGCAAGACTTGTGACTGGGAAAAAAACATGGGAATCAATCTCACCTTCGTTGAGAACCCTTCACTGGTTGCCAGTAAAAGACAGAATTGCTTTTAAAGCACTCTGTCTGACTCATAAGTGCATCCATGGGAAGGCTCCGCAATATCTATGCGAAAAGATAGAAGCCCACAATTCCAATCGCGTTCTGCAATCCACCGATCAAAATCTGGTTAAAGTACCCAAAGCCAGATACAAGTCCAAAGGAGAAAGAAGGTTTGCTTTCCAGGGTCCTAGACTATGGAACGCTTTACCAACCAGCATTCGGTTGGAGGAAAACCTCCTGACCTTCAGAAGACAGATTAAAACTCTGCTCTTTTGATGTCAAGAGAGACAGGAACAACGAGCGCCCAGAGGCGATTTAGTTTGCATGTGCCGCGCTATATACGTTTTTCATTTATTCATTCATTCATTCATTCACAAGTGCAGTACACACCAAGGGCCAGATTCAGAAAGAATCGGTGGCGGCGTAGCGTATGCCATTTACACTACGTATTCACAAAGCACTTGCTCCGTAATTTGCGGCGGCGTAGTGTAAATGGCCCGGCGTAAGGCCGTGTAATTCAAAAGGGGTGGCTTGTATTTAAATGAAGCGCGCCCCGCGCCAATCTAACTGCGCATGCGCCGGCCGTAAAAATAGCCCAGTGCGCATGCTCCAACTCACGTCGGAAAACGCTGTTGAATCCGATGTGAGCATCATTTAAGCAAATACCTATTCGCGAACGACTTAGTAAAACGACGTAAACGACGGAAAAAGACGACGCTGTCCCGACTCCATACTTAACATGGCATAAGACGGATCTTCGTAAACTTACCCCTCATATAGCAGGGGTAAGTTTACGCTTATGAAAACGACGTAAACAACGACGAGACGACGCAAAATCGTTCGTGAATCGGCGTATCTGTCTCATTTGCATAGTCAAATGAGAAATCAACGTAAACGCCACCTAGTGGCCGGCGGAACATTACATTTAAGATCCGACGGTGTAAGTGGCTTACGCCAGTCAGATCTTTGCGTAAATCCAGCGTATCATGTTTTCTGAGTAGAAAACAATGATATGCCGGCGGGAAAGTCGAATTACGCCGGTGTATGTAAACTACAAGTACGTTTAGGTGCAAACTAAACGGCCCAAGTGCAGTAACACCAAGTACATTGAGGTGCAAACTATACGGCACAAGTGCAGTACACACCAAGTACGTTTAGGTGCAAACTATACGGCACAAGTGCAGTAAACTATAAGTACGTTTAGGTAAAGATACGCGAATCTGGGGTTTAGATATCTGGATCGCACCTGCGGAGGCTTCTCAGGTTTGAACCCAGGTTTCACTCTCTTTCAATGCAGAGAGTTAGGGTTCTGTCATCACAGCCTCAGATAAGTAAATGGCGCTTATTCCTTCATAGGTGTCAATAAAATTAAAGTTAAACCAAAAGACTATGGGCCAGATTCAGGTAGGACTTAAGCCGCTCTATCTCAAGATGTGCCGCCTAAGTCTAAATTTGTGCCGGAATATCTATGCGCCGTACCCACAGAACTAGATACGCACCAAAATAGGCTATTCCCGACCGGCCTAACTTGCCTACGCCTGCACATCCTAGGTGCACATTTATTTCATCCACCATTGATTTCCTATGCAAATATGCAAATGAGTGAGAAATGCTGATTCCCGAACATAGGCCCATTCGGCACAGGCTAGGCGCGGTGTGCCTAAGCTGTGCGCCCGGCCTAAAGTTACCCCTCATAAAGCAGGGGTAACTTTGCACCAGACTTGCTCAAGTCAGCTGGAGAGCAGCTTCAGCAGCACAGTTACAGACGAGCTGAGCAACCACACTTGCAGGGCAACACATGGCAGCCGTGGTCCTAGCACTACTAATGGGTCCCCTGCCACCAGGGCCGCCATCAGGGGGGTACAGGCAGTACACCTGTAAGGGACCTTTTTACCGTCAGACCTCCTTTTGAGGAGAGGACAATTGGAGAGAGTGTGGTCAGGACCAGTGCAATACAGACAGTTTTTTGGGCCCTCCTTTGTTTTTCTGCAAGGGATAATGGCCCCCTGATTGACCCTAAGTCCATGGGTACATCTTTAGGGGGTAACCTAGCTCTCCTAGGGGTCCGGAGGCCACCAGGGCCCCAGATGGCAACCCCCCCTTTTTCAGGGGGGTACAGGCAGTACACCTGTAAGGGACCCGGTGGTCCCTAGGGGCCCGGATGGGAACCCCCTTAAACAAAAAAAAAAAGAAACTTTTTACCGTCAGACCTCCTTTTGAGGAGAGGACAATTGGAGAGAGTGTGGTCAGGACCAGCGCAATACAGACAGAGGTTTTGGGCCCTCCTTCTTTGTTTTTCTGCAAGGGATAATGGCCCCCTGATTGACCCTAAGTCCATGGGTACATCTTTAGGGGGTAACCTAGCTCTCCTAGGAGGTGGAGGATTATACAAGTTGGCTCGTTCCACCTTTCTTTCACGGAGGCGGCGATCAATAGTAACTGAAAGCTGCATGAGGTCATCTAGCGAAGCAGGTATTTCAATACGGGCGAGCTCGTCTTTCATAGCTTCTGATAGGCTTACGAGTCTCTTACCCTGTTTAAGATTCCTGATGGTGTTTTCTGCAGTAAGCTGCTTGTTAGGATCCTCATAGAGGAGGGACATGTCCTCCAAAAAAGTGTTGAAGGAACCCAAGAGCTCCCCTTGCTCTTCCAGGTAGGCGTCTGCCCATGCTCTGGGTTCTCCCTTAAGATAGGAGACGGCGATCAATAGTAACTGAAAGCTGCATGAGGTCATCTAGCGAAGCAGGTATTTCAATACGGGCGAGCTCGTCTTTCATAGCTTCTGATAGGCTTACGAGTCTCTTACCCTGTTTAAGATTCCTGATGGTGTTTTCTGCAGTAAGCTGCTTGTTAGGATCCTCATAGAGGAGGGACATGTCCTCCAAAAAAGTGTTGAAGGAACCCAAGAGCTCCCCTTGCTCTTCCAGGTAGGCGTCTGCCCATGCTCTGGGTTCTCCCTTAAGATAGGAGATTAAAGTAAGTATTCTGATCCTGTCAGAGAAGTAAGTGCGTGGCCTTAATTCAAACATTAAATTACAGGAACTGACGAACTGACGAAAAAGCTTCCTATCACCGGAAAAGGGTTCAGGAGGGCAGACCTTGGGTTCGGGACGGTCTCTGGGAGGTGCAACATTTTGATTAGCATGGTTACGGAGAGCCTCATTCTCCAAACGAAGTTCATGTAGTGAGTAGGGATGAGCCGAACATACCCGCGTTCGGTTCGCACCAGAACGTTCGAACAGACCGCGGGTTCGCGTGAACATTTAGAACCCCATTGAAGTCTATGGGACTTGAACGTTCGAATTCAAAAACGATCATTTTAAAGACCAATATTCAATTCAATGTTGGAAAATGTCTTTCAGAACCCGGGTCTTGCCCCAGGGAACATGTATAAATGGAAAAAAAAGTTTTAAAAACTGTTTTTTTTTCCGGAGCAGCCATTTTAATGATGCTTAAAGTGAAAAAAAAAAATGAAAAATTCCTTTAAATATCACACCTGCTGGCTGTCTATAGTAGTGCCACGTGTTTATAAATGTCCCTGCACAACATGAGAATACTATAAGAAAAAAGTAATTTAATACTGCTTGCGCACATGCTGTGTGGCAACAATATCTCGAATATTTTAGCGGTGGTGGGGGGCAATTATTGTTTTGTGAAAGAAAAATTGTAGAAAAAAGGGCACCCCTCAAACATACTGTAATTGGAGCACAACAAGGAGTCACATGCAAAGTATTGCATCAAAAATAGTTATTAGGCGCCCCTGTTAAACAGGGGCATAAAAATTGAGCCTTAGGCACAACCCAACACTGCAACCCCTCCCAATAACTGTAATTGAAGCACAACAAAGAAGAACGTGCAAAGTATTGCATCAAAAATTGTTATTAGGTGCCCCTGTTAAACAGGGGCATAAAAATTGCGCCTTAGGCACAACCCAACACTGCAACCCCTCCCAATAACTGTAATTGAAGCACAACAAAGAAGAACGTGCAAAGTATTGCATCAAAAATTGTTATTAGGCGCCCCTGTTAAACTGGGGCAGAGAAATTGTGCCTTAGGCACAACACAACACTGCAACCCCTAACAATAACTCTAATTGGAGCACAACAAAGAGCCACGTGCAAAGTATTGCATCAAAAATTATTAGACGCCCCTGTTAAACAGGGGCTAAAAAATTGGGCCTTAGGCACAACACTACACTGCAACCCCTCCCAATAACTCCAATTGGAGCACAACAAAGAGCCACTTGCAAAGTATTGTTATTAGGCGCTAGACATGTGCACAGAAAAAATCGTATGGTCCGTCGGTTCGTTTCCGTTCGTTTTTCGTAAGATGCCGTTTTCCTGTTCGTTCCCGTTCGTTTTTCGTTCGCGATTTTTTCGTATTCTGATCATTTCGTATTTCCGTAATGATGAAAATCCTTTTTTCTGTTCATATTTTCAGTGACATGTTCAATTGTTCATATGAACATGTGACTGAAAATATGAACAGAAAAAGGATTTTCGTCATTTTGTACTTTCCTAAATAAATCTCGGGATTTGCGGCACTTTCAACACGTGGCTCATCCATATTAACCACTTAATCACCGCCCTATAGACGAAATACGTCTATAGGGCGGTTCCTGTACTCTAACAGGACGTCCATGGACGTCCTCCGTTAGAGTCAGGTGTGCGCGCCCAACCGGGCGCGCACACACGATCACCGGTGCTCACCGGGTCCACGGGACCCGCAGCACCGATGATCGCGGTAAGGAGCCAATGGCGGCGGCTCCTTACCACGTGATCGCGCCGTCCAATGACGGCGCGACCACGTGTGTAAACAAATCTGATGTGCGTCAGATCCGCGCGCCCGAGTGGGCGCGCACACGTGGTCACGGCGCTCGGCGGGTCCACGGGACGCGCAGCGTCAGTGATCTCGGTAAGGAGCCAATGGTGGCGGCTCCTTACCACGTGATCGCGCCGTCATCACATGTAAACAAACCGCGTCACTTGCTGACGCCGGTTCTTCCCTCCTCTCGCTGTACCGATCGGTACAGCGTGAGAGGAGAGCGCGGACGGCTGCAGCAGTGTGGGATGGATCTGTGACTATTGCAGTCACAGATCCATCCATCCCTGCTCAGCCATCCCTGCATTAACTCCTTCCTTCCCTGCGCAAAACTCTGCATACCCCCCACAATACTCTGCATACCCCCCAATACTCTGCAATACCCCCCAATACCCCGCAATACCCCGCAATACCCCGCAATACCCCTCAATACTCTGCAATACCCCTCAATACTCTGCAATACCCCGCAGTACTCCGCAATACCCCGCAGTACTCCGCAGTACCCCGCAATACCCCGCAGTACCCCGCAATACCCCGCAGTACCCCGCAATACTCCGCAATACCCCGCAATACTCCGCAGTACCCCGCAATACTCCGCAGTACCCCGCAATACTCCGCAGTACCCCGCAATACTCCGCATACCCCTCAATACTCTGAGTTGAGTTGTTGAATAATCTGCAATACTTCCGCACAATACTCCCGCACAATACTCCCGCACAATACCCCCGAACAATACTCTGCAGTACCCCCGCACAATACTCCCGCACAATACTCCCGCACAATACTCCCGCACAATACCCCCGAACAATACTCTGCAGTACCCCCGCGCAATACTCCCCGCGCAATACTCCCTGCGCAATACTCTGCAATCGTTTTTTTTTCAGGCTTCCCAGCCTAGAGGGGAGATGTGGGGTCTTATTGACCCCATATCTCACTGTAAAGAGGACCTGTCATGCTATATTCCTATTACAAGGGATGTTTACATTCCTTGTAATAGGAATAAAAGTAACCAAAACATTTATTTTTGGGGAAAAAGGTGTCAAACTAAAATAAATAAAGTAAAATGAACAATAAAAAAAAAAAAAAAAATTACAGCGCCCCTGTACCCGTGTGCTCGTATACAGACGCGACCGCACACGTAAGTCCCGCCCACATATGAAAACGGTGTTCAAACCACACATGTGAGGTATCGCTGCGAACGTTAGAGCGAGAGCAATAATTTTGGCCCTAGACCTCCTCTCCAACTAAAAAGATGTAACCAAGAAAAACATTTAAAGCGTCGCCTATGGGGATTTTTAAGTCGCGTAGTTTGGCGCTATTCCACAAGCGTGTGCAATATTGAAGGGTGACATGTTGGGTATCTATTTACTCGGCGTAACTTCATCTTTCATATTATGCAAAAACATTGGGCTAACTTTACTGTTTTTTTTTTTAAGCACAAAACTGTTTTGTTTCCAAAAAAAAAACGCGTTCGAAAAATTGCTGTGCAAATACAATGCGAGATAAAAAGTTGTAATGGCCGCCATTGTATTCTCTAGGGTCTTTGCTAAAAAAGCATATATAATGTTTTGGGGTTCTATGTAATTTTCTAGCAAATAAATGATGATTTTTCCATGTAGGAGAGAAATGTCAGAATTGGTCTGGGTGTTCCAGAACGCCTGATGGCGCTCCCTGCATGTTGGGCCTCTGTATGTGGCCATGCTGTGTAAAAGTCTCACACATGGGGTATCGCCATACTCGGGAGGAATAGCAGAATGTGTTTTGGGGTGTAATTTGTGGTATGCATATGCTGTGTGTGAGAAATAACCTAATAATATGAACATTTTGTGAAAAAAAAATTAAAATAAAAAAATCTTGATTTTGCAAAGAATTGTGGGGAAAAAATGACAACTTCAAAAAACTCACGATGCCTCTTTCTAAATACCTTGGAATGTCTTCTTTCTAAAAAGGGGTCATTTGGGGGGTATTTGTACTTTTCTGGCAAGTTAGGGTCTCAAGAAATGAGAGAGGCTGTCAGTACATCAGATGTGATCAAATTGATCAATTTTCAGTAATTGGTACCATAGCTTGTAGACCCTATAACTTTCACCCAGACTAAATATTATCCAATTTTTTTTTTTTTTGTTACCAAAGATATGTAGCAGTATACATTTTAGGCCAAATTTATGAAGAAAAATTACTTTTTTGCAAAATTTGATAATAGAAATGAAGAAAAATTCATTTTTTTTACAAAATTTACGTTCTTTTTTCATTTATAGCGAAAAAAATAAAAACCGCAGAGGTGATCAAATACCACCAAAAGAAAGCTCTATTTGTGGGAAAAAAAGGACAAAAATTTCATTTGGTTAGAGTGTTGTATGACCGAGTTAATGCCATTCAAACTGTGAGAGCACCGAAAGCTGAAAATTGGTCTGGTTATTAAGGGGGTTTAAGTGCCCAGTGGTCAAGTGGTTAACTATTGTTAAGCCCCCATACACTTGGTCAGACTGTTTTAACAACAAACATAAAAACTATCGTTTTCCGATCGTTTTTAAAAAATTCGTTCATTTTTAAACTGCATCAGAAAACCATTTTTGGGTTCAAAAGTCTGGCCAACTGATCTTCCTTCAGATGAAAATCCACAGAAAAGTTTATTTGGCTTTACTGTACCAGTACTCACTGTACTAGTGTACTCTCAGCACAAAAGAGAAGCTGCTTCACTAACTCTACACTCACTCACTGGCCATTCAAAAAAACGATAATTACATCTATAACAAAAGATTTGCATTTGAATCGGTTTTCTTTTGTTATTTTCGTATGTTGATATGACACCTATAACAAAAGATTTGCATTCAGTATTTTGAATACACAATACGAACAGAAAAAAGGAATTCAAAATAATACATAATGAAATTCTTTTGTTATAGATGTCATTGAACAATGAACATTCGACTGAAAACGAACACAAAACGGATTCAAGCAAAATACAGAATGCAAATCTTTTGTTATAGATTTCATTTTAGTTCTTTTGCCGTTTTCGTTTTGTCGTTTATTTCCGTCGGATCGTTCGTTCGTATTTGCGGTCGTTCGTTATGCGGCTCATTCATAATCCCGTCGTTTTTGTATTTTGGTGCTTTAACGTTTTCGTATGTACACATTATCCCGAGGGTACAAAAATGAACATTTTCGTACGAAAATAACATTCGAACGAACGGGAATGCACATATCTATTAGGCTGTTAAACAGGGGCTGAAAAATTGTGCCTTAGGCACAACACAACACTGCAACCCCTCACAATAACTCTAATTGGAGCATAACAAAGAGACACGTGCAAAGTATTGCATCAAAAATTGTTATTAGACGCCCCTGTTAAACATGGGGCACAAAAATTTGGCCTTAAGCACTGGTGGCGGAGCCCAGAAACACCACATTTCTTACTAGCTATCAGCAAGAAAAGTGAGGAGGAGAAGGATATTCCATCAGCAGCATAACAGGACAGTCACTCAGCATCAGCATACACAGTCTCAAAGGGATCCGACATTTCAACAAAAAAATATTATTCAGTAACATCAGCATCAGGTGCTTGGTAGCTGGTGTTGAGCCAAGCCTGATTCATTTTGATGAAGGTCAGTCGATAAACAGAGTCGGTGGAGAGGCACACCCTGTGATCGGTCACAAAGCCTCCAGCAGCACTGAATGTGCGTTCTGAAAGAACACTGGATGCAGGGCAAGCCAGTAGCTCAATTACGTACTGTGCAAGCTCTGGCCAGTGATCCATCCTCAAGACCCAGTAAGCCAGAGGATTTTCGGTGGGGAAGGTGTCCAAGTCGGATCTTGCCCCTAGGTATTCCCAGACCATGTAAACCAGACGCTGGCGATGGTTGCTGGAACTGGTCAGACCTTGGGGCTGCGGACTAAAAAATTGTCTGAACGCATCGGTCAGACGGCCACGTTCTCCACCGCTCCTTCCGTGACTCACCGAAGCCTCAGCAAGACGTTTGTCCAGAGCCAGGTTTTGGTAATCCCCCCGTTCTGGGATTGCGACCATACTTTGTATGAGTAGTTCGGAATGCAGGCATGTGAGAGCTAGGACCAGACAGGCTTGGTTTCCAATAATACTCGTAACATTAGCAGAGGTTTATAGCTTCTGGGACCTACAGAGCAGACATAAGGGCATCCATCAATACTTGATATGTTGGCACAGATCAATGGTTTATGAGTGGTACTGAGTAGACATGAAGGCTTCCACTAATACTTGGCACATAGCACAGATCAATGATTTATGAGTGGTACTGAGCAGACATGAAGGCTTCCAGCAATACTTGGTTCATGGCACAGATCAACGCATGTGAGCTACTGAGCAGCTATCAGAGCATGCAGCAATACTTGGACAATATCACAGTGTACTTGCGGTTTGTAGTGGATGATGAGGTGGCATGCTGGTGCTGCTGTTCCAGTCCTGGCTGAAGCTGGTGGGTGAAGGCTGAGGGGTCCTTATGGTCCGGTCCACGGTCTCTCAGGGATGGTCAGCAGGGTGCAGAACCCCAGATGACATTAGGCGTTCTGACAGAATAAAGGAACTCCATACTGTCAGAGCTGGGGATTTAAATAGGGCCCGTTGG
The DNA here is from genome assembly GCA_029574335.1 of Rana kukunoris. Taxonomy (NCBI): domain Eukaryota; kingdom Metazoa; phylum Chordata; class Amphibia; order Anura; family Ranidae; genus Rana; species Rana kukunoris. The sequence goes on along the minus strand of CM056052.1, from coordinate 421,808,155 downwards.
AGCGCAGGTGAGGCGCGGCTAGGCGGCGCACTTCCGCGTTCCAGCGTGGAGCACAGGAGGCGCACAGGAAGTGACGCCCAATGTAAACAGAATGGAGCGCAGCTGCCAGGGGAAGAGGCTACTGCGCACTTTCTAGTAGAAGGTAACGCCAGCAGCGTTACAGTTTAGGCGCAAACTATACAGCAAAAATGCAGTACACACCAAGTACGTTTAGGTGCAAACTATACGGCCCAAGTGCAGTAACACCAAGTACGTTTAGGTGCAAACTATACGGCACAAGTGCAGTACACACCAAGTACGTTTAGGTGCAAACTATACAGCACAAGGGCAGTAAACTACAAGTACGTTTAGGTACAAACTATACAGCACAAGTGCAGTAAACTACAAGTACATTTAGGTGCAAACTATAGGGCCCAAGTACAGTAACACCAAGTACGTTTAGGTGCAAACTATACAGCACAAGTGCAGTAAACCACAAGTACGTTTAGGTGCAAACTATATGGTCCAAGTGCAGTAACACCAAGCACGTTTAGGTGCAAACTATACAGCACAAGTGCAGTAAACTACAAGTACGTTTAGGTGCAAACTATACGGCACAAGTGCAGTAAACTACAAGTATGTTTAGGTGCAAACTTTACAGCACGGGTGCAGTAAACTACAAGTACGTTTAGGTGCAAACTATATGGCACAAATGCAGTACACACCAAGTACGTTTAGGTGCAAACTATACAGCGCAAGTGCAGTAAACTACAAGTACGTTTAGGTGCAAACTATACAGCACAAATGCAGTACACACCAAGTACGTTTAGGTGCAAACTATACGGCCCAAGTGCAGTAAGACCAAGTACGTTTAGGTGCAAACTATACGGCACAAGTGCAGTACACACCAAGTATGTTTAGGTGCAAACTATACAGCACAAGGGCAGTAAACTACAAGTACGTTTAGGTGCAAACTATACGGCACAAATGCAGTACACACCAGGGGCCAGTTTCAGGATGCCGAGCGGTTCTTTGCGGCGGCATAACTTTTCCTATTTACGTTACGCCGCCGCTACTTTACCCGCAAGTGCTGTATTCACAAAGCACTTGCGGGTAAAGTTGCGGCGGCGTAGCATAAATTGGGCGGCCTAATTCAGATTGGGTGAGTAGGGGGCGTACTATACGGCCCAAGTGCAGTAACACCAAGTACGTTTAGGTGCAAACTATACAGCACAAGTGCAGTAAACCACAAGTATGTTTAGGTGCAAACTATACAGCCCAAGTGCAGTAACACCAAGTACGTTTAGGTGCAAACTATACAGCACACGTGCAGTAAACTACAAGTACGTTTAGGTGCAAACTATACAGCACAAGTGCAGTAAACTACAAGTATGTTTAGGTGCAAACTTTACAGCACAAGTGCAGTAAACTACAAGTACGTTTAGGTGCAAACTATAGGGCACAAATGCAGTACACACCAAGTACGTTTAGGTGCAAACTATACAGCACAAGTGCAGTAAACTACAAGTACGTTTAGGTGCAAACTATACGGCACAAATGCAATACACACCAAGTACGTTTAGGTGCAAACTATACGACCCAAGTGCAATAATACCAAGTATGTTTAGGTGCAAACTATATGGCACAAGTGCAGTACACACCAAGTACGTTTAGGTGCAAACTATACAGCACAAGTGCAGTAAACTACAAGTACGTTTAGGTGCAAACTATACTGCACAAGTGCAGTACACACCAAGGGCCAGATTCAGAAAGATCTGTGGATCTTTCTGCTGGCATAACGTATCCCCGATACGTTACGCCGCTGTAAATATTTGCGCAAGTTCTTTATTCAAAAATAACTTGCGCCATTATTTACAGCGGCGTAATGTATGTGTGGCAGCGTAAGGCCGCTCAATTCAAATGTATGAAGTGGGGGCATGATTCATGTAAATGAATCATGACCCCACGTAAATCAAGTTCCCAGTGCGCATACGTGAAATCACGTCGCTTTTCCTCAATATAAACAACGTAATGTCGGGCCCCATTCCCGAACGATTTACGCAAATGGCGTAACCGACGTACAATTCGACGCTGTCCCTACGACCATACTTAACATTGGCTACGCCTCCTATAGCAGGGGTAACCTTACGCCGCTATAATGCTAACGCAAACGACGTAAACTACGACGGCCGGCTGCAAGTACGTTCGGGAATCGCCGTAAATCCATCATTTACATATTCGATGTGTAAAACCACGGAAGCGCCACCTAGCGGCCAGCATAAAAACTGCAACTAATATACGACGGTGTAACAGAATTACACCGCTCGTATATTAGTAGAATTCCGGCGTATCTCCTTTTCTGAATAGCAAAAAAAGATACGCCGGCTATTCTTGGTATTTACGCAGCGTATCTCTTGATACGCTGCGTAAATAGCTTTCTGAATATGGCCCCAAGTACGTTTAGGTGCAAACTATACAGCCCAAGTGCAGTAAACTACAAGTGCGTTTAGGTGCAAACTATACGGCCCAAGTGTAGTAACACCAATTAAATAGATCAAGTGTACCTGGGACCCCAAAATGGCCCAGGAGCAACCTGGAAATGAGGGAGTGGGCAAGTGGACTATAGCGGTACTGAATACAAGAGAATACAATGGAAGGATGAAATGAGGTAAAAAATTATTACATTCGTTTATTATACATAATAATGGGCAATTTGAACACACATTATTGGATTATAAAAACAAAGACAACATTAAAAACATGACACAGTGCATGACCAACCAAACAGGTCACCGAGATGTTAAAGGGCCCTACACAGAGGGGGGGGCGGTGAGAGGAGTCGGGTCATACCCGTTCAATCTCGACTAGATTCGCAACAAAAGTTGCTTCGTCAGGAGAGGTGGTCTAAAAACATAATATACAATAGTTACAATCACAAATTCCATACATATAGGTAGATATGCATGATGGTGTTCAACAGAATTGATATACAAATCTTTTGCTTATAAGGAAAAACATTATTGGGGATTTAAAAGATGCCGAATGGCTTACCTGCACAGCTAAAGTAGTAACATCAAGTACGTTTAAGTGCAAACTATATGGCCCAAGTGAAGTAGCACCAAGTATGTTTAGGTGCAAACTATACGGCCCAAGTGCAGTAACACCAAGAAGGTTTAGGTGCAAACTATACAGCACAAGTGCAGTAAACTACAAGTACGTTTAGGTGCAAACTATATGGCACAAATGCAGTACACACCAAGTACGTTTAGGTGCAAACTCTACAGCACAAGTGCAGTAAACTACAAGTACATTTAGGTGCAAACTATACGGCACAAATGTAGTACACACCAAGTACGTTGAGGTACAAATTATACTGCCCAAGTGCAGTAACACCAAGTACGTTTAGGTGCAAACTATACGGCACAAGTGCAGTACACAACAAGTACGTTTAGGTGCAAATTATACTGCACAAGTGCAGTAAACTACAAGTACGTTTAGGTGCAAACTATACGGCACAAATGCAGTACACACCAAGTACATTTAGGTGCAAACTATACGGCACAAATGCAGTAAACTACAAGTACGTTTAGGTGAAAACTATACGGCACAAATGCAGTACACACCAGGGGCCAGAATCAGGATGGCGAGCGGTTCTTTGCGGCGGCATAACTTTTCCTATTTACGTTACGCCGCCGCAACTTTACCCGCAAGTGCTGTATTCACAAAGCACTTGCGTGTAAAGTTGCGGCGGCGTAGCGTAAATTGGGCAGCCTAATTCAAATTGGGCGGGTAGGGGGCATATGCTACTTAAATTAGGTGCGTCCCCGCCCCGAACGTACTGCGCATGCATCGACCATTGAAAAATCCCAGTGCGCATGCTCCGAATTATGACGGTGTTTTCGACGTGAACGTAATCAACGTAAATCCCCACTCACGGACGAGTTCCGCAAACGACGTAAAAAAAAAAAATTCAAATTTCCCGCGGTCACGACGTTCATACTTAACATAGGATGCGCCATCTTTTTGGTGCTTTATTTTTACGCCGGGAAACCCCTTACGGAAACGGCATAAAGTCACTGCGTCGGGCGGGCGTACGTTCGGAAATTGGCGTATCTCACTGATTTACATATTCTCGGCGTAAATCAGCGGGAACGCCCCTGGTGGCCATTTTAAAAATGCATTTAAGATCTGACAGCGTAATACAATTATGCCTGTCGGATCTTTCCTGCAAACCGGCGTATCTTGTTTTCTGAATACAGAAAACAGATACGCCAGCGCAAAGTCAGAGTTATGCCGGCATATCACTGATACGCCGGCATAACTCTACCTGAATCTGGCCCCAAATATGTTTAGGTGCAAACTATACGGCCCAAGTGCAGTAACACCAAGTACGTTTAGGTGCAAACTATACGGCACAAATGCAGTACACACCAAGTACGTTTAGGTGCAAACTACACAGCACAAGTGCAGTAAACTACAAATACGTTTAGGTGCAAACTATACAGCCCAAGTGCAGTAACACCAAGTACGTTTAGGTGCAAACTATACAGCACAAGTGCAGTAAACTAAAAGTACGTTTAGGTGCAAACTATACGGCACAAGTGCAGTAAACTACAAGTATGTTTAGGTGCAAACTATACAGCACAAGTGCAGTAAACTACAAGTACGTTTAGGTGCAAACTATACGGCACAAGTGCAGTACACACCAAGAACGTTTAGGTGCAAACTATACAGCACAAGTGCAGTAAACTACAAGTACGTTTAGGTGCAAATTATACAGCACACAGGCAATACAACATGTTAGAAGACTGCAGCTAGCACAATCAACTGCCTGACAAATAGAAATAGCTAATCTAGCTAAACTATACAGTGTAAAAATATATGTACAACTCCTGGGATGTATATATATCCTCTACACACTGTAAATTTACCTAAACTGACTAGCCTGCCTGCTCTATCTATCTATCTAGAAAAAAATACACTGTCTCTCTCTCTCTCTCTCTCTCTAGGACTGATTTCACTAACACCGCTGCAACACACTACACGAGACTGCCTTGCAGGCTGCCTTTTATAGTGTGGGGCGTGTGCTAAAGCCCTGAACCATAATTGGCCAAAGACACCCTGGCTTTGGCCAATTATGGCTCTCCGTTTTTTTGCGCGCTGTGATTGGCCAAGCATGTGAGACATACAGCATGCTGGGCCAATCATCAGCGCGCAGTGAATTATGGGTCGTAGCGCGTCACTCAAATTTGGCACCAACGACCCATTTTGTTCGATTTTCGACGAACGTACGAACAGACGATGTTTGAGTTGCACATACGTTCGACTCGAACAAGAAGCTCATCCCTAATTCTGAGTGCTCTAGTTTTAGTAAGCCTCCCTCACCTGTCCTATTTGTGGGATGGTACGGATGCATTCCATATAGTATATAGTTACTTTATTTAAGAATTTGGTGTATTGCAGGGTTTTGGACAATGTCAATATATTACACATCAATATATGATTGGGCCTTTTTAACTTAAAGTGTTTGTAAAGCTTCGTTTTTTTTTCTTTTAAATAACAAACATGTTATACTTACCTCCTCTGTGCAAGGGTTTTTCACAAAGTGAACCCAATCCTCCTTTCCCGGGGTCACCCGAAACGCTCCTGGCTCCTCCTTTTTTCAAATACCCCCATGAAGAGCTGCATTCCAAGGGGGCACTCGTGTGGGCACACTCCTGAGTCCCGCTGCTGCATCTATTAACAAAGACAGCAGGACTCAGACCCCCGACTCCTTTGTCACTGAATTTGAATGACAGCAGCGGAAGCCAATAGCTCCCGCTGCTATCAATCTATCTAATGAGAACCCAAGACAATGCCTGGAGCTGCTGTGCTTATCCCCGTCACTGGAACAATCAGGCTCAGGTAAGATAAAGGGGGACTCTGTGGGGGGTGCTTCAGCACAAAAGGTTTACATCTCCTTTAATATTAACCACTTGACCACCGAGCCTGTTTTTCAGATTCGGTGTTTACGAGACTAAAACAGGTTTTTTTGCTAGAAAATTACTTAAAACCCCCAAACATTATATATATTTTTTTTCTAACACCCTAGAGAATAAAATAGCAGTCATTGCAATACTTTTTGTCACACCGTATTTGCGCAGCGGTCTTACAAGCGCACTTTTTTTGGAAAAAATTCACTTTTTTTAATTAAAAAATAAGACAAAAATTTATTTGGCCCAATTTTTTTATATATTGTGAAAGATAATGTTACGCCGAGTAAAATGATACCCAACATGTCACACTTAAAAATTGCGCCTGCTTGTGGCATGGCGTCAAACTTTTACCCTTAAAAATCTCGATAGGCGACGTTTAAAAAATTCTACAGGTTGCATTTTTTCAGATACAGAAGAGGTCTAGGGCTAGAATTATTGCTCTCACTCTAACGATCGCGGCGATACCTCACTTGTGTGGTTTGAACACAGTTTTCATATGCGGGCGCTTCTGTGCGCGAGCTCGTCGGGACGGGGCGTTTTAAAAATGTTTTTTTTGTTTTCTTATTTATTTTAATTTAGTTTATAATGTTTTACACTGAAATAAAAAAAAAATGATTACTTTTATTCCTATTACAAGGAATGTAAACATCCCTTGTAATAGAAAAAAGCATGACAGGTCCTCTTAAATATGAGATCTGGGGTCAAAAAGACCTCAGATCTCACATTTAGGCTTAAATGCAAAAAAAAAAAAAAAAAAAAAATTGAACTGTCATTTTTTCAAACCACAGAAAAAAAAATGTTTCTTTAAGACGCTGGGCGGGACTGACGTTTTGACATCACTTCCGCTGAGCAGAGCTATGGGGACGGGTGGGGGCGATTTTTCCCTCACTCGCATCCCAACACAGCTGCCGACAGGACCCGATCGCCTCTGCCGCTACCGACGGCTCCGGTAAGCGGCAGGAGGGGGGCCTCTCTCGCCACCGATAACGGCGATCTCGCGGCAAATCTGCTGCGGAGACCGCCGTTATCGTTTACAGAACTGCCCACTGCAAAGATGGATACCTCGGTTGTGGCAGCAGCCGCTGCCGTTACCGAGATATCCATCTTTAAAAATAGGACGTACTTTCCCTATAGTGCGGTGGGCATGTGGTTAATATACATTTATTTTTCTGCTATATCTAAAGTCCAGTTTCCTATATTGTTGGTTTTTAGATTCTTTTGGACTGTTAGCATCCTAGAAATATACAACTGTATGAGTCTGTTTTCATGGCGTTTGAGTCGTTTTTAAAAATGATTAGTGCATCTGCCTGCTTTTTTTGTAATTGATGAGAGCAGGTATTATAAATTCAGCAGAGAAATCCAACTGGTAAAAAAGTTTTTCGAGCCCCTTTACTAAAAGTTCAACTTTAAAACACCAGCTCTTTTCTACCCGACCCTACAAATGGTAAATGTATGGACTCCAGCTCTCTGCAGTCTATGTAGGTCGGTGGTTATTTTTTACCTGGTGCCTCTAGTGCAGGCATGACCAAAGTCCGGCCGGGGGCCCCCCTGGTGATTTAATATGGCCCCCTGGGGAATTGGATATATATAGCCATTGCAGCCTCACATGTGCCCTGTGCCCTGGGGGCCACAATAGATATATACCCTATTTATCGGCACTGTCTCAGGGGGGACAGGACGTGCGCCGTCAGATTACATAAAGAGAATCTCCTGTTTACTTGGCGGCATCTAAAATAGGAAGTCCCGTTTCCTGGGATGCCAGACGGAACTTTGTATTAAAGAGGCCATGAGTAAACAAGAAATTCTCCTGGTTGTAATCTGCCGACATTTGTCCCTCCCCCTCCCTGTCCCCTCCGAGGCTGCAGATGGGCATCGATTAGGCTGCAGTGATAGCAATGGTAAGGCTGCATTCATGGCAATGATGAGGCTGCATTCATGGCAATGGTAAGCTTGTGCGTGTTATTCGCTGATAAATACGGTAAATCCAAATAACACGCCCAAGCTCAACCTCAGTCATGAGCAGCGCTTGGGGCCACAAAAGAGATATATATAGTATATCCAAAAAACATGCCTGAGCTCATCTCTTCACCACACACAGCTACCAAGGCAAGATAATTCTTGTTGGGCAGTGTATTAGTGCTTGGGCAAACACACTTAGATCAAATTTTAATGGTTCAAAGAATGTCAGGCAAAATGGTCGGCCCTCGAGCATGTTCACTTCATTAAATGTGGCCCTTTTTTAAAAAAGTTTGGACACCCCTGTTCTAGTGAATACTTAAAGAAATCCAGTAAAATTGTAGTTTGCTTTTTCAGTTGTGTTAAAAAGCCTTTTTTTTAATCTCTCCAAAAACCCTGTTATATGCTTGTTCAGATAACAGAATGTTACTCACTCAGGATGAGACAGATAAAAACATCTTAGAAATAATTATGATTACAGCTACTGTAGATCACATATTGCAAAGTTTTGGAAGACAACCAAATTCCTGATCTTGAGAGAGTAGATAACCCACCAGATGTCCTAAATAAGTAGCAGGCTTTTTTTTTTTTATACCAGAGGTACCATTTATCTACACATCTTGAAAAAGCATAAGTCAAGAAAAAAAAAAATTGGCTAAGGTTACTGCATTCTGTATATTAAAATAAATATTGGAGCAGTTTTTACTTGCCTCTTACCTTTTAAAAGGCTTAATGAAATGCTAAATGTTTCTGTTTCTTCTTGCTCTTTCTTACCTCTTTATGTAATGTAGTGATCCCGGGGGAGCTGTTGACACACACAAGAGGACTGAAGTGACAAATTTGGCTTTATTTCAAACACTCTGAATATTGGTAAATGTGTCATATATCCTTGCTGGTTTGGCATTATCCATCTCAATCGTTAGTAACCAAAAAAGTTTTTTTTCACTAGCCAAGGTGCTTCGCCCTCCTCCTCCCTCTCAAGGTCCAAGAGCGTGGCTCCTTGCAAGCCATTTTGGAGCTGAGGCCTGCTCGAAGGAGGTGGAAGAATAACACAGAGATTTCGGGATCACTGAATTCTTTATTTTTTAATAACTCTGGTATTAGAATATATTTTCACCTGTCTATCCTCCAAATGAACAAACATCCCCCTGAAGAAGACTGTGACTGTAGGGGTCAAAACATGTTTGAGTATTTATGTGGATAGCCAGCTATAAACAACTGCGTCCACGGTGCAATTTTTGACAAGAATGATGGTCAATGTTTCCGTCTATATGTCACTAACCAAACCTCATATTTTAAACTCATTGTGAATTTTTATCTACATTTGATACAATAAAAGATTTTAACTTTAATAATTAAATTTTATACATTATATTTTGCTGCTAAAAAAAACCCTGTTCCATTTTTGTATTTTTTGGGGGTGTGCAGCCTTGCTGACTCTCATATATGTGTTCTTCCATTCTTTAGGTAATGTTTCCCTTATTTTGATATAGACAAAAAAAAAAAAAAAAAAGAAAAAACACAAGGACAGTTCTTGTACCCATAGAAAACGTGTCATGCATTTTAAACGGCAGTTAGCCAGGACTCTCCTTATTGGCTGAGACAGCAGCAGGAGCCCATTGGCTCCAACTGCTGTCAATTACAGCCAGTAAGCCAATGAGGAGAGAGCAGGGGGCATGGCCAAGCCATGGCTTTATGATTCTTATGGATGCACAGAACAGCAGCTCCGGGGCAAGCATGCAGCAGTGCCCCAGGGCAAGCTGCTTTCCCTGGGGGCACTGCTTCAAGGGGAGGAGCCAGGAGCACCATCAGGGGACCAGAAAAGAAGAGGATCAGACCTGCTCTGTGCAAAACCACTGCACAGAGAAGGTAAGTATAACATGTTTGTTATTTAAAATAACAAAGAACAAAGCTTTAAAGTGTATGTTAACCTTAAAAAAAATTCTATGTATTTCTTCATGTTATCATTTTCATGTTCTTCTTATATCTGAAGTACCTAGTTGATTCTACCAGCCAGTGCCACCTTTCCTCCTTGTTTTAAACCTGTATTGGGTAGTTTGTTCAGCCAATATGTCCCCTCAACCAGTCACATCCTGCCTCTTGAACATGCCCCCTGCACAAGGACAACCTTCATATAGCCTCAGGCTGAGCATATTATTGAATACAGGCACACTGTGTGTCTGCACAGTGTCCTGTAACACTGCCCTCACCTTCAGGAAGAAGAGATGCATGGCCAGACAACATTTTAACCTTGTAAAAAAGGTAAGAAAGATCATTTAGGAGACTAAGGCCGCGTACATACGATCAAACATATCTGCTGAAACCGACAGATCCGATCGTGTGTATGGGCTAGAAGACAGGTTTCCAGCAGACAAAAGTTTTAAAGCATGCTTCAAAACTTGTCTGCTGGAAAGCCGTCTGTCGGACATGTCCGCTGGTTAGTACGCCTAACCAGCGGACCGAAATCTCCCGCATGCGTCGAATGGATTCTACTTCCTGGTTTCGGTGACGTGTCGGCATCAACGTCACCGCCACCTCACCGCGCTGTCTGTCCGTGGGGATTTTGGTTTGATCGTGTGTACACAGATCAAACCAAAACATCCCAGGAGACATGTCCGATGAAAACGGTTCGTCGGACCGTTTTCATCGGATATATCTCCTCTTGTGTACGCGGCCTTAGCAAAAGCAGCTATGGTGCTTGCATAGTTATAACTGCATTCAAAAGTTTCCTTGTATGTTCTCAACTACTTTAATGTACAATATATACTGTGTATATTCTTGGTGCTATGTAGATACTTTAAAACATATTTATTTGTCATTTTTATTTGATATAATTTGTATTTATTTATTTATAAAATCTAAATCATCACTAAGGGGTATTGTACTTTGATCATTGTTGTTGCTACCAAGTCTCCTGTGAGAAGAAGGAGAGAAGAGCTGCTGCAGATGAGCACATTGCTGGATGAAGATTGGGCTCAGGTAAGTAGGGGGCTTGTGAAAGCAATTTTTGGATAGTTAATGCTGAGAATGCATTATGGTAAAAAATATTTTTTGTCCTTATAACCACCTAAAGTCCCTTTGCCTCATAGAACTAACTCCCAACCATCTACTATTTACCTGACCATTGCCAGAGTTCTAGTGGCCAGTAAGAATTGCATCCGTGATTGGAGGAAATTCAGAAAACTGTTTTGATGACTAAGGCCGCATACACACGATCAAATCTGTCTGCTGAAACCCGTCTGACGGACCGTTTCAGCAGACAGATTCGATCGTGTGTACGGGCAAACAGACGGATTTGGCCAGCCGACAGATTTGAAAGCATGCTTTCAAATCTGTCGGCTGGGAACCCGTCGGACCGATATGTCTGCTGGTTAGTACGCTAACCAGCAGACATATCTGCTCGCACATGCGTCAAATGGATTCGACGCATGCGCGGAAGTGTTTTACTTCATGGTGCGGTGACGTGGCGACGTGGCGCCTAGCAGCCAGGATGAGGTCCTCCCCTGGTTTCCTCTATTGAGTGGCTTCCTCCCACAGGACAGACAGCACAGGATCACCTTCAAAGTGCAGGCCCCAGTCAAGACGACTGGGCCTACCTGGCAGTAACGCAGCCTCGGGCCAATGTGGTTGGTCCCGGGGCTGAGAATGGACCATCACATGCCTCGAGCCAGGAGGGCCATGAGGCGAAAAAGGACTTGGCCACGAGGCGAAAAATAAAATGGCGTCTGCCCCTTAAAGGGTCACTAAAGGATTTTTTTTTAGCTAAATAACTTCCTTTACCTTACTGCAGTTCTGGTTTCATGTCCTCATTGTTCGTTTTTTGCTCTGATGTTGCTGTAATTCTTCTCTGTTCTGGACACTTCCTGGTTGTCTGTTTCCTGATGACCACAGTACTGGGAGCTTCTAGTTTCAATTTCCTAACCATCACTCTCTATGGCACTGTCCAGCACAGAGGCATTAAATTACATGCAAAAACTAAGCTAGATGCAAAAACGAAAGTGAAACTAGAGGCACATTATATGATTGATTTTTATCTGTTTTTAATCCTTTTTAAAAGGAATCAGTTAACTATTATGTCTCTATACCCTGTCAAAAGTCATTTCAGCAAAAAAAATGTTTTCCTTTAGTGACCCTTTAAGTATCCTTCCCCAGCATGCCCAGCTTGTAGACCACTCCCACTGGGCAACTCCAGAGGAAAAGATACCTAATGCAAAGTGCATTAGGTATCTTTTCCTCTGGAGTTGCCCAGTGTTGCCTGTGTTCCAACATTGGTAATGCCACCTACAGCCAAACAATGGGAAACATCCTCCAAGCACAGCCATAACCAGAACAGAGGCTGTTTTAGCCTTAATCACCAGAGTCTGAGCTAACTACCAGCTCAGACACCCACTAAATTTAACTTAGCGCCTGGTCATCAGGAGCAGGGCGCTACACACAATAGGCTTTCACATCAGCAACGTTTATTTTAAACATATAGGCAGTTTAAGCTTAGTGTGTTACTAAACCCGCAACAGTAACATCAGTCTGTATGTGCAGTAAAGCATGCTTGTTATACTCACTGTGAAACTTAGGGGGTTAATCCTGCTCATTGTGTAAAAAAAAAATGGCAGTTTGATCCCGTCTTCTCTGAACCTTCCCCATTTCTACAATCCCCAATCCATCTCCAGTCAGTAATGGGGCACTCTGCACATGCTCAGTTTGGTGTGTGTTGCTAGAGAGTTTTTTTTTCTTTTTTTATGGGAGGGTGCATGTGATCAGCACATGGCCAATTAGCACTGTCCAGACAGAGGGTCAGGAGTCATGTAACCTCATAAGACGGTCAGAGGAGTATGAAAACTCATCTTACAAGCTTTAACCAGTACTCAGCCGGACACGGTCACAAGATTGCTATATACTGCTGGCGAGGATAGGTATTTAGCAGTTTATATTTACTAAGATAATTGCATTTCCATGTTCTGTGGGAGACCATATATAGTGAATGCAGGGTCCTGGGTTTAGTAACACTTTAACCATACACTTAATTAACATACAAAAAAGTAAACATAACATAGGGGAATTCCTATATAGTAGAAGAAAAGACAAAACTAACCATTAGAAGTGTCTAGTGCCATGTAATTTATTTCACACAAAATGTATAGAAAGTAGACCTTGCTTAATTCCCAACCCCAACACAAGAATACAGAAAGAATGCTGTGATGAGAAGTGGGCATGGCCATATACAGTTCTTAGAAAAAAGGAAGTACACCACACGTCAGACCCTACTAAAAAAAAAAAAAACAACAACAATTTTTTTTTTTTTTAGGAAGGACAATTTTTCAGGGTATCTTCCATAACATTAGGCAGGTAGAAAGAACTTCGAAGAATGGATTTTGCCAGGTACTTGTAAATCAAGAGATTCAATCTGTCATTCATATGGATTGTGGACACTGAACATGACTGTCCTCAACTAACCTTGGTTGGTCAACACTGACTGTTTTTTATTGCTCTGAGCACCTTAACCAAATTTGGCAGGATGGTAAGGGCATGTTGCTACAATATACATGAGGACATTTTGGCTTGGGAGTGAGGATAACAGCAGTTTTAGAATTCAATCGCTAGTAGATAATGGCAAGCACAGGATTCTTAAGCAATAGAGCGTTGTATAAAAATGTGGTGCCCTCTGGAAGGGTAAAGCAACATTGAATGCCTTATCTTCAAGCTATTAAAAAAAGTGTAACGGCCTGCTACTTTTTAGCCGGCGCTGCTTTAAATTTAGAGGGTAGTCTGAGAGTTGGTTGACTCAGACACTATGATTTTTCTAAATTTTGGGCCTCTGTTCCAGCCATGGCGGTACTGTGAGTGACCACTATTGTTGTCTGAGGTGCCGATACCACCCCAGGCCGAGGGTGGCAGCAGTCAGGTCAAGGTGTTTTGGGTGTTCCCCTTAGGCAGCCAATCAGTGGGAGTTGATCGTCCCGCTGTGCATGCTGGGGAGGAGTACTTAAAGGACAGACGCCATTGAACCTGGGTCGTCGATCGCTGGTTTGTCGTCCCACCACCCCCATGAGTGGCCCTCCTGGCCGGGGGTGCGTGTTCATGTGTTCCTGGCTCCGGGACCATGTTGGTCCGGGGTTGTGATCTACCAAGTAGGCCCGGTAGTCAAACTGGGTCTACGTTTGCAGAGTGGTCCTGTGCTGTCCGTCCTGGAGGGAGGAAGCCACTGGATGAAGAACCTATCTTGGAGAGCATCGAGCACAAGGCTGGTATGTCAGGAGAGGCCTTGAACTTCATCGAAGGACGCACCATTACTGAAAGGCTGAATGATGGTCGCCTGTCAGTTCTAAGTTTACATGAAGTTAATCGGGAGAGATCCTGGTGCTGAATCCTGTGTTGAGAGAATTTTGGACCGAACATATCTCCATCTGAGGGAAGGTCTGTGGCAGAGACTTTACCAATTTCTGTGTGCTATCCTGGCTGCTGGGCTAGTGAGAGGGACCTATCCGGTTGCCCAACACCCACTCTGGCTAGAGTGCAGACGAAAGCTGTGTTGCTGGAAGCAGGAGAGTTTACGGACAGAAGTTGTGCACCTGAACCTATTACCTGTTACCCTTCCACCTCTTCGGCTACTTCTTTTATTCTTTTAAGTTCAGCAATTAAAGCAAAGAAAAAGAAGTCTAAAGTGTGGACATTGAACTTTCTCTCAGCTCTCATCTGATACCCTAAACGGCGAGAAAATAGAGCTAACATGCCACCCAAACAAAACCGTGTGTACTCTGACTATGTGTGCTCTATCTCTGTGTTTTCTATCTATTGTAGGTGCTCATTTACTCTAGCTGCAAGTGCTGTGACTGTATGTGCTTTGTCTGTGTAAACTCTTAATGTATTTAGTTGTCATAGGTCTATGTTCAGCTGGTTCACTAATTTCCAAATTAAATTGTTCTTTTTTAACAAATGCTGAAATCATCATTACGTTTAACTGTGCTGATATGCTAGCACATTAACTGCAATTTATACTGTGTTAACTTCCCATTCACAGGTTTTACAGGTTTTACATCTCAGAAATGCTAGGTCAAATGTGAAAGGTAATGATCTGATGCAAGAATATGTACAAGTTGCCACATGTGTTCAGTAGAATTCAAGCCAAGCTAAAAAAAATAGAAACATGAAAAACCGAAAAAGTCAAAGGGCCAGATTCAGGTAGATGGGAGCATCTTTGCTCCAGAGTAACGCTTCTCATTTGCGTTACGCTGCAGAAATTTTAGGAGCAAGTGCTGTTATTCAAGAAGCACTTGCTCCTAAAGTTGCGGCAGCACATCGCAAATGAGCCGGCGGAATTCAAATTGGGCGGGTACGGGGCGTGTAGTATTTAAACGAAGCGCGATCCCGCCGCGAACGTACTGCGCATGCGTCGAGTGTTAAAACATCCCCGTGCGCATGCTCCAAATTCTGTGAATGAACGTCAATGACGTCACATTCCCATTCATGAACTTTTTACGCAAGCGACGTGATTTTTTTTTTTTTGACGACGCCTATACCTAACATAGGATACTCCAACCCCATGTAGGTATATCTTTGCGCCGCGTATCCCGTCCGGAAACGTCGTACCGTCATTGCGTCGCGCCTGAATTCGCTCGTGAATTGCCGATTTCCGCTCATTAACATATTTTTTGAGCGGAAATCGGCGGGAACGCCCCCGGCGCCATTTTTAAGTTGAAGTAACGATGCGATGGCGAAACTCAGTTACGCTGATCGCATCGGAGCTTCAACCCGGCGTTTCTTGTTTTCTGGTTACAGAAAACAAAAACGCCGGCTCAAAGTCACAGTTAGGCTGGCGGATCACTGGATCCGCCAGCCTAACTGTTCCTGAATCTGGCCCAAAATGTTCAAATAATTCAAATGTGACACTGCATAACTTATACTTCTATAGTGTGTGCTAATTATCATCAACTAATATTCCAAACTGAGATATAACCTATACAGTATATAATACACATTAACCAAGTTATGATGCAGTGATACTACAATGTTCATCAAACAATATGACATTTAAATAAAAGTTCTCAGTGTCCAAATGAATAAAATAAATTCTTGTTATCTTCCACCTCTGGGCATCCAACAAAATCAAATGCGCTGTGAATTCCACCACACCATTCAGCTATGCGCTCTATGCAAACTAAAGCTCAGAGAAACCCTTCCCGCCTCCCTTAGGTTGCGTACACATAATCGGTTAAACCGATGAGAACGGTCTGATGTAGGTGCCATCAATTATTTATCCATCGGTTAAAAAAAAGCAAACTTGTTTTAAATTTAACCAATGGATACCTAACCGATAGCAAAAAACGATCGTTTGTAGGCATGACCATCGGTTAAAAATCCACGCATGCTCAGAATCAAGTTGACGCATTCTTGGAAGCATTGAACTTCATTTTTTTCAGCACGTAGTTGTGTTTTACGTCACTGCGTTCTGACACAATCGTTTTTTTAACCGATGGTGTGTAGGCACGACTGACCATTAGTCAGCTTCATCGGTTAACTGATGAAAACGGTCCATCAGACCGTTCTCATCGGATGGACCAATCGTGTGTACAGGACATTATAGCCTCTATGGGGCATTGTATAACAATTGGACCAAGAAAATAAAACATTTTCCAAATCCGAATATATGCATAACTGCTCAAAGATAGTCTCATTCAATGCTATCAAAAGCCTTATGGGCATCAAGGAACAGTACTGCTCGGTTAGCTGGGTTATCTGCTGGAGACTGTATATTAAGAAAAAGTCTGCTTAGTTTAATACTGTAGACTTTTGAGGCATGGACCATGATTGGTCTGAATGGATAATGGTGGAAATAACCTTATTTGGTCTAATGCCACGTACACACGACCGTTTTCATGATGAGAAAAATGCTATTTTTTTTAATTGGTCATTAAAGAGGACCGTGAAAAATGGGCATTAAAAATTTAGAACATGCTCTATTTTTTCTTGTCGTTTTTTATGCTGTGAAAAATGGTCGTGTGTAGGCTTTACCGACGAGAAAAAAACATAGACATAGGGAGGCAGTGGCCTTCCCTCACTTCATTAAATACTGTCAACAATCTAGGTAATATACAGTCAGCATATTGTTTATATACTTCGATGGGTAAACCATCTTCTTTCTCAGCCTTAGAATTGGGAAACAAGCTGGTTGCCATCTGCAGTTCCTCCAAAGTCAGGGGAGTATTCAACTGCCTTCTGGAGGAAGTAGACGTGCTGGGCAATCGAATATTGCCACGAGAGTCATTCAATGATTCTATTGAATACGTTTGTTTGGACTTGTATAGGGAGGAATAATAGTCTACAAGTTCTGACATAAGCATATCTGGTGAGTTAGTCTCCCGTGGATATTTTTTGGGAATGTGCTATTTTTGCCAACAGGCGACCAGTGTCTTCACTCTCCTCATAAAAGGATAGCCTACTAAAAAACGTGTTTCTGCTCTGACACTGAAGCAGTGGTGCAACATAGTGCCTCCATGGGCTGATAGCCACATCTTCCTACGCTCATCAGTAGGACTATCAATGAATTCCACCTCCAAGTCATACACCAACTGTTCTATTCCTTCCCTCTGAGCACCTGTGTTTCGCTTCATAGCTTGAACCATTATAAAAAAGACCTCTCTAAGGAAGGCCTCAAAGGCCTCCAAGGTATCGTCTGCACTCTTGCTATCAGCATGAGTATGCCACATTTTTTTTTATTTGAGACACTATTTGCTCATGGGAAAAAAAGGTGTAACTGCTGTAGAAGGCTTTAACTTCCAGGTAGCCTTATCTAAGGTACAGGGAGGACATTCCTCCAATTGTATAATTAATGGGGAATGGTCAGAGATGCTTCTGAGGGCATAATGAATTTCAAGTATATAGCGGTCAGCAGTAAGTGATCATAGAACTATACGTGAAAATTAGGAATAAGTCTTGGAAAAATGGGAAACTGTTTTTCTCTTGAGTGCTTTGCATGCCATGGATCCATCCAACCCACTTAATTTATACATTTTTTTCAAGGCAGTACAATGAGTTCCACTCCCTGCAGTAGCAGGGGAGTGCTTGTCCAGATCAGGGTCTATATAGAAGTTGAGGTCCCCCATCACAAATAAGGGTACTTCAGGGTATCTCAGTTGATACCAGTTACGCATAGATTTTGCTTAGATCCGACTTGCGTAAGTCACTTACACCGTCGGATCTAAGTTGTAATGTTACGCTGGCCGTTAGGTGGCGTTCCCATCGATTTCAGCGTTGAATATGCAAATTAGTATGATACGCCGATTCCCAAACAAAGTTGTGCGCCTTCAACGTAGTTTGCGTACGCGTAAGGTTACCCCTGCTATATGAGGGGTAACCTTGCGTAGGTCCGGCGTAAGCCATGTTAAGTATGGGCGTCGGGACAGCGTCGTGTTTTTCCATCGTTTACGTCGTTTACGTAACTGGTCGCGAATAGGGCTGTACGTTAATTACGTTGCCGTCGAAATCAATGTATTTGCGCCGTACTATGGAGCATGCACAGTGGGCGATGTTTATGGCCGGCGCATGCGCAGTTCGCTCGGCGCGGGGACACGCTTAATTTACAGCAGGCCCCCCCTTCCCTATTTGAATTATGTGGCCTTACCCTGTCCCATTTACTTTGAGAATACAGCACTTGCCCGTAAAAAGTGCGGAGGCGTAGCATAAATGGGTTACGCTACGCTACACAAAAAAAGCGGAGATGTACGAGAATCTGGCCCCAAGTTCGTATTGTATGGAGGGAGAATGTACACAAATGCAAGAATACACTTCAAAGAATATAACCGGCATAGTAGAAACACATATCTCCCCTCATCATCCAACATACAATCAAGTTCCTCATAGTCCAAGGAGCTGTGTACACTCACACCTCTGGAATAGGTAGTGTTTCCCCCTAGGAAAAGAAGTCAAGGTTAAATGAGATTCTTGTACCATTGAACTAAATATTTTGCTGTTCACAAGCCAGCCTCAGGACAATTTCTCTATCTCTATGATTTAGCAACTGCGCCAGGAGTGGACGTGGTGGATGACCAGGTGGTAGTGGCCGAGGGGGAACTCTATGAGCCCTCTCCATAGCATATAAGGGTGTAAAGGCCTTCTTTCCAACAACATCTATCAGCCATTGCTCCACAAATTCAGCAGGATCATGGCACTCCACTTTTTCTGGTAGGCCCACTATATGCACGTTATTGTGCCTTAGATGATTTTCAAAGTCATCGGCCCGCATATCTGTAGCTTTGACTAGTTGGGCAGTAGAATGACCTCCAAATCTTTCTTGCAGGTTGTTAACCGAAGCAGTGCACTTGTTAACAGTCCTCAGGATTGCTGCCAAAGTCAGTTCTTCTCCCTCCTCCTCTCCAGTCTCCTCATCCTCCTCTACCTCAGCAGAGCAAATGCTATAATGGCGGCAGCTCCCTGATCTTCCTCTAAAACAGTGTTTTTCAACTCCAGTCCTCAAGGCACACCAACAGGTCAAGTTTTCAGGATTTCCCTCAGATGAAATGGCTGTCGTGATTACTAATAGTGTTGCTCAAGAATATTCGCATTGCGAATATTCGTTACGAATATTGCATATTTGAGTATTCGCGAATAACTCGAATATCGCGGTGAATATTTGCTATTGTGAATATTCGTATTTTTTCAAATTTATTTTTAAAACAGATCACATCCTAGTGATCTCCATCAACGTCTAAAAGCATTGCTGGTATGATTAGAGACCCTGGGCCGAGTAGCTGAGGCGATCCTTTTATGTTGCCGAATATTCGCAATGCGAATATTCGTATTACGAATATTCACGAATACTTTCTCTGCCCTTCTTTTGCATCAGAGCCAATCAGAGTTCTCCTACCACAGTTGTCAGAGGTTAGCAACCTCCATAGCAACCAATAGGAACCTGCCTGCACGACCATTATATAAGATCACTCCCAGCAGTATTTCAGTGCAGATTCACAAGGTGGCTAGAGAGAGTGGAGTGTTTCTGTGCGTTTTTCCTGTGTATTGTGATCTTAGAGCTTAGCATTGTGCTTCCTATAGTGCTTTCAGTTCTGAGTTTCCTGCTTCTAAAACCAAATGCTTTTTTCAAAGCAAAAGACCCAACAGCTTTTCTAAAAGCTCAGATTTGTGTTGTTTTGTCCAGGTTAGTGTAGCTTAGTGTTAGATAGATTTCTGTGTAGTTAGTGTACGTGTACATTTCTTTAAGGTAGCTTAGTTTAGTGTGTGTTTAGTCTCTGGCCCAGATTCACAGAGCAATTACGCCTGTCTAACTGGTGTTAGACAGGAGTAATTTCAAATTTCGCGCGCCGTATCACTAGTTTGAATCCTCAAACCATGATACGGCGGCTTCGGGCTTCGATCCGAGAGGCTTACGTCTTCGTAAGCCTTCGGATCTACGCTGCGATATTTTTGCGGCCGCTGGGAGGAGTTTGCGTCGTTTTCATGCGTCGGGGTATGCAAATTAGTTTTTACGGTGATCCACGAAGGTACGAGTGTCCCTCGCAATCGCCTACGTCATTTTTTGGCTACGTAGTGTTAGAGGAGCTTTTTGCTGGTCTAACAGTGCATAACCCATGTAAAGTATGGCCGTCGTTCCCGCGTCGATTTGAATTTTTTTTTATTTTTTTTTACGTAACTCGTTCGGGAATAGGAATGTACGTAAACGACGCTACTACGACGTGACGACGTGTTTTCGCGCAATGCACGGCGGGAAATTTGCGAACGGAGCATGCGCAGTTCGATCGCCGCGGGAACGCGCCTATTTTAAATGCTTCACGCCCCCTACTCGCGCAGATGGATTGCGACGGGAGAAATACACTACGCCGCCGTCGTTTACTGGACAAAATCTACCTGGATTCCACGTAGAGCCAGGTAAAAAACGGCGGCGTAGTGTATTTCTGATACTCTACGAGAATCTAATTCTCTGTGAATCTGCCCCTCTGTGTTTTGTGTATAAAAAAAAAAATGTAGCTTTAGTTTAGTCATATAAGTTTGTGTAAGTAGAGTTAGTGTTTAGTGCATATTAGTTTAGTAATCCAGGAAATGATCTCCGTTTTCACGTGTTGTTCGCGCGCATGCACAGACGAGAATTTCGCAATCAATTTCGCTTTCGCATTAGCGAAATTTTGCAAAAAATGTTTTTGATAAAATATCACGAATATTCGATATTAACAAATATTTCACAAATATTCTTCTATATATTCGTGAAATATTGCGAAATCGAATATGGCGTATTCCGCTCAACACTAATTACTAAGGCAGGGAAACTGATCAAATCACCTGTGCAAAATAATGGAAAGCCTGAAAACATGACCTGTTGGTGTGCCTTGAGGACTGGAGTTGAAAAACACTGCTCTAAAACATAATCAGTCTCTAAAGGGGCAGCATATTTAGACAGCTCTGTCAGCTTTTGTGCATAATATCTCATGGCTTTGGGAGGGACCCCAAGTCTGATCTATAGGGGGTTTAGGTGGAAAGGCCGCCATGACGATCCAGCCGTGGACCCTCTCCTTTGTTTCTATTGGTCATCATATGACTTTTGCCACTGAAAATCTGTCTTTGAGCTGCTGCAAGTGTCTTGGATCGCTCTGGAGCCAAAACAGGGAGTTTAAATTGCTTAAAACCGGATCACGTCAGGATGTAAGTCTGCTTGGCCATGCTTTGCCAGCACCCTCTTAGTTGATGCATTACTATATATGCTCCATAGTTGAGGAATTATATCATTTTGAGTTATGAACCACAGATGCCTTGATATATCTGTGTGGTTTCAAAATTATTTGCAAATGTATGCAACAAAAACCTTTGTTTTTAACCTGAGTAGCTGAAACAGTTTAGTTAGGTTTGTATACTGGTTATATTTATAGTGTGCTTGGAACTCCCTTTGCATTGTAATGTATCTTCCTGACCCGGCCTCTTGTGTTGGTGGAGGACTTTTGCTCACCTGCAAGACAAGTGTCACTCACATTTAGGTTTCCAGGAATAAAGGAATTTTTAAATTTATTTTAATGGACATTTATGTGCTGCATTTTCTTTTTTATATATTTTGCAATGTATATTGCCCTGCCCATGTGCACTTTTCAAATTTTTCCTATTTTTAAAACTGATCTGAGCAGGTGCTTTTGTTAGATAATTTTATAGATATTTTCATAGTATACAAGTCCAAAGTGGGTGAATATATTGTCTGTTATGTACACACAAGGCATGAAGTTGGTAAGAGATAATGCCAGGGATAAATATGAAGCCTCTGCGTCAACATTTGTATGTATAGGCTCCTCCATGGCCTGAATCAGTGGCGGCTGGTGCTCTAAACTAACACCCCACCCCCCTCCCATGGTGGTGACCCCCCCTGGGAGACAGAAGGATGGTGGCGATCACAGGCACAGCACACAGTTGCAGACACATCATATTGATGCCAGTGACACAATAACATTTACATGTTTCAGGCTGCTGCCTTGCCCGCTGTTGGAATCTTGCTTGGTCCTCTTTGTTGTTGTTCCATTTTAGGTCTGCACCAAACTACTAGTAGAGTAGAAAGGGAGTTTGCCCTCTTCTAGTGATCAGTTCTAATTCTACTAACACAGAATGAACAAACTCTCATTCTCATTCTGTCTTCTACCAGCCTTGGAATGCTTTTGTAGCTATGAGGGCAATGTAATATAGAGGCTATCTAGTCAACAGAGGTAGAAGCAGGGTGGCACAAAACAGTTGGCTTAGGAGGCATATCGTATAAACCTGGCCTTGGAAAGGCTGATTTCACCGTTATATGGCCTACTCATGGCAGACTCCTTTGACCACAAAGGAGCCTGGAAAGAATCTATACAATGACACTAAGGCTCCTTTCACACTTGTACGACTTGTCCTGCGACTTGGGACTGCAAAGTCGCATGACAAGTTGTACCCCATGATTTCTAGTGAGTACCACTCATATCTGTGCGGCTTCAAGTTGCAGCGTCTTCAAAGTAGTCCCTAACTACTTTGGTCCAACTTTGATGTGACTTGAGGTTCATGGATCTCAAGATTACACATACATTGTTTCAAATCGCGTCAAAGTCGGCGCTAAATTGTGGCACAACTTTCAGGTTGCACAAGTGTGAAAGGGGCCTAATAGAGAGAATCTGAAGGGCACAAGCACATCTACACACATACAAAAAATAATAAACTTATTTTTTGAAAGCTCAGCCTATACAATATCCTGTTGGTGATATAGATAAATTCATTATTTTATGCTGTCACTTTTGGGACTCACATCCAAACAGATTTTTCTGATTCTTGGTGAAATCAGGCAGTTAAAATCACTGCGTGCAAATGAGATATTACTTTATAAAATAAGAGGTCGCTTTATAAAATGTTATTTGTGGATGGTAATTGTCTATGCAAGGTTCACATTTTAAGTGTGGACCCTCTCCTTCTACTGCATACAACAAAAAATTTACTCCTGCTGGGGAAACAAAATAATTCATAATGTTCATCTTTGCAGTGATATTTGGGCTACTTAACATTTCATTGAGTTTCGCTGAAAGGACTATGATGTCACGCTTGTCTAGATGCACTGGGTGGAAGATGGGGAAAAGGTGAGTATTTCAACTTTTTCCTACCTCGGTTCTTTTGAAGTTGTATGCAGCATTTTAACAAGCAGGAGGGGACCAGATATAAAAAGAAGAGGACCATCTTATTTAGGTGCAAGCTCTGCTTTAAGTGTTAAGGATACATTTTAGGCGTTAGGTTAAATAAATGTTCTATTCAAACTAGAGTTCTCTTTTAACTCATAAGGATCTCATAATATAGTCCTATCCATTGTGAGAAAAGTGAATAAGTTACAGCCCTCATTCTAAACATTACATTGCAAATATCCTGTCATATTATCAGGGAGTGGAATCATTTCTAGCATGATACTATTACTAAAAAAATGAAGGCGGGTAATTTTAATTTTTTATTATTTTATTGGTTGAACTAGATGGACTTTTTTTTTCAACCTGACTAACTATGTAACTATTAAATACTGTGAGGTGGATCAATCGAAATTGATCATATTGTTTTCCTCTAAATATTTTTCTATTTACTAGTTATTATTTTTATATAACATAAATTAAAGTAGAATTGTAGTCAAACCATTTATTTTTTCATTTGGATAGAGTAAGGGAGGATTAAAACCCCTGTAAGGTTTATTATTGCCATCTTTGTCCCATTGGGGAGATTTAACTTTACTTCCCATCCCATAGCAAAAGAGGAAGTGGGAGCAAATCCACAAAAATTAAAGGAATTACTTGGGGACCCCCAGATGACCAGAACTAGTGTCCCCATTTGGAAGATTTTCCCTCTATTACTTTTCTGGGGACAACCCAAAATCTGGGATTTTCTTTTACTTTCACTTCAATGACAATGGTAAATAGGACAAATACAGTAGACAGGGGGAATCTTCCAAACAGTGACACAAACAGCAATAAAAACTGACATGTATTCTAATCCAACTCCCCTAAACCAAAGCCAAGAAGAACACTTTTGCCTTTAGTTATACTATAAAGAGCCATGGATTAACTTGGGCTTTATTTTTTTCATTTTTATTAATGGCAGTTAGAATGTGCTCTCCCTATCTTGCAGTTGGACACATAAGCCTAAATTTGTAAATTCTTGTGTTTATGCATGTGCACATTTGTTTGTTTGCCTATTATTTCTCCAGCAACATAATAATGGCTATTTTTGGTCTAGCTAGGTAGCTGTAGTTTGGGGAGAGACTATTATGGTGTATTTAGGCAATTATACCAAATCCTGTTGAAGATGACTGACTGGGACCAGTAGAAAATTCTTCTCTTCGATTTATAGCAAAAATTGCAAATTGCCTCACTTGACTTTTACTTGCTCTGTTACGCTTTTATAGAATTTATGTTCAGAAACTGAAATACTCTCAAACGCTTTTCAAAGCTGGCATAAAACTAATTTCTACAGTGTATCTCTGTGAGTTCTATAGCACCAAATTAATTTGACACTTACAATACAGCTTTGGAAAACCACTCACAGACATTCTTTAGTACAACACTCGATTTCTAAATGTAACCCTGTCAAGCTATGCCCGCATAATAATTGTTATAGTTATTACTCTGTATGTATACAGTAAGTAATCTCTTTCATGTATTTTTGTTATTCACTGACATCCATACAATCAACAGTGCGTAGTCCATAACTCTACCCTATTCCACTTAATGTTGGACTCTCCATCTTTCTAACTGCTGTTTTACTCTGGCTCTCTTGTGCATACTCTTGCTCTTCTAAGGAACTGAATGTGCAATTGATTTTCTTCAGTAAAAGAAGTTCTGGTTAAATAAAAATTCCTGGTCTGATTTTCTTTTTGAAAATAGAGAGAATATGGGCCAGATTCAGGTAGATGCGCGCATCTTTTCGCCAGCGTATCGCATCGCATACTAGCGAGTGAAGTACAGTATTCACCAAGCGCCTGTCCGTTACTTTGCGCCGGAGTAACAGAAATGCGCTGGCGTAACCCGACGCAAGTGGAAGTGGGTGTGATCATATGTAAATGATGGGCGGAGCCCAGCGCAGAGGCTTACGTTCAGCGCATCATCCACGGAGCATGCGCAGTGAGTGAGGCTCCACTCGCCCCCCTGTGCGCATGCTCACAACTTCGGTCGGCACCACTTCACGGGAAACGTCAGCGCAATGTGTTCCGTTGCGCGTATAAAAGCGCCAGCGGAAGCGCCATTCCGGCGCAAAAGTATTTCCGTTTCCTCCCACCCCAGGGAAGTTACTTTTGTTGTGTCATGTCTGCTCCCGCTCCCCCCAAAGAGAGGAGGAACCTCAATTTTAATGCCCAGGAGGTCTCAATTGTAATTTTGGCTATGGAGACCCACAACGATGTCCTCCATGGCAGGAAAAGCAGAAAGACCAGCCGGGAGAGGAAGCAGGCCATCCTGGAAAGCATTGCTGCCAGAGTTAATATTTTGGGGTACTCCACCCGGACTGCTGCCGATATTGGCAAGAAGATCAATGATCTGAGGCGCAAGGTCAGGGGCAAGGTGGCCACCATTAGGAGGCATGAGAGGGGCACGGGGGGTGGACCCCCATGTGCGGTCAGCCTGACCACGGAGGAGGAGGTGGTCGCCCGCTGCCTGGACAGGGAGCAGTTGGAGGGGGTCCTTGGATATGACTCCGTGGAGGAAGGCTCCAGGACAGGTAAATGATTTTTACCCCCTTTTTGGTGTGTTGCATGTGGGGGGGGAGGGTACATGTGCCAAGTGTGTGGGACCACCCAACAAGTGTCTGCTTTGTGTCATCCACAGATGACGGAGCTGGGCCATCATCTGTTGGCGGCCAGTCCACCCCATCCCCCCAACGGCATCCTGTGCCCGAGCCCATGGGTGGTGAAGAGACCGAGGTGGATGAGGAGAGTGCCCACACCTCACCTGCAGAGGTGGTTGAGGAGCAGCCTGTTGTGGCAGAGCAGGACATAATTTTATTTTTGGAAAAGTCCTCCTCTTCTGCAGGGCCCTCTGCAATACCCTCCCCCATCCTAGGAAGCCCCTCAAGGGCGACTCCATCCCCCCGGGGACAACCATCTCCTGGCCCCAGGAAGGCCACCCGTAAGACCAAGGGGGTATCTGATCTGGTCCAGGACCAGGTGGCGAGGGATCACGCCAGGCAGACGCAGCAAATGGTGGACATAGTTGGGCACCTGGACAGAGTGGCTGACAACCTGTGCTCCGTGGCCCAGATATCCAATGCAGTGCAGGATGTCAGCTGCAACTGCGCTGCAGTGGTGACCAGTCTGGGGGAGGTGCAGGGTGATATAAGGCACCTCACTGCAGCTGTCCAGGCAAACACTGCTGTCATCCGGGACCAGGGGAGGCAGAGTCGGCGGGCCCAACAATACCAGGTCACCCGGCAGCTCAGGATGCAGGCCCAGCAGCTAAGGATGCAGGCCCAGACCAACTCTTACCTCGGCCGGATAGCCATGGCCTTGGAGGGCATGCAGGCCACACCTGCCAGGAGTGGCTCATCCAGGGATCAGCCACCTCCAGATGCCCCCCCACCCCCACCCACTCCATCCAGGCAGCTGAGGAGCCAGAGAGGGGCCACCAGAAGGAGCCCCTGGCATCCCAGATGATTTTTTTTTTCTTAATGATCAGGACATGAGATTTTTATTTTATTCTTAATGCTCAGGTTATGAGCTTTTTTATTTGTGATTATGCTCAGGTTATGAGCTTTTTTATTTGTGATTATGCTCAGGATATGAGATATTTTTTTTTTGATACTGCACACGTTGCAGTGTGAATGGTGTGTGCATGTGAGGGGGTGGCACTCCTGCCAGTAAGGGGTGTCACCCTCGGCCGTGGTGGAGAAGTTATCCCCACGGCTGTGTGAATGACGTGTGAAAGGTGTATGAATGGACAGCGACATCATTGGGGCCTTGACGCTGGCGTTGCTGCTCCCAAGTCCTACATGTTGGACTTGGGCTAATCCAATGCGATGTGGATGTGGTGTGTGTGATCTAGGGACATCAGTGGTGTGCATGCGTGCATTGTCCGTGTGATCAATGTTTTTGTTTATTGTCCAAAGATGCCTACGGCGAGGACCCTCCTGACTGCTCTTCCATCAGCTGAATGGGTCTCCTCTGGCAGGGGGGGGCTGTCTGGTTGGGGGGTCAGGTCATCACGTATGTCAATCTGCAGGCCTTTTCTCATGGCAAAGTTGTGCAGAATGCAACATGCACCGATGATCTGACACACAAAGGTAGGGGAATACAATAAGGCCCCCCCAGACTTATCCAGGCAGCGGAAACGGGACTTCAGGAGCCCAAATGTTTGCTCCACCACTGCACGGGTTTTGATGTGTGCTTCATTGTATTTTCTCTCTCCTCTGGTTTGGGGGTTCCGGAAAGGAGTCATTAGATGGGGTCCCAGTGCATATGCAGAGTCACCTGTAAGGGAAAAGACAGGAGGATGTTAGTCATGCATGTGGCCCTTGTGATGTGTGCATCATGGGAGGGGATAGTCATGCCTGCCACCCATGTCACTCACCAACCAGCCAGCTGTCCCCGTACATGTTCTGTTCGAATTCCATTGGAATGGGGCTCTGATTGTATATGAAGCTGTCATGGCTGGATCCGGGGTGTTTGGCACGGACGTGTAACGGCTACGCCGTCACCATGAATAGGAGATGAAATGGTAATTTTTTTTTTTCTGGAGGATACTCAGATTAAACCACCTGGTTGCTCTATGATGTTAAACAGAGCTCATGGGTTATTTCATCACAACCTCCTGCGATATATCTCCTATTGATGGTGTGGTGCATCTACCATAGGTTATTTGAGAATCCTCGTAATACGTCTCAGTCTCTACAAATATATGGTATCGGCAATCAAGAATATATCATAGTATGCAATCCAGGATGAACAGTATTCTGAGTATACAGGCTTGATACAGTAAGCTGTGGATACTTGCGGTTTAGATGTGACCAGGTGTGCAGTTCCTTTCTGGAAAGTGGTTAGTAGCAGGTGCAGGATGCCTCTATGGTTCTGTAGATTGCCAGCTCTGTGGCCAAGCAGCAAGTCATAGATAGTAGCAGGGTCCGTGGTGTAGAACTTGGTGCTGTGAGCCTGGTGATCTCCTTAACAAGGTGAGGAACTGTGGGACTCAGGAGGAGGTCTTGGGTCTCAGATGGCGGCGAGCGTCAACTTTAATAACCAGACACTGAGCCGCCATGAGAGGAGGTTTAAATAGCCGGCCTGTCGCGGGACACACGCTGGGCGCGCTTCCGCGTTCCAGCGTGGAGCGCAGGATTCGACGGCGCGTCGGAAATGACGGAATCAGGATGCTGGACGGGGCGCAGGATTCGACGGCACGTCGAAAGTGTCGATGACAGGGTGTTGAATGGAGCGCAGCTGTCTACGGATGATACAGCTGCGCTCGTTCTGTACAAGGTAACGCCGATGGTGTTACATACTCCCCCCCTCAAGGGGGTCCCAAATATACACCCAGAAGGTGATGGTCGATCAGGGTATCTGCGGTGGAATTGATTAACGAGCCGGGGAGCATGAATGTCGGAGGAATCTACCCAGGAGTCATCAAGATGGCTGTAACCCTTCCAACGGATTAAATATTGCAGGGAAGATCTATGTCTCCTGGAATCCAGAATCTTCTGTACCTCATATTCAGTCTCACCGAGAACCTCAACAGGAGAAGGGGGTTGAGGGTCTCTGTTAGGGAACGGATTAGGAGTGAAAGGCTTAATAAGTGAGACATGGAAAGAAGAATGTATCTTCCAATCCGGAGGTAGAAGTAGTTTAACGGTATTGTTGTTGATGATATGTGAAATGGAGAATGGACCAGTGAATTGGCGACCGAGTTTTCTTGAAGGGATGTTAAGGCGTAAATTTCGAGTGGAGAGCCAAACCAAATCTCCTACTTTGTATTTAGGAGGTGGGGTTCTACGGGAGTCATAATACTTCTTCTGTCTTTGTTGGGCTGCAGAAAGATTAGAATGGAGTATTCCTAAGGTCCTTTTTAAGGTGGAGAGGTAATGTTCCACAGCGGGAACATTGTTAGGGAGAACGGAAACTGGAGCAGATCTGGGGTGGAACCCATAGTTTGCATAGAAAGGAGAAAATCCGGAGGAAGAACTGGAAGCGTTATTATACGCAAATTCGGCATGAGGAAGAAATTGATGCCAGTCGTCCTGTAGATGGGTGCAATAACAGCGTAAATACTGTTCCAGTGTTTGGTTTACTCGTTCTGTCTGTCCGTTCGTTTGAGGATGGTACGCAGTGGACATTCGATGATCAATTTGCAAGGTCTGGCAGAGGGCTCTCCAGAATCTGGAAATGAATTGAGTGCCTCTGTCAGAGATAATTTGGGAGGGCAACCCATGTAACTTAAGGACATTCTGAAGGAAGGCTTGTGCGGTTTCTAGAGCAGTTGGTAAATTTTTCAATGGGATAAAGTGAGCCATCTTTGTTAGTAAGTCTACTGTAACTAGAATTGTGTTGGCACCTTGAGACCTGGGGAGATCGACTATAAAATCCATAGAGACTACGTCCCAGGGTCTTTCAGGTATTGGAATCGAAGTAAGGAGACCATAGGGCGGCTTCCTGGAATGTTTGTTGGCAGCACATATTGTGCAGGAATTGACATAATCACTGACGGTCTATGAAAGCTTGGGCCACCAGTAATTTCTTTTAATTAGATGAATGGTCTTACTTATTCCTGGATGTCCTGCCACAGGAGCATCATGAAGTTGTTTGAGAAGTAGAGGTTGTAAGGTGGCGGGAACGTAAATCCTATTGTTGTAGGTAAATAACCCGTTAGGTTCTTTCTTGAGACCCTGGGGCATTAGGGGAACCTCGCTAGGGAGAGATTGGACCAGTAGGTCCCGGAAAGGAATAGATGCTCCAATAAATCGATCGGGTGGAATTATAGAAACGGGAGGTGTTTCAATTGTCTGGTTGTCATGCATACGTGACAACGAATCAGCCTTGACATTTTCAGTACCAGGACGATAGGAGATGTTGAAGTCGAACCTATCAAAGAATAAACTCCACCTGACTTGGCGGGCGGAAAGGGTTTTACAGGCCCTCAAATGCTGCAAATTGCGATGATCAGTGAGGATGGTAATGGGGTGTTTGGAACCTTCCAAGAGATGTCTCCAATTGCTCAGGGCATCCTTTATAGCAAGGAGTTCTTTTTCCCCAATGGGGTAATTCTTTTCGGCAGGTAATAATGTCATAGAGTAGAAAGCTACCGGATGTAGAGGTTCAGAAGTTGAAGCTTGTTGAGAGAGTACCGCTCCCAAAGCAAAATGTGACGCATCTACCTCTAATGTGAAGTGGTATAGAGGGTTAGGAAGTTGTAAGATTGGTGCGGAGGTGAAACTGAGCTTCAAAAGGTCAAAAGATTTCTGTGCCTGATCAGACCAGGAAAAAGGCGTCTTACTACTAGTGAGATTGTTCAGTGGTTTCACGATCGTAGAGAAATCCTTAATGAATTTTCTGTAGTAGTTGGAGAATCCGAGAAAACGTTGTAGAGCCTTCCTGGAATGGGGAACAGGCCAGGATAATATGCACTGTACCTTCGATGATTCCATCTGTATTCCGTTTGGGGTAATTAGATATCCCAGGAAAGAAATAATGCGCTGACTGAAAACACACTTTTCAAGTTTGGCATATAAAGAGTGTGTTCTCAATCTGGCCAAAACCCAGCGTACATGCTTGATGTGTTCTTCGGGAGAATCTGAATAGATTAAGATGTCATCCAAATAAATCACAACGCAAACGTCGAGCAAATCTCGGAAAATGTCGTTGATAAAGTATTGGAAAGTTGCAGGTGCGTTGCATAACCCAAAGGGCATTACGGTATACTCGTAGAGGCCATAGCGAGTTTTGAAAGCTGTTTTCCACTCATTACCAGATAGAATTCTTATAAGATTGTAGGCACCCCTCAGATCTAATTTAGTAAAGATTTTTGAGGTCTGGAGTCGTTCGATAAGTTCTGGAATTAATGGTAGTGGATATCTGTTCTTTATAGTAATGTTATTGAGTGCACGGTAGTCGATAATTGGTCGGAGTGAGCCGTCCTTCTTCTTTACGAAGAACATAGCTGCACTCGCTGGAGAGGTTGAAGGTCTGATAAAACCTTTTTTGAGGTTTTCGTCAATGTAATCCTTGAGGTGTACGAGTTCAGGTTGGGATAATGGATAAATCCGAGCAGTCGGAATCGGTGCATCAGCAATAAGGTCTATGGGGCAATCATAGATCCTGTGTGGGGGGAGCAAGTTTGCCTTGGTTTTGCTAAAAACGTCGGCGAAATCATGTAGATGAGGTGGAAGATCAGGAGGGTAGACTTCTGTGAAGGAGATAGAGCAATTAGGATAACAGTTCTCTTTACAGTAAGAGGATTGTAAGGTTAAGGAACTAGTAGACCATTGGAAAGTAGGCTGATGAAGACGTAACCAAGGTAGTCCGAGTATTATTGGAAATAGAGGTGTTTGGATGACGTCAAAAATGAGGCTCTCAGTATGACCTGGAGCACAAGTCACCCAAAGGGGTGAGGTTTGGAATGTGATTGGACCTGTGGGGGAACTGGAACCATCAATGAAAGTGAGTGACACAGGGGTATGCTTGAACACACAAGGTATTTTATTAGATTCTACAATCTTAGAGTCAATAAAGTTTCCACAGGCTCCAGTGTCGACCATTGCTTCAATGGAGAACGTTTTTTGATCCCACTGTAAGGTTAGAAGAATAATAATGTAACGGTTAGAAATACTTCCAGTGAAATTAAATTTGTTTCTGTGGTGATCTTTACCTTCTGAATTCCTCTTAAGAAGGGGACAGGTGGATACAACGTGGTCAGGAGCAGAACAGTACATACAGAGGTTTTGGTCTCTGCGGCGTTGTTTCTCCGCTGTGCTTAATGGACCTTTAATCGCACCAAGTTCCATCGGAAGCTCCTTGGGGGAAGATCTGGCTCTCCTGAAAGGTGAAGGGAAAAACGCATTGGCACGTTCAGCTCTTCTCTCTCGAATACGTCGATCTATGGTAATGGACAGTTGCATGAGATCCTCTAGGGATGGTGGAAGTTCTACACGTGCGATTTCGTCTTTCAAAGTTTCTGTCAGGCCTAGCCGAAATTGGTTCCTGAGTGCGATATCTGTCCACTGGGTCTCTCGGCACCAACATTTGAATTCAGAAATGTAGTCCTCCACTGGTCTTTTCCCCTGTTTGAGATTTCTGATGGAATTTTCAGCAGTCAACTGTTTATTGGGATCCTCATAAAGGAGGGACATTTCTGCGAGAAAAGTGTCCAGGGCTCCAAGGAGATCCCCGTGTTCTTCTAGATAGGCGTCGGCCCAAATTCTCGGTTCACCCCTGAGGTATGAGATGAGGGTGAGAATTCTAATCCTATCAGTATAGTAAGTACGGGGACGTAGCTCGAACATCAAGCGACAAGAGCTGATGAATTGCCGGAAAAGTTTCCTATCGCCAGAGAAAGGTTCTGGAGTACAGACCTTGGGTTCTGGTCTCTCTCTAACCTGAGCAAGGTTCTGCTGGCGGAGAGCTTCATTTTCTAGGCTGAATTCAGTTAAAGAATTAGTTAGGGTATCTACCCTTTGAGTGAGTCCCAGTAGATGATTCGCTAAATCAGCGGGATCCATCTAATATATATATAAGGTCTGGTTATTCTGTAACGGCTACGCCGTCACCATGAATAGGAGATGAAATGGTAATTATTTATTCTGGAGGATACTCAGATTAAACCACCTGGTTGCTCTATGATGTTAAACAGAGCTCATGGGTTATTTCATCACAACCTCCTGCGATATATCTCCTATTGATGGTGTGGTGCATCTACCATAGGTTATTTGAGAATCCTCGTAATACGTCTCAGTCTCTACAAATATATGGTATCGGCAATCAAGAATATATCATAGTATGCAATCCAGGATGAACAGTATTCTGAGTATACAGGCTTGATACAGTAAGCTGTGGATACTTGCGGTTTAGATGTGACCAGGTGTGCAGTTCCTTCCTGGAAAGTGGTTAGTAGCAGGTGCAGGATGCCTCTATGGTTCTGTAGATTGCCAGCTCTGTGGCCAAGCAGCAAGTCATAGATAGTAGCAGGGTCCGTGGTGTAGAACTTGGTGCTGTGAGCCTGGTGATCTCCTTAACAAGGTGAGGAACTGTGGGACTCAGGAGGAGGTCTTGGGTCTCAGATGGCGGCGAGCGTCAACTTTAATAACCAGACACTGAGCCGCCATGAGAGGAGGTTTAAATAGCCGGCCTGTCGCGGGACACACGCTGGGCGCGCTTCCGCGTTCCAGCGTGGAGCGCAGGATTCGACGGCGCGTCGGAAATGACGGAATCAGGATGCTGGACGGGGCGCAGGATTCGACGGCACGTCGAAAGTGTCGATGACAGGGTGTTGAATGGAGCGCAGCTGTCTACGGATGATACAGCTGCGCTCGTTCTGTACAAGGTAACGCCGATGGTGTTACAGGACGTGCCATATGAGGCGTTGGGCATCAGCTATCACCTGTACGTTGATGGAGTGCCAATGCTTCCGATTGCGGTATATGTGCTCTGTGGCACTGGGGGGCTGTAGGGCCACATGTGTGCAATCAATGGCCCCCACAGTGCGTGGGAATCTGGCAATGTTGTAGAAATCTGTCATTGCCTTCAGCCGCAGCTCCTCAGTGGTTGGTCTGATGAACTGGTTGGACATGCGTCTGAGGATTGCAGGGACAACCTGGTGCACACATCTGCTCATGGAGGACTGTGACATCCCAGCCACCACTCCACTTGTACGCTGGAATGATCCACTTGCAAGGAAATGGAGTGTTGCCAGGACCTTCACCAGTGGCTGCACTGCTTGTGAGCGGTGTGTCTTGCTGGTGATGTCACCCTGCAGGGTTGTGGTTAGTTCAAGTATTGCATCAGGGCTGAATCTGAAGAGGCGATACACCTCCTCATCCCTCATGCCAAAGAGGCTCATGCGCGTGCGGTATATCCTCTCACGTGCCTGCCTCCTCCGTACCGGGGGACCCGTTAGTAGTGCTAGGACCGCGACTGCCCCTGGCATGTTGGCACACAGAGGTGTTGTCCTTGCAAGTGTGGTTGTTCAGCTTGCTAGTTTCGTCGGTAACGCTGCTCCTGTAGCTGCTCTCCTGCTGACCTGTGGCCATCTGGAGTAAAGAGAAAGCAGCTATTTGTAGAAATAACTTTGCACCGGACGGACGAGATACGCGCGGCGCATGTAGCCAGCGTCTGGTGCTAATCCGTTCGCGAATCGGGAAATCTCCCTCATTTGCATATTTGCATGGCAAATCAATAGGCGCGACGGATGCGACGAGCGCAAATATGCGCTAACGATACTCTGGCGAGGGAAAGTTAAGCCGATCTGAAAAGGCCCGTTTTCTGGCGCATCTAGGTTGGTGGGTACGGCCACATAGATACAACGGCGCATCTTTACAGTTACGCGGCGCATATCGATTTACTCCAGCGCAAGTCTTGCTGAATCTGGCCCAATGTGTCTATAGTGTATATGTGACTTAGGGAGTGAAGTGTCAACCTTTAAGTTAACACTCTGGGTGATGAAGTGAATAAAGTAGAAATGTTGGTGGCTGGTGATGGAGTATCTGTAGGTGGGGGTGGCCTGGCACATAGTTCACCCTACCTAGTGGCTGGGTTCCTATGTTAGGGCCCACAGTGAAACTGAACACTCCTTGGGACTTGGCCTGGAACCATGGCATGCAAGGCCTCACAAAGAACGTGCAGTGCCTTTGGGCTGAACATGACAAAGTGTAGAGTGAGAAAATCTGGTGAAGAAAACTATCACTCAACACTATTCCCCTCAAAATGCCTCTGTAGTCAGTGCTAGCATAGGTGTCACTGGCAGGTTAAAGGATAATATCCTTCTGTATGTGGGGCCCCAGTGATGTAGTTTAGCCTTTGGCCAAACAGCACAATACAACCAGCATGTAGTTGCCCCATGCTAATGTGTTCCCACAACTACTCCCCTTAAAAACCTAATGTAATTGAACAAAAGTATTGCATTCTTCAATTAGCCTATATATCTTCTCTTTTCTCCTCCATTGAGGAAATTAAGTTTTTGGCCCATTGGCTGTTGCATGTCTGGCTCATCCCACTACTTGGCTGTCTCATTATCCAGTTTTATTAGAAGAATAATCTAGGGTTTGATAAAGCGGAACTTCTCTCTTAGTCAACATTGGTAGCTTTAGTAAATTGATAGAAAAATATTATATTTATTAGTATTAAAAAAAAATTTACTTTTATTTTGTTTTTCTTCAGTTACTTCCTGGTTTCCAGGTCTAGTCAAATTTTGTCATAGATCCCAGGAGTCTTCAGAGGGGAGGAGTGGTTTTCTCAGCTAAGCAAAACCTGCATGCCTGAGCTAAGGGCAGATGGATTCCAGAAATTCTAGGGGGTGTTTTTTTAAAGTGATTTCTCAGCAAAATAACACATGGAGACATGGGTGGATGCGTAAGTTTCTTTTGGATATACAGTTTCTGTATTCGGCCATGACATCATTACCTCTTCCAGTGGTCGAAACCGAGGCTTGGAACACAATGGAGATTAGGCGCCTCCTCCCTATATATAGAGGAAGTGACGACCAGTATACCACGCCCCTGATGACATTCCTCATTGGACAAAATGCGCAGGGTGGAGCCTGGGATCTCAGCCATCTTGTTGGTTGGAAATATAAGATGGTTTTTACCTTATTACATGCTCGTTTTTAACATGCAAACTGTTAAATGTTGAGTACTTTGAATTCTTATTGGAATACATTTATATTAGCTTCATATACTGCACAATGAGGAGTAATTTTCTCTTATTTAATGTATGAACCTGCGGATTTACTATATGTGAAGGCTATACAACATCTAGGTGACTTTGATGGAGATGTTACCATACTTTGGATCCACTATGCCCGTTTGACTACCTATAATCTAGTGGTCTACTGCTTGCGGTAAGAGGCCCGGTGTGTTGATGTTTGCTAGAGGATATCTTTTTTCACCTTAACCACTTAAGGACCGCCTACTGCACATTTACGTCGGCAGAATGGCACGGCTGGGCACATCACTGTATATATACGTTGATTTTAGTACCCAGCCGTAGCTCCAGGAACGGGACCGCGTGATTCGCGGACCCGATCGCCGCTGCAGTGCGGCGATCCGTCCCTGGAGCGGAAGAACGGGGAGAGCCGTGTGTAAACACGGCTTCCCCGTGCTTCTCTGTGGCCGTAGCATCGATCGCGTCATCCCTGTAATAGGGTGACGCGATCGATGACGTCACACCTACAGCCACACCCCCCTACAGTTGTAAACACAACACATAGGTCACACATCCCCTACAGCGCCACCTGTGGTTAACTCCCAAACTGCAACTGTCATTTCCACAGTAAACAATGCAATTTAAATGCATTTTTTGCTGTGAAAATGACAATTGTCCCAAAAATGTGTCAAAATTGTCCGAAGTGTCCGCCATAATGTCGCAGTCACGAAAAAAATCGCTGATCGCCGCTATTAGTATTAAAAAAAGGCCCGGTGTGTTGATGTTTGCTAGAGGATATCTTTTTTCACCTTAACCACTTAAGGACCGCCTACTGCACATTTACGTCGGCAGAATGGCACGGCTGGGCACATCACTGTATATATACGTTGATTTTAGTACCCAGCCGTAGCTCCAGGAACGGGACCGCGTAATTCGTGGACCCGATCGCCGCTGCAGTGCGGCGATCCGTCCCTGGAGCGGAAGAATGGGGAGAGCCGTGTGTAAACACGGCTTCCCCGTGCTTCTCTGTGGCCGTAGCATCGATCGCGTCATCCCTGTAATAGGGTGACGCGATCGATGACGTCACACCTACAGCCACACCCCCCTACAGTTGTAAACACAACACATAGGTCACACATCCCCTACAGTGCCACCTGTGGTTAACTCCCAAACTGCAACTGTCATTTCCACAGTAAACAATGCAATTTAAATGCATTTTTTGCTGTGAAAATGACAATTGTCCCAAAAATGTGTCAAAATTGTCCGAAGTGTCCGCCATAATGTCGCAGTCACGAAAAAAATCGCTGATCGCCGCTATTAGTATTAAAAAAAGGCCCGGTGTGTTGATGTTTGCTAGAGGATATCTTTTTTCACCTTAACCACTTAAGGACCGCCTACTGCACATTTATGTCGGCAGAATGGCACGGCTGGGCACATCACTGTATATATACGTTGATTTTAGTACCCAGCCGTAGCTCCAGGAACGGGACCGCGTGATTCGCGGACCCGATCGCCGCTGCAGTGCGACGATCCGTCCCTGGAGCGGAAGAACGGGGAGAGCCGTGTGTAAACACGGCTTCCCCGTGCTTCTCTGTGGCCGTAGCATCGATCGCGTCATCCCTGTAATAGGGTGACGCGATCGATGACGTCACACCTACAGCCACACCCCCCTACAGTTGTAAACACAACACATAGGTCACACATCCCCTACAGCGCCACCTGTGGTTAACTCCCAAACTGCAACTGTCATTTCCACAGTAAACAATGCAATTTAAATGCATTTTTTGCTGTGAAAATGACAATTGTCCCAAAAATGTGTCAAAATTGTCCGAAGTGTCCGCCATAATGTCGCAGTCACGAAAAAAATCGCTGATCGCCGCTATTAGTAGTAAAAAAAAAAAAATTAATAAAAATGCAATAAAACTATCCCTTATTTTGTAAACGCTATAAATTTTGCGAAAACCAACCGATAAACGCTTATTGCGATTTTTTTTACCAAAAATAGGGAGAAGAATACGTATCGGCCTAAACTGAGGAAAAAAAATGTTTTTTTATATATTTTTGGGGGATATTTATTATAGCAAAAAGTAAAAAATATTGAATTTTTTTTAAAATTGTCGCTCTATTTTTGTTTAAAGCTCTATTTGTGGGGAAAAAAGGACGCCAATTTTGTTTGGGAGCCACGTCGCACGACCGCGCAATTGTCAGTTAAAACGACGCAGTGCCGAATCGCAAAAAGGGGCAAGGTCCTTTACCTGCATTTTGTTCCGGGTCTTAAGTGGTTAATTTGTCCGATTTACACTCCGGATGGTTCTGAAAAGGAAATTTACTTTTCTTCCAACATTAGTGGACTTTTATTTACATTATATTTTTAGCACTGCATATATCTCTTTCTTTGGTTAGGGAAGTATTGAATTAGTAATATAATGATTGAAATTGACAATTTGGTTGAAATAAACAATAGGTATTTAGGTCCATTCAGTGCCTAGGCTGAGCATGGCTTTAAACTACTAGATGAATAGGTTCAAAGTTATGGGTCCAAACATTACTTAGATTAATTCAGCTCTTCACAGTAAAACCTATCCTTTTTGAAAGATTTGTGTTTTAATAAAGATGATGAACCTGAACTTTAGGTAACACACTATACAGTATGAATAATACACTATATATTATGATTGAAACACATATACATCTTATCAGTCAAAGGGATTTGTAAATTTCGCCAGACAACACAGCCAGAAGGAGATTCCATTCTCTCTGTTAGGCCGCGTACACACGATCGAATTTGTCCGCTGAAACTGGTACGACGGACCAGTTCAGCGGACAAATCCGATCGTGTGTATGGGCTAGCGGACACGTCTGACCGGCGGACAAATTTTAAAACATGCTTTAAAATTTGTCCGCCGGAGACATGTCCGTCGGATATGTCCGCTGGTCAGTACACTCACCAGCGGACATATCTTCCCGCACATGCGTCGAATGGATTTGACGCATGCGCGGAAGTATTTTTCTTCCTGGTGACGTGGCGGCGTCAACGTCACCGCCACGTCACCGTGCTGTCTGCCGGTGGGGATTTTGATCCGATGGTGTGTACACGCCATCGGACCAAAATCCGATGAGACATGTCCGCTCTAAACTGTCCTTTGGACAAGTTTGAGCAGACATATCTCATCGTGTGTACGCGGCCTTAGAGTTAAAGGGGTATTAAAGGTTAGTTTTAAAAAAAATGTCATATTTACCTCCACTGTGCAGTTCGTTTTCACAGAGTGGCCCCGATCGTCCTCTTCTACTGTCCTACGGAGGCTCTCACGGCTCCTTTCCTCAAGTGCTAACCCCCTCTGGGAAGCTCTCTCCCGAGGGGGTTACCTTGCGGGCGCACTCCTGTGTGATAAACTTGGCAGCCATAGCCATAAAGTGTATGACTCTGCCCAGCTTCCGGAGCGCAGCGTCATTAATTTGATTGACAGCAGCGGGAGCCAATGGTGTCAATCATCCACTGAAGAATCGACAAGAGCTGGATTACAGCAACGCAGGATTGCGCCCATGGAG
Source organism: Rana kukunoris (assembly GCA_029574335.1). NCBI lineage: Eukaryota > Metazoa > Chordata > Amphibia > Anura > Ranidae > Rana > Rana kukunoris. Next base: position 421,768,402 of record CM056052.1, on the reverse strand, counting down.
ATTCGGGCTTAGGTAAGTAAAACGGGAGCTCGGAGGGGCCGGTGACTGCAAGGTGTTTTTTTCACCTTAATACATAGGCCATTGCCTGAGAAATGTATGTTATGTTGCTGGAAAGTAGCTTCAATTAAAACAGTGATCAGACTTGGAAGCGACTTCCATTGAAATCAATGGTCACAAATCGCCTAGAAGTCTGATTGAAGTAGTTCAGGAACCTCTTCTAAAGTCGGAGTGACATGAGTAGTGTGTATTAACACCGCTCCCATTCACTTACATTGCTTTTCTAGACAGCGCGACTTGGGACGACTTGAGACGACTTCAAGTCGGATCCCAAGTCGCCCCAGTGTGAACCGACTCTTAAAAGCGATAAATCAAATTAACCACATGTTCTAATATGCACTGATTAGCAGGTGACAGTCTTTTTATAATATTTAAAGTAACTTCACTTTCGTTGAGAAGAAAAAAACATTCCCCTCTGGCTGATCTATGGACATAAAAGGATTTTAAGGAACTTTGTTGTAGATTCCTACCTTTTATTATTCTGGTAGAAATCACTTTATGTGTGTCCATGTGGGAAAGTGAATCTAATGGGAGTGGTTTCATAATTATCAATCAGCTGCTGCACCTGCAGGGCACTAATAAGAAAAGCTGCTGGGCCTGCATCCCTTGAAATAGGATTTCCTATTGGAAGTATCTCACCAAAAATTCAATTTTTTGCAGGGATGCCTGAAATCTTACTTCTAATTAAGGGCAGACTTCTGTCAAAATCCGTGAGCCAATCACACAAGCAGGAAATGATGTTTCTAAAGGTGGGGGGGGGGGGGCTTGTGTACACAACACCCCCAGATAGCCATATTGCATTTTACAGAAAATTACAGAGCTACAAATTGAAAAGGAAATGTAATTTTTATTAACACTCAATTACAATATGACTCGTTTACGCTATATTATTTGTTCTTTATTTATTTTCCCTACGAAAGTGAAGTTACCCTTTAAGCAATACAGTTATAAAGTAACTAAGATTTAGTAAAGTAAAGATAAAAATATACTTTTCATTGGAGCTCATTTAACATCAAATGTTTTCATTACAGTTCGATTGCTAATATTGCTACAGAGCATATATTGTTTTATGTGAATTTTTTCTTGATTGCAGTCACATGAGTACTGCTTTGTTCTTATGTGTTTGCAGTTCAATGACACTTTGCATTATGGGTTCTAGAAAAGCAAGTATGATACTGGCATCATGTGAGATTGCATGTGACATTCTTTGCTGTGTTTGAATTATCTGCTTGTGAAATAAAAAACATGTGATTTACTGTATATTCTTATGTATTATCCACTACATACAGGGAAATACAGGAACTGCCATTGCTGACCTTCTTCTAAGAATTATAGCTATACCCATGCTGTTCAATATTTTAGAGTATAGATGAACTCTAAATCTGTTTCTCAGTATCTTTAGCAATTTTACAATTTTCTTAAGCAATGCATTTTTTTTTTTTATAATCTGTTACAAACCTTCTTGTCTAGAGCACAGGTAGCTCTAGAATTGTCAGCCTGCCATGCATGTTCCTTCTGTTTGCTGTTGTACTGCCTAAATGATAGATCTGACAGCCATGAACCTGGAAGAGCATAGAGCAGATCCCTTCTGGTTTCAGTTACTGCAAAGGGGATCAAAGGGACCCCTTACAATTTACCATCCTGAGATAAAGCTACTCTGCTTTAGTTTGGAGCCTAAGATCACAAAAAATCATCCCAGAATGGTGACCACATTATTATGGGAAGGGTTGGCAAGTTGGAGGGCTGTAAAAGATACTGGAGGCTACAGTGAAGCTTAGAAAGATTTCAAAACAAGTTTGTGGCTGATAATGTAGCCATGAGGTTGTTTTAAGACAAATTACTATTTATTAGGACCATCTAGAACTTATTATGTAGAACCTAGCTCTGATTCTGTGTCCATAAGGGGCCTTTCACATTGGAGGCAGGGGGAAGAGTCAGACATCTGAGCAATGAACCCCCCGCCGACATATGTTTCGTATCTGTGTACGCCCCCCTGATGACGTACACAGATAGGAAACATATGTCGGCGGCGAGGTCTGGCATACTCTGTAAACAGCTGATCCTCTAGTGCCCTGTTCCTGCCCGACACAACACTTCAATCAGCATCCATCGGTTTGTACTGTGCGCGCAAGCGGGTCCCCGGTGAGAACCTAACATTGTGCTGTCAGTCCCAGTGCCAGGCAGGCACGTCACAAAGTAAGAGGCCACTCGGCTGTTTGTTTGTGCATTTTAATTTTTTTAAATAAAGATAAAGCACTATGGGCTTTCCCCATATTCTCTTTGTTTTATTATGAGTGCTACGGTTCCAAGATCCTGCTGCATCTGAATCCAGGGTTTGCCTCCAGTGAAACAGACACTTATCCTGTTCAGCTCGCATGACCTGCTTTTAATTAAGAGGTCTTTATCTGTGGTAAGCGCATATTAAATCTCCAGCACGTTTTGGTGATACTAAGAATTTCCATGGTGAAAGGCTAATAGCACGTCTGTGATCAGATACCCTGCATTCCTGCACATCTATCTTCATCTCAGTTTTGCATTGGACTTTACAACACTATTCTAATACATTAATATTTTGTGTAGGACATATTTTCCACTGTCCTATGATTGTAATGGTTGTTACCTTCTATTAATTCACGTTAAAGATCACTTCTTTTTTGTATGCACAGTATTTTTATATTGGTTATATTGTGTTCACAAGTCAGTTTTTTTCAAGTTGTTTTTTTTTCAGTTTGATTGATTGCAAGATTGATTGATACTTTGCACCTTTGTAAATGTCATTATGGATTGTTGCTAATTTGGCATCCCTATGATGCATCTATCCACATCCTTAATTGGGTTTTTCTTCTTTACCAATAGATAAGGTATTACCTTTCTTAGCGCCCTCATCCACTCTATATCCACTTTATACAGTCACCACTGTTTACACTGAGGAGCAGCTGTTTGCTACGTTGTTTTTGCCCAACGCAGTAAAATTTTTGTCTCTTAGAGAGACACACTTTATTAATATATTAATTTATTCCTTTAATTTTGGCGCGGAAACCACTTCACTTAACAAAAAAGTATTGGCAGCAAAAAAATGGTGTGGGGTTCCTGCCCAAATCCATACCAGACTCTTATCCGAGCATGAACCCTGGCAAATCAGGAAAGGGACTGGGCACCCCCTGTAGCTGGCCAGCTAGAACCTGTGCTAGGTAGCTAATATATAACCTACATGTATACAGCTAAACCTGCTAAGAACCTAATGTAGAGCACATGTTTATATGTGAGAGACAAAAGCAGAGTTATTCACTGTGATTTTGTGCTTGGATGTCATATAACAGTTGTATGTTGTGTTCACAGAAGGAAAAGAAAAAATATGCCTTTAAGAGTCATTTGTTTGTATGGCAGCAGGGGTAAGGAATAACACAGTTCAATTCATGCCAGCAAGCATAGAGTTAAGCTTTTGTGACTCATTGGTAGCCTTGCCCAATCACAGCTAATCTCACATTGAGCAGAGTCTTGACCAGTCACAGCCAGCTTTACAAACACTCTGTCTGGGAGGTTCCTAATACTCCATGTGCTGCTAGATTATTCCACCACAGAGACACAGAGCCACATGGAGACAGAGACAGAGAGCAGACACACAAGGCCAGAGTCTTGTTTTATGGAATTCAGGGGCTAAAAATAGGTATGTGGCACAGTTATATATTGTCAGGTTTAGTGTCAGGCTAGGAGCAGACAACAGTTCAGGTGTGCTAATATGCCTATAGTTCAATAACAAGAGCACATACCATGAGCAGGTCTTGAGAAGCAGGTCAGTGCTGGGACTTGTAGTTCACGACGGATGCAGGGTTGAGACGAGCGGGACAGCTGGCACTTGTAGTTCACTGCTGAAGTAGGTGTTATGATGAGCAGGAAAGCTGGAACTTGTAGTTCGCCGCAGGTGTGGATGTTGGTGGTGTTGCTGGTGCTAGTAGTGCACCGGTGCAATGGATGTTGCTTACAGGAGTCAGGCAAAGCATGGTCTAGGCAAGCCGGGTCATGAACGGATGGATCAGAGTTCGAAAGGTACCAAATCGGAAGCAACAAGCAGGGTCAAACAAGCCGGGTCATACACAAAGTTTACAGATAAACAGGTCAGGCTGGATCACACAAGGCAAGCAGAGTAACTCTATCACGAGCACTGATTGGGTGAAAACACAGGTGTTTTAAAGGAGAGCTGGCCAATCAGTATTTCGCAGCCAAGGTTGTGTCAGGTGAGTGCGCTGGGTCCTAGAGGGATCCAGTACTGACAGTACCCCCCCCTTCTCGAGGGGTTGCTCCTGCACCCCCAGGCTTACTTGGATATCGAAGATGGAACTTCTTTTTAAGGCGATCAGCGTGGAGATCGCGAGCTGGGATCCAGGATCGATCCTCTGGGCCAAAACCTTTCCAATGAACAAGATATTGTAAGGAATTGCGTACTCGTCTGGAGTCAAGAATATATGCCACTTCATATTCCTGGCTATCCGACACATCTACAGGTTCTGGTTCATTTACTTGGAGACTAGAATGAACATGTTTCAACAAAGAGACATGGAAGACATTAGGAATGCACATGGACGGGGGGAATTTTAATCTATAGGACACAGGATTAACAATCTCCGAAATCTCATAGGGCCCGATGAATTTTGGGCCAAGTTTTTTGGATGGAACATGCAGGGACAGATTCTTGGATGATAGCCACACTTTGTCACCAACTTTATATCCAGGGGCCTTTGAGCGCCTCTTATCAGCCGTTTTCTTAAAAGCCTGCACCGAACGAGAAATAGCACGATTGACGTCAGACCAGATTTTGGAGAAATTTTCAATCGTGGTGTTAGCATCTGGAACATCAGAGGGTGGAAGATCAAAGGAGCACACACGAGGATGCAACCCGTAAACACAGAAGAAGGGAGAGGTCCCTGTAGAAGAGCTGGCACAATTATTAAAGGCAAACTCTGCCCATGGAAGGATGTTGACCCACTCCACCTCATCATTGGCCATCAGACAACGTACCATCTTCTCTAGAGTCTGATTAGTTCTTTCTGTTTGGCCATTAGTCTCGGGATGATAGGCTGAAGAATATGATAACTTAATCCCTAGCTGAGAACAAAAGGGCCTTCCAAAACTGGGCTATAAACTGAGAGCCACGGTCTGAGACAATGTTAATTGGTGCCCCATGGAGCCTGAAAACATGTTTAATGAATAAAGATGCCAGATCTCTAGCAGACAGCAGTTTCGGAAGTGGAACAAAGTGGGACATCTTACTGAACCTGTCTACCACCACCCAGATCGTGGAACATCCCTGGGACGGAGGCAAGTCAGTGATAAAGTCCATAGATAAATGGGTCCAGGGACAAGTAGGTATAGGTAGAGGATGTAGAAGACCAGAGGGCTTAGAGGTACTTCCCTTGCTTCTGGCACAAACCTCACAAGCCTGGACAAAGGCTAACACATCCTGCCTAATCGATGGCCACCAGAGGTTGCGAGAGATAATCTCATAAGTTTGTCTAAACCCTGGATGCGCTGCAGGCTTTGATGCATGTACCTGCTGCAAAACCTGCAAACGAAGAGCCAAGGGCACAAAAAGCATACCAGAGGGAGTGGAGGGAGGGGCTTCAGCCTGTGCAGGTAACAAGGCCTCAGAGATGTCAGTCTGGGTGAAGGCCAAAATCCAGTCCTCAGAGATAATGGATTGTGGAGGAAGCGGAGGTGGGGATTCTGATAAAAAACTGCAAGACAAGGCATCGGCCTTAACATTTTTTGGCCCTGGTAAATAAGAAATTGTAAAGTCAAATCTGGAGAAGAACAATGACCACCTGGCTTGACGTGAGTTCAGTCTTTTAGCAGAACGGATGTATTCAAGGTTTTTGTGGTCAGTCAGAACTATGAATGGATAGCGAGCTCCCTCCAGCCAATGTCTCCATTCCTCCAAAGCTAGCTTTATGGCTAACAGTTCTCTGTTGCCTATATCATAGTTGCGCTCTGCTGGGGAATATTTACGGGACAGGAAGGCACAGGGGTGGATGGCAGCAGTTACAGGGTCCTTTTGTGACAGAAGCGCCCCCACCCCTACTTCGGATGCATCTACCTCCACAATAAAAGGCAGCTCAGGAACAGGATGGCGTAGAATTGGTGCAGAGGTAAAGGCTTTCTTCAACTGAGTGAAGGCTGTCTGGGCTTCAGTAGTCCATTTAAACTTAGCCTGAGACTTCCTGGTGAGAGAGGTGATGGGATGTGCAATGGTGGCAAAATTCTTAATGAATTTCCGATAGAAATTTGCAAAGCCCAGGAAGCGCTCAACTGCTTTCAGGTCTGAAGGTGATGCCCAGTCTAGAATGGCCTGAATCTTGGCTGGATCCATGGTTAGGCCTGTGTCAGAGTTTAGGTAGCCCAGGAAAGGTACTTGTTTGACATGAAATTAACATTTTTCAGGCTTAACAAAAAGGGAATGAGCCTTTAATCGGGCCAACACTGAGCGGACGTGCCTCTGATGCGTTTCAAGATTGGGAGAAAATATTAAAATATCATCCAAGTATACAAGCATGAAGCGACCCAACAGGTCACGGAAAATGTCATTCATAAAGTTTTGAAAGACAGCTGGTGCATTCCTGAGACCGAAAGGCATGACAAGACATTCGTAGTGGCCATCCTTGGTGTTAAAGGCTGTCTTCCACTCATCTCCTTCACGGATGCGCACTAGATTATAGGCTCCCCTTAGGTCTAGTTTGGAGAAAATCTTTGCTCCCTGGATTTGGGAGAACAACTCTGTGATGAGAGGGAGAGGGTACTGATTGGGAACAGTTATTTTATTTAGACCTCTGTAGTCAACACTAAGGCCTCGTACACACGATCGGACATATCCGATGAAAACGGTCCGCGGACCATTTCCATCGGATATGTCCGATCTGGAGTTTGATCCAATGGCGTGTACACACCATCGGATCAAATTCCCCGCCGGCGGGCGGCGCGGTGACGTGTCGGTGGCGCGGCGGTGACGTTGACGCCGCCATGTCACCGCACCAGGAAGTAAAACACTTCCGCGCATGCGCCGAATCCATTCGGCGGCGGCGGTGCGGGACGACATGTCTGCTGGTAAGTGTACTAACCAGCAGACATGTCGGGCGGACAGATTCCCACCGGATAGATTTCAAAGCATGCTTTGAAATCTGTCGGGTGGACAAATCTGTCCGCTAGCCCATACACACGATCGGAGATGTCTGCTGAAACGGTCCATCGGACCGTTTTCAGCGGACATATCCCCTCGTGTGTACGAGGCCAAAGTCTTAGACCCCCGTCCTTCTTTGGGACAAAGAAGCAACCTGCGCCTGCGGGAGAAGTAGAGGGACGGATGAAACTTTTAGCTAGGTTTTCCTGGATGTATTCTTGCAAAGCAAGGTTCTCTGGTTCGGACAATGGAAAGACTCTCCCTCGCGGAGGTGTAGTGTCAGGCAAAAGGTCAATGGGACAGTCATAACTGCGATGAGGTGGTAAGGTGTCAGCACTCCCTTTAGAAAACACATCCTGAAAGTCCTTATAACAAAGCGGAATCTGTTCCATTCCCACTTGACAAGTAGCAAGTCGAACAGGGTGCTGGATGCAACTTTCTTTACACTGATTGGACCAAGCCAGAATATTTCCTGTTCGCCAGTCAATTACAGGATTGTGCTTCTGAAGCCAAGGAAGGCCTAGGATCAAAGGAGTGGATGGAGAGTCAATAACAAGACATGAAATCTTCTCCCAGTGCAGGGCCCCCAATTGTAACTGGAAGGGATTGGTGGACTCAAGCACAAGGTCTTGTGAGAGAGGCCGGTTATCCACAGAAATTAGGCGGACTGGGCAATCTAGCGTATGAGTTTCTAGGGACAAGGAGGTAATCAGAGTCTTATCAACAAAATTCTCGAAAGCTCCAGAATCTACCAAGGCCAGCAGTTCATGAGTACCTGTCCCAAAGTGAATAACACTGGGTAGAAGTATACGACTGTCCCCCTGGGGAGATGAAAGCAGACCTAAGGTGACCTCCCCATAATCACCTAGGTCCTGGAGTTTCCCGGACGTGTAGGGCATGAACGGAGCATGTGACCCCTGAGGCCACAATACAGGCAAAGTCCCATATTACGCCAGCGTGTGTGTTCCTGGGCAGATAGCCGGGTGGAGCCTAACTGCATAGGTTGTTCCACTGAACTGGCACTGGAGGTGGGATGGTCAGGTGGTAAGGGAGGTATACAGTTTGCCACAGCCATATTTTTTTCTCTCCCCCTCTCTCGCTGACGGCGATCAATTCTAATGGCTAGACACATAGCTTCCTCCAGTGAGGCTGGATAGGAGAAGTTGACCAGAGCATCCTTAATTGCATCTGAAAGACCTATTCTGAACTGGCTGCGGAGAGCTGCATCATTCCAGCCAGATTCTGGGGCCCACCTGCGAAACTCTGAGCAGTACCTTTCAGCTGTGGTGGTTCCTTGCTCTAAGTTACGCAGGGTTGATTCTGCAGTAGCCATATGATCTGGATCATCGTACAGCAATCCAAGGGCTTCAAAGAAGGCATCTACAGTTAGCAGGGCTGGATGGTTTGGTTCAAGGTTAAAGGCCCAAGCCTGGGGGTCACCCTGTAGCAGAGAGATAATGATCTGAACTCTCTGAGTTTCAGAGCCAGAAGAGGATGGCCTTAATTTGAAATATAATTTGCAGCTGTTTTTAAAGTTGCAGAATCCCTTACGGTCGCCAGAAAAACGGTCAGGCAAAGGAATTTTCGGTTCAGATAAAGTTTTTGTAACAGTTGTAGTAGGGGATTGCACCTTGGTGAGCTCTGTGGCCATTTGCTAAACTTGATGGGATAAACGGCAAAGTTCTTGTGCAAACATCTGAGCCTGCTCAGAATCCATGATGGGTTTTCCCTTTTTATGTATGGCTCGTGATAATGTCAGGTTTAGTATCAGGCTAGGAGCAGACAACAGTTCAGGTGTGCTAATATGCCTATAGTTCAATAACAAGAGCACATACCATGAGCAGGTCTTGAGAAGCAGGTCAGTGCTGGGACTTGTAGTTCACCACGGATGCAGTATTGAGACGAGCGGGACAGCTGGCACTTGTAGTTCACTGCTGAAGTAGGTGTTGTGATGAGCAGGAAAGCTGGAACTTGTAGTTCACCGCAGGTGTGGATGTTGGTGGTGTTGCTGGTGCTAGTAGTGCACCGCTGCAATGGATGTTGCTTACAGGAGTCAGGCAAAGCGTGGTCTAGGCAAGCCGGGTCATAAACGGATGGATCAGAGTTTGAAAGGTACCAAATCGGAAGCAACAAGCAGGGTCAAACAAGCCGGGTCATACACAAAGTTTACAGATAAACAGGTCAGGCTGGATCACACAAGGCAAGCAGAGTAACTCTATCACGAGCACTGATTGGGTGAAAACACAGGTGTTTTAAAGGAGAGCTGGCCAATCAGTGTTTCGCAGCCAAGGCTGTGTCAGGTGAGTGCGCTGGGTCCTAGAGGGATCCAGTACTGACATATATGTTCTTATTGTAAATAGTGTGGTTAGAACTGTATACTGATCTAGTTGTGTGTTCACTTGTAGTTCCACCATACCTTCATATCATACCTTCAAACTAAACCGAACCGAACCGAACCGAACCATACCTCCTAACCTAATTCACAAACCAAACCCAACTAAGCTAACCCTGCAAAAGCAACCCTGCAAACCAAGTTGCAAACAACAGAGTTATACCCTTCAGAGAAATCAGAGAATGCTTTGATAACTTACAGAGAGAGAAAGAGAGAGAGTAAATACTGAAGAAAGAAATATGTCCACCATCTTATGTTAAAGGACAAGATTAACTATTTGAACCACCATTTTCTGTTATATTTATTCATCACATGTTTTTGTACATGGACTGTCTGCTGCAAAACAGCCGTATTATATATGAAGAAAAGTGAAGTTAATAAATAAGTTATTTTAAGCATTTGGTGTACTCTTTAAACCTACTGCTTCCATAGAACGGCGCTAGAGGAATTTCAGAGTTATAGACAGTCTTGTTGGACTGAAAAGTCAGAGATATCACAATTCTTCTAATGCCACAGCGCATGAGGCACTTCATAGTGCTGCGCCTGCCACACCCCCTCCTCCTGAACCATATCGGCTGTATGCCCCCCTCAACATGAGGGGGTTCTGCCGCAGACCCCCACAACCACAGCCCAGGTATGTGGGGGTCCCCAGATCCTGCCCCCATGTGAATCAGTATAGGGAAACATTGTACCCTACTCATTGACCCAAAAAGTGTCACATAGAAAAAAAACACAAACAGTTTTTGACAATTATTTTACTAAAAATCCCCAAAACCCCCAAATAATGTCCCCCCATGTAGATCCACTGTCAATCACATTGCCCGCCGGATCCCCCCCCCCCAAACTGACCAGACCAATTTTCAGCTTTCAGCGCTCTTACACTTTGAATGACAATTACTCAGTCATGCAACACTGTACCCAAATGATTTTTTTGTCCTTTTTTTCCCCCACAAATAGAGCTTTCTTTTGGTGGTATTTGATCACCTTTGCACTATTAATAAAAAAGACCGAAAATTTGGAAAAAAAAATGATTTTTTCTTAGTTTCTGTGATAAAATGTTGCAAATTATTAATTTTTCTTCATAAATTTTGGCCACAATTTATACTGCTACATGTCTTTGATAAAAATAACCCAAAGTTTTTGGAATTTTTTTTTGGTCTGTGTGAAAGTTTTAGAGTCTACAAACTATAGTGCAAATCATAAAAAAATATCACAACTGATCACACCTGATGTACTGAAGGCCTCTCTCATTTCTTGAGACCCTAACAAGCCAGGAAAGTACAAATGCCCACAGATGGCACTGATGAGGCGGCACAGATGGCACTGAGGCGGCACAGATGGCACTGAGATGGGTACTGATGAGATGGGCATTGATGTGCACCGAAGAGGCCTGTGTACTGGTGGAGACAAGTGGGCACTAATGAGGCGGCACAGGGGCACTAATGAGGCGGCACAGATGGCACTAATGAGGCGGCACAGATGGCACTAATGAAGCGGCACAGATGGCACTGAGATGGGTACTGATGAGATGGGTACTGATGTGCACTGATTGACTGCGGCACAGGTGGGCACTGATGAGGTGGCACAGGTGGGCACTGATGAGGTGGCACTGATGAGGTGGCACAGGTGGGCACTGATTGCAGATGTGCACTGAGGTGGCAGATGGGCACTGGGCACATGTGGTACTGGTGGCACAGGTGGGCACTGATGGGCACAGTGGTACTGGTGGGCACACGGTGGGCACGGTGGTACTGGGGGGCACAGGTGGGCATGGTGGTACTGGTGGGCACGGTGGTACTGGTGGGCACAGGTGGTACTGGTGGGCACACAGTGGTACTGGGGGGAGGGCAAAGGTGGTCCTGGGGGGGCACAGGTGGTCCTGGGGGGCACAGATGGTCCTGGGGGCACTGATTGGTCACTTTATTTTATTTTTTTTAAAACCGCTGCAGCTCCGTTTGCTCTCCCCTCCTCACACGCGCTGTCTGTGTGAGGAGCGGAGAGTCGGCAATGAGAGATGATCTCATATGTTTACATTTGAGATCATCTCTCATTGGCCGCACAGATCGCGCTGTAAATAGCCGCTGTGATTGGCTATTTACCGCGATCTGTGTTTGGCTGTGTCAAGGGACACGGCCAGCACAGCAGTTCCCCGCTGCGCGCTTGGCAACGCGCGCTGGGAACGCCAAAAGGGGCGGACGAGAAAACACGGCGGCTCAGAGAAGTAGAACCGCGCTGCGGCCGTACAAACTCGTACGGTCGTCAGCAAGTGGTTAAATAGGTAAAGGGCCGAGCCAACCGGTGATGTCCCCTGGTGGCCCCGGCCCCTTGTTACCCCAGCATGCACTGGGCAGTGATGGCACAACAGACCCTTATCTATTTATGAACTGTCAGACAGAGGAGTGGGCAGTCGGCTGTAAGCATTAAATGAGTGCAAAGCTTTTTTTCCTTTTTTATTTTGGAGTCCAGTGATGCAGCAGGCGGTGTGAATGAAGATGGATCTACATCGGGGGACATTATTTGTGGATTTTTAATAAAGTAAATTGCCAAAAACAGTGTTTGTTTGTCTTTTCTATGTGACACTTTTTTTGGGTGAATGAGTAGAGGTACAATTACTCAATTACATGGGGGGAGGGGGGAAAGGATCTGGGGACCCCCTTGTTAAAAGGGGCTTCCAGATTCTGATGATCTCCATGCCCACAGACCCCCACAACCACAGCCCAGGATTGTGGGGAAGAGGCCCATCAACATAGGGACAAGGTGCTTTGGGGTGAGGGGGCAGAGCCAAAGCACCCCCCCCATGTTGAGGGAATGTGGCCTGGTATGGTTCAGGAGGAGGGGTTGCTCGCTAGAGGGGTATGGGGGTCCCCTCCAAATCTATATCAGCCCCAAAGGGCCTGGAATGGATCTGGGGGGGGGGCACACCATTTTGTATACATTTTTTTTGCCGTCAATTCTTTTTTTTACATTCAACTGGGAAAAAAACTCCCACAAAATGCAAAATGCATGAAAACTGCATGCAAAAATGCAACCATATAGATGTGAACCTAGGCTAAGAACAACAGGGCCGCACTGCAAACCTTTGAGCCAAATGCATTGGAAAAAAAAAAAAAAAAACAGGCTACAGCTTTTCAGAGGATAGTAAGCATTACCGCTGGTGTGAAAGAGCCCTAAGCCGGTATCTCTTCTAGTTGTTTTATTACAATACCAATATATGTTTGTGGACCTGTTTATGATTCTTGTGGACCTGTTTATGACTCTTGTTGTGTCAGTGAGGTTCTAACTATTGTATCTCCCATTAGGAACCTGCACATTAGCAGTAAAATAGCAGATTTCTTGCCGATTGTGATAGTTTGTCTGTTTAAGCCAGCCATAGATGGTTAAATTTTATTTCCTGAAGCAACGGATTGCAGGAAAGAAAATCACTTAAAAGCAGGGCTCCCATGAAGATTGTTTATAGTGGCTTGTGAACCGAGTAGATTTAAACTAAGATGGTGTTTAAAAAAAAAAAAAACATTTCTCTTTCTTATATTATGATGTACACCTTATACCTGGAATAATGAGTGGTGGCAAGGATAAAGGTTCTATTTGGTACACAGAGAATCAAAAAAGGGAGTCAGAAAGTGATCAGAAACTTGCAGGAGGTTGAATGAGATAGGGAAGAAAGAACCTTGGCTTGATTCTTCACACAAATAATATGTTAATGTTCCTGGGTATGTCGCCTTTTAAAAAGCCTGGATAAACAAAAAAGGTTGTGGTGTTTTTCTCTATGTGAGAAGTGATCAAAAACTTAGTGTGAAAGCAGACCTTATCAGAAGAGAGTATGAGGATGCTAAGGCAATACAAGTGAAGTATCATATGGCTCATTTCAAAGATAAAAAGATCTATTCAAACTGGCACAAAGGAAACTGTGGGAGATTTTAACTACCTTGAAATTGATACTATCAAAGATATGGAGTCAGAATTCACCTCTTGAAAAGTATTATGGTTTTCTAATGCTATCACCCATAAAAAGTACAAACATAATGTAGGACAAAAATTGCACTTTATACAGTATATAGCAGTGAGCTATATCTTCATATAAAATATTTAAAACTTTGAAACAAACCCAATAAATGTTATGTGGACATACATCCATAAAATCAGTGCCTTTTTGTATAAGTAAGGTATTTTCACAAAATAATTTACGAACACCTTAACATATAGCCCAAGGTACATAGAAAATTAAGCATGGGTACCATGAATGAAGGTGCAGTTCAGTCCCTGTATATGAGACCTCTCAACTAAAAAAGTTGCCCATGGGACTTTTGTGAACATTCCTACATTTAATTCCTAACAGTTAGTTTTTTCGACTTAAAACAATTACAGTGACAATAACACTTTCTAGATGGAAGCTAAAAAATTGAGGAATAAGCTCCTGGCTAGAGGCTATTCAAAAAAAAAATCTGAGAAAGGCATATAATCATATTAGACATCAATGACTCTTTGCTTTTCTCCTGGAAAATCAGAGTAAAGGACAATACAGTTAGATTCATTACTCATTACAATACCCAACATTACAAAATTTGATACATTTTGCAGAAATAAAGGTATCGTCTTACTGATGATCCAGCAATCTCCAAATATGTTCCAAGTTGGCCTAATATAGAATTAAGACGTGCTCCCCCACTGAAAGACAAAGTAGTACGTAGTTACTTTTCTGGTTTGAGCTGTATGAGATCAAACTCCCTACAAGGCAACATTAAAGAGGAAGTAAAGTTTTACTTCCTCTTTATTTCCCTGCAAAGGTAAAGCATAATGGGCCACTATGCATTGCATAGTAACCCATTATGTATCACTTACCTGAAACCGCTGTCCCCTGTACAGAAAGCGTCCATTGTTCACATGCTGCTATTGATCCTCAATATTGTCTTAATTCACTTTTGTTCCTAGTGTTGGGACACACTCCACAAGATTCTAGAGGTGGTGACCAAGACAGGAGGGTCCCTGCAGAGAGAGATGAGATGGATTAATTCCCTGGGAGCCACCAATCCTCCCGGTAGGAATGAGTCCGCTTCATTTAAACTATTCTTACCTGTTGAATCTTTTGATTTTATTTAATTGTATATTTCATTGTATATTTCCTTTTCTAATTTCTTATGTTATTTTATGTCTTTTTGAGAGACTATGTCAGCTAGAAGATCGGATAATTTTGATATGATGATTAAACTTGTTTCAAAAATGTTCCCTTTTTTTTGCCCTTTTAGGTTCTTGGGGGTATGGCAACATGCCTGGGTTTCCGTTTATCTTCTGGAACGGCAATCCCCTTTCCCATCCACCTTCTGGCTTATGCTTTTCTTTTTTTTGGGAACTTCAGCTGTTGGCGTTGGCCAACACTGCTCTTGGCCATTTTTGGCCTTTTGCAGTGAAGGCAATCTGCGTCATGTGGTCCCTTCCACCTTCCATCGCAAACTTTCATGTACATGTTCATGCTCGGCTGCGTGACGTTGTGATGTCACGTGCGTGCGTTGCTCTGTCTGGCGCATTCCTATTATTCTCTGCCCTCATTAGCCACTTCTAGCTGTGCAGGCGCCGCTGGCGTGCCTTTTTTACCACTCCTGGCGCAGGCATGCCTGTCCTTTTAGCTGCCATTCCCCTGGCACATCTGAGTTAACTCACGGCTGCTTTGGCGGGGGGGTTTTCATTGGGGGTAACTTCCCTCCTCCCCCACATGACATTTGAGTGGGCGTTCATCACATGGGCAGGTGCACCTATATATGGTGGATCTTCCTCAATTATGGGAGCCTATGGTTACTTTTAGGTAAGACATGGGGCTATGCTTTATCTTTTCACTTTTTTTCTGTAGGCCATTCACTCTGATCTCATCACATTATTTGCATATTATCTTAATTTTCTTTTTTATTTTTTTATTTTTTTATTTATTCAAAGCAGAGTACAAACTGGCCCACATGGACCCCGGTCAACATTGAATCGTACATACATTGGCAGTAAGAAGGAGCAGGCAGTCATATACAAATACCTTCAATAACGTTAACACGCTCACGCCTCACGCCCCTTGTGTCTGGGACAGATGTGACCTTATCTGGAGTCCCCCGGGGGGTCAACCATGTCCCACTATAGTGGGCGTGCCCCTGAGCAACTAAAGTGTCGCCCCTGAGGACAAGGCAGGCCTACATCAGGGTCCGCCAGGTCCAGTTGACTCCGCATTTTCCATTTTGAGTCTAGAGCTAGAGAGAAAGGAGAGCTAGGAGGAAGGAGTGAGAGAGGGATAGAGTAGAGGGTGAAGATTGAGGGTTGGGAGGTAGGAGATGGCCGGGAACTGCTCCCGGACCGGAGGAGGGGGGGCAAGGGGGGGGTTGGGGACCCTGTTACTGGGGGGGGTTGCGGATGAGGGGTAGGGGAGGTGCCATCCCCGCCTGCGTCTGGGGCCTCGCCCCTAAGATTCCATCCCTCATCTGAGAACCTGAACGCGTTCCATAGTTGCCAGGTCTCTGTGTAAGTCTCTTCCCTCTGCTGGCTAGTGAGGATCAGGTCCTCCATCCGACTGATATCGTCCACCTTTCTGAGCCACTAAGCTACAGAAGGTGGGTGTGGGGATTTCCAGCACAGGGGGATACAGGCTCTTGCCGCGTCCAGAAGGTGACGCACTACCGAGTTCCTATAGGACTTGGCTGGAATAGTCGCCGCGTGTAGCAGGAAGAAGGCCGGTTCATTTTCTAGTACCCTGTCTGTAAATTTTTGAGTTATGCGTCGGACCTCCCCCAAAAGCCTTGTAGTCTACTGCATGACCAGAATATATGGAGTAGTGATCCCCTCTCCTCCTGGCAGCGCCAGCAACGATCTGATGTCTCTGGGAATAGTTTGTGAAGCAGCTCAGGGGTCCTGTACCATCGGGTGAGGATTTTGAAATTTGTCTCTTGTACCCTAGTGCTCAGGGAGGACTTATGAGTAAAGAGAAGTATATGTCGAACCATGCTGCTGGTGAATTGGCAGTTAAGGTGCCTTTCCCATTTGGCAAAAAAGGGGGGTACGTCTTCCTCTTTCGGTGTAATCAGGAGATTGTATGTTACGGATAGCGCATGGGGGAGTGGCCCGTCCGTCGCGCAAAGTACTTCAAATGTCGTGGGCGGGGGGGGCGCATTGTCCAGCGGTGCCAAGCTGCTCAGGAAATGGCTAAGCTGTCGGGCTCTCATATAGTCCAGGCCAAAGGGGCCAGTGGGGTCCATGAGGTCTGCAGCACTCTTCCATCTGTTCCCTGTACAGAAGTGCGATGCCTGAAATAATCCGGCTTCCCGCAGTTCAAGGAATCTCCTGTCCAGTAGCCCAGGGGCAAACAGGGGGTGTCCTATCACCGGCCTCATGGCCGAGTTATGCGACGAGAGACGGGAGTCAGTCAGCGATTGTGCGCAGATACGAGTGGTCGTACCTATGATGGGATGACGACGGACCTCGGGGGGCAGTGTGGTTTGACACCACGGGGTCCTGTGTAGCGGTATCGGACTTTGCGCTTGCTCGATTCGCATCCATAGCTTGGTGTCTGTATGTCGGCACCAGTCCAGGAGCCTGTTGAGGTGGGTCGCCCGGTAGTACGTGCGGATATCCGGCATCGCAATGCCTCCATGTAATTTCGGGCGCGTGAGCATACTCCAATTGAGTCGCGGGTGTTTCCCTGCCCACAAGAACCGGGTAAGGGTGGACTGTGTCTGTTTAAAAAAGGTGCCCGGGATAGTCACTGGAAGGGCCTGCATCAGGTACAGAAATTTAGGCAAGATCGACATCTTTAAAATGTTGCAGCGGCCTAGCCACGAGTGCAGGCCACTGTTCCACCGGTCCAAAAGTCTCTGCACTTCCTTTAGGAGGGGCGGGAAGTTTAGCTGAAACAGGCGGGAGAGGGCCGCCGGTATGTGTGTACCCAGGTATTTCAGGGCAGTGTCTGTCCATTTTAAGTTAAAGCTGGTTTTAAGTTTTACTAGACGGGCTGGAGTGACCCCCACCCCCATGGCTTCCAATTTAGAGAAATTTATTTTTAAGTTGGATAGTTGGCCGTATGTCTCAAATTCTTTCAGGAGGTTCTGCAGGGAGGAGAGGGGCTTTGTTAGCGTGAACAAGAGGTCGTCTGCATATGCAGATATCTTGTGTTGTGTCCCCCCCACCGACACCCCAGCGATCCCCGGGTTCCGGTGTACATGGCAAAGAAACGGTTCCAGGGTCAGGGCGAAGAGTAGGGGTGAGAGCGGGCACCCCTGTCGGGTCCCGTTAGAAATCGAAAATGGCTCAGACAACACTCCATTCGCCCTGACCCGGGCCGTTGGACTCGAGTACGCCGCCGTCACCCATTGCAACATCTGAGAATCCCAGGCCTATGTATTTCAGCGTCGCGAACAAGAACTCCCAGTTCACCCGGTCGACTGCCTTTTCGGCGTCCGTCCCTAATAGTACGCAGGGCGTCTTGTGTCTGGTGGCCACATGCAGTAGGTTAAGGACCTTGGTGGTGTTGTCCCTTGCCTCTCTGGCCGGCACAAATCCCACCTGATCCAAGTGAACCAGTTTAGGTATGTGTTGCTGTAATCTGGAGGCCAGGATCTTTGTGAATAGTTTTAAGTCTGTGTTGAGGAGAGATATCGGCCGATAACTCCCACATTGAGATGGGTCTTTTCCGTCTTTGGGTATTACCGAGATTTGTGCTTGAAGGGAAGCTTTATGGAATAGACGCCTGGTTTTTCGGGTATTGTAAAGTGTTACCATGTGTGGGCCAAGGGTGGAGAGAAGGGCTTTGTAATAATGCGTGGTCAGCCCGTCTGGACCAGGGGCTTTGCCCGGTTTCGAGCTTTTAAGTGCTAACTGCAGTTCAGCTAGGGTGATGGGCTCCTCCAGCTCCCGACGGGTCTCTTCCGACAGGACAGGCATACGTGATTGTTCAAGGTAGTCTAATGTGAGCTCCCCTTCTGGTGCAGGCGTCTGCAGATTGTACAGGGAGTTATAAAAGTCTCTGAATTCCTGCACTGTCAGTCCGGGTAGCGTAACAGCCTGTCCTGCCGGAGAAACCACCTGGGGGATGTACGTCGCCTGGCGTTGCGACTGCAGGGACTGTGCCAGGAGCCGGCCGCATTTATTCCCCCACTTGTACCCCTTCCTCCGACATACCTGTAATGCTGCCTTGGCTCTAGATTGTAAAATGTCAGTGATCTGTGTTCTGGTCACATCAAGCTTAATCCCCACCTGTCTCGTCGGAGTTGCCTTGTGTGTGGACTCTAGTGTTTGCAGTTTGGCCAGTCGCGCGGTCCGCTCTCGTTTCAGCCTGGCCCCTTGCTTAATAAGCACGCCCCTGATTACCGCCTTATGGGCCTCCCACACCAGGCCGGGATCACTCTCCGCTGTCGTATTAGTCCTGAAGTAGTGGCCGAGTTGAGTAATCACGTCCGCCAGCACTTATGGGTTCTGGATAGGCATGTGCATTTCGTTTCGTTCCGAATCGAAATTCGGACGAATTTTCCATTATTCGGACATTCGGATGCATACGAATTCCCGAATTGCTATATTAGCGAAATATTTTGACCGTTTTCGGAATTCGTTCGTTTTCGACCGAATTTCGAAAAAAAAATGGTCGAAATCGATTTTTTTTTTTTTTTCGAATTCCGAATCGAATACCCGCGGACTAAATTCGATCGAAATTCGAAAAAAAAAAAATATTTTCGGATTTAATTAGAAAAAAATTCTATTCGAAAAGAGACTATTTGTTTTCTAATCTGGTTGAAATATTTTTGATTTCGACCGTTTTTTTTCGAAATTCGGTCGAAAACGAACAAATTCGAAAAACGGTCGAAATATTTTCGATTTCGACCGGATTTTTCGAAATTCGGTCGAAAACGAACGAATTCCGAAAACGAATTCAACACATGTAACGAACCTAACTTAACGAAATGTATTAAATGACGAATTGAAACGAAACGGAACTAAACAAATTTTTCACTTTTGCACATGCCTAGTTCTGGAGTAGGCTGTCATTAAGTCTCCATACCGGGTGTTGGGACGTCTGAGTGTCAGCCAGGGCATACGTCAACATGATCGGAGCATGGTTAGACCATGTGATCGACCCGATGGACGTGTCTTTAATGGCGTGGAGTTGGCAGTGAGGGATTAGGAAGTAATCAATACGCGAGTACATCTGGTGGTGCTTAGAGAAAAAGGAGAAGTCTCGCTCTCCCGGGTGGAAAAGGCGCCATGCGTCTATCAGTTGCGCCGCGTGCAGCGTAGCGTCAATGCGTTTGTGTGCGTCCCGAGTAAGTGTCGACGAGCCCGAGGATGTGTCTTCCGTCGGGGATAGTGGTATGTTCAGGTCACCGCCCACCACGAGTTGCCCCTCCGAAAACTGCATTAGTTCCCCTATGCGTCGTTTAAGGAACATGTCCTGGTGTGAGTTGGGGGCATACAGATTCGCCAGGGTTATTTTCCTATCCCCCACCATACCCTTCAAGAATAGGAATCGTCCCTCACTGTCAGTCCGTACATCTATCAATTTCCAGGGGACCCTGGCTGAAATAAGGATACTGACACCTCTGGATTTGCTCTCCGTAAAAGCAGAGTGATAAGCCAGGGGGTAGCATCTGTTCTGAAGCAGAGGCATTTTATGGTCCTTGAAGTGTGTCTCCTGCAGCATGACAATGTCTGCCCTTGCGCAGCGCATGTCATGGAGCAGCATCCTCCTCTTTTCAGGTGTGTTTAGACCCTTTGCATTCAGTGAGAGGACACGGAGAAGATCCATGTCTGCTCTGCAGGTGGGAACCATCAGGGGGACGGCGGGATGCGGGGGGGGGGGTGAGTAGGTGAGGTAGGGGGGAATAGGTGGGGTAGGGAGGGGTGGGTGGGGGGGGGGGGAGAGGTCGAGAGGAGGTAGGGAGTTAGTTAGCGTAAGGAGGAGGAAAAGATTATAGAAAAGGAAAAGAAAAGAAAGGAGGCTACCACAAGAGTGTGTGCAGCCGAGAGGGAAACTAAGGTGCCTGAAAATGACAGTGGTACTCACCGGAACCTCAGAAAGTGGCCCCTGGATATGGAGCACCGTCCTACTTGGGGTGATGGGTGAACAGGGTCGAGGAGCAATTCCCGGCCCTCACCCACCCATCCTCGGCGAGTGTGTATATATAAAACTAGGAACACATACCGGCAACATATGTATTAATCAATCAAAAAGAAGCAAGGAAAGTACATTAGTTGTGCAAAAGTTAAAAGTAAAAGTGACAGCAGCAACTGTGCAAAAACCCCTTATAAACTCAAACATTTGGTAGCATTGGCATAAAAATAAAACAAAAAACATGTAACTTGGAAACCGGAGCAAAGAGCATCAAAAAGTATGACCATCAATACCCCCCCATGTCACCCCTATTCATCTGGGAACCCCAAAACCTGGTATCTGCTCTCCCACCGTCCCGTCCCCCCGCAGCCCACCCCCAGCACCAGGGACTCCAACATGAGGGGGGGGGCTCTCCATATCAAGCATTTGGGCCACCTGGGGGGCCCAGAGGGGGCCTTAAAGTGTCTGCAGGGGTGAGTACCCAGGCAGGAGACCAACAATATTCCCACCCCCCTCGAAAACGCCGCAGTAACCTGCCCGGCCGCGACATCTCGGGCCTAGAGGGGGCAGTTCTCTCCGAGCCAGGGGTTGTTCAGTAGTGGCCTCTGTAGCCCCCCTCTCCCCGGTCCGCTCGGGATAAATGTCTAGCAGTTTGGTTCAGTCAACAAGGCCAGGGCCCTCAGGCAAAAGGGAGCCGGGCGGGGGGGGGGGCGAGGCAGGGCCCAACATCAGTCCCCCCTCCAGGATGAGAATGCAAACTCCCAGGTAGGCCCGGAACTCTGGGGCACACAATCCAGCGGGGGGGGGGACATCAAGGGAAATAAATTCACAGACTACTCACATGACTCTCCGTACAGCCAGGTGGAACCCAGGGAGGGGGGGGTCGTCGGTCTACACGAGTGGTTCGTCTCTTGATGCTGATCGGTTCCTCCTCCGGCCCCTCTGCCGCCGGGGCGGCATGAGGCCGTGCTGAGCCGGCAGGCCGGGCCTGCCTGCGAAGCGTGGGAGCAGCTGCAGCCAATCCGGAATCGGGACGGGTTCAGCCCCCAGGAATTCAAAGAGAGCCGGAAGATCTGCTGTGGACTGTAGGTTGAAGGTGCCGGACCCTCCTCGGAAGGAGGCCGAAACCGGGAACCCCCAGCGGTATGTCATCCCCTTTTGCCTGGCGAGGTCCAGCACCGGTTTCAGGAAGGCTCTTCGGTGGAGTGTCGCCCACGATAGGTCAGGTAGGATCTTGATCCGCGCTTCTCCTCTTTCCACTGCCCCATGGTCCCATGCGCGTCGTAGGATGACCTCCTTCTGGGCGTAGCGGTGTAGTCTACACACTACGTCCCGTGGTCTCTGCGGGTCTGTAGGCCGCGGGCCCAAAGTTCTGTGCGCCTGTCAATCAGCACCTCAGCCTCCGGGTCTCCCAAAACCTCCCGGAAGATGGCTTGCACCGTCCCGTTCAGGTCCTCCGCTGCCATGTCCTCTGGTAGACCCCGGATGCTCAAATTATTGCGACGGCTCCGGTCTTCGAGCCCCTCCACGTGGAGCTGAAGGGAAGCCGCGGTCTCCCGATGTAGGTCCCTGGAGCTTTCCAACGCCGTCACCTGCGCCTCAAGGGATGTCACCGAAGTCTCTCCAGCCGAGACCCTCTCCGTCAGGTTGGTGACCTCCCCCCGCACTTCTTGTATGTCCCTCCGGTGCGTCTCCTCTAGTCGGAGGATAAGGGCCTTAATGTCCGTGCGCGTCGGGAGGGCTTGCAGTAGGGCCCGTATATCCCGGTCCAGCATGGGTGCCTCAGAGTGGTCAGTGTCCTCCATATTAGCCCGACCAGGGGTATGCTCTGGCCCGGGGGGTCCCAGGCTGGGGTCAGGTGCCGCAGATAGCCGGGCTCCGGTCCGGGGAGTCCGGGCCTGCTGCTGAGCTCCACGTGGTGTACCCCGCGGCGCTATGGCTCTAGCTCCCGGGGATTTGTCCTAAAACAGATCGTAAAAGCGCTGTTTACTCGCCGTCGTTTTGCTCATAGGTGTTCCTCGCGATACTGCCCTTGTCCTGTGCCTCTTGGCAGTGTTCATGCCGGTATTAAAATGTATTTCGCCGGTTTTTGGGCAGGTTCAGGCCGGGAGCTCTTCTGAAGTGCTGCCTCAATCGGCCATGTCCAAGCCACGCCCCCTTTTTTAGTTTTTCATCCTTTGTCTGGTTATGTAGTTTCTTACCTACATCTATGGATTTCTGCCCACTCTACAGCACCCAGACTGTGTGGGTCCCACGCTGTTTTTTTTTTATCACACTCCATTGCTATTCACCTGAAAAGGACCTGAGATTTAGATTTTTACATCGTTGATATTTTTTAGATATGCCATAATTTCTTTGGCTTTTTCCCTTGTTTGAATCCTTTTTGGACACTTGTTTTTTTGTTTGTGCACTAATTGGTAATTGCTAATATGGCCTCTCTACTGATATCCTACAGGTATGAAGCGTTATTGTCATCCTGAAGAAGTGAACTTTTGTTTCCCCAAATGTGTCGAAAGTTATAGGATACCAACTGGTTATCTTGATGTGTATACATGGTAGTAAGTTTTCAAACCTTATATCTTGTCATTCTTTATGGAATTTTATTCATGATTTTAATTTTTGAAAATTAATAAAAATCAAATTGTTTAAATAATTGTTGTTCTGTTGATGTCTGCTGCGGTTCTCAAAAGTCCCACGGGCAACTTTTTTGGTTGAGAGGGCTTAACGTATAACCCATGCAATAACCACAGAAGCATTTTTAAAACCCATGTATTAGTCAGTAAACATATTTCATAGACAAATGTCATTTGTTCAGGGCTGAGTTAAAAAACAGTATTTGAAATATAACTAGTCAGTGGTCTGAACAAGTTTTTTTTTACATATTATGAATTTTATTTTTAAATTAAGACATCTTTAAATTTATATATGAACATAAAGGCAATATCATAAAAACAAGTAAAGTATGGCTTATTATTGGAAGCTGATTATATTCTACACCTTCCAATTTAGTGTCACATATTGTATTTTTTTTATATATTCTTTTATTTTAATATTTTAAAATGTTATAGTGCAAGGACAACATATAGGGCCAGATTCAGGTAGAGTTAGGCTGGAGTATCAGTGATTCTCCAGCCTAACTGTCACTTTAAGCCGGCGTTTCTGTTTTCTGTAACCAGAAAACAAGAAACGCCGGGTTGGAGTTACGATGCGATCGGCTTAATTGAATTTCGCCATCGCATCGCAACTTTAATTTAAAAATGGCGCCGGGGGGCGTTCCCGCTGATTTACGCTGAAAAAATATGTTAATCAGCGGGAATCGGCAATTCACGATCGTATTCGGGCGCGACGCAGTGACTTTCCGACGTTTCCGTAAGCGATACGCGGCGTAAAGATAAAGCAGCCCCCTAGTGGAGTATCCTATGTTAAGTATAGCCGTTGTCATCGCGTCGAAAAAAAAAAAACGCGTCGCTTGCGTAAAACGTCCATGAATGGGAAATTGACGTCATTGACGTTCACTGACAGAATTTGGAGCATGCGCACGGGATGCATTGACAGTCGACGCATGCACAGTACGTTCGCCGCGGGATTGCGCTTAGTTTAAATAATACACGCCCCGTACCCGCCCAATTTGAATTCCGCAGGCTCATTTGCGATACGCTGCCGCAACTTTAGGAGCAAGTGCTTCATGAATAACAGCACTTGCTCCTAAAGTTTCGCCAGTGTAACGTAAATGAGAAACGTTACTCCAGAGCAAAGATGCTCCAATCTACCTGAATCTGGCCCATAGAAGCATGTTCAACCATAACAGTAACATATGAATAAATGGATAACAGAAACAATTAAAATGTTCTCAGTTCAGGCAATAAGATGAAACAACATAGAGATATGATAAACATAACATATCATGAGATTACCCAATGGATGTTAAAATAATTGCACAGTTGGGGGGGTGTGGGATTGGGGAAGGAATTGGTAGGGAATAAAGGAGGAGTGGGTCAGAAGTGAAATACCTAATCCAATAAGGAATATACAAACACAGTTGTGCTCATACGTTTTATGATTTCTTGGCCATTTTTCAGAGAATATGAATGATAACACAAAAACTTTTGTTTCACTCATGGTTAGTGTTTGGCTGAAGCCATTTATTATCAGTCAACTGTGTTTACTCTTTGTATATCATAATGACAACAGAAACTACCCAAGTGACCTTGATCAAAACTTTACATACCCTGGTGATTTTGGCCTGATAACATGCACACAAGTTGACACAAAGGGGGTTGAATGGCTATTAAAATGTAACAATCCACACCTGTGATCTGTTTGCTTGTAATTAGTGTGTGTGTATAAAAGATCATTGAGTTTCTGGACTCCTAAAAGACCCTTGCATCTTTCATCCAGCCCTGCACTGACGTTTCTAGATTCTGAGTCATTGGTTAAGCAAAAGAATTGTCAAAAGATCTGTGGGAAAAGGTAGTTGAACTGTATAAAACAGGAAAGGGACGTAAAAAGATATCCAAGAAACTGAGAATGCGAATCAGCAGTGTTCAAACTCTAATCAAGAAGTGGAAAAAGAGGGGTTCTGTTGAAACCAAACCACGGTCAGGTAGACAAACTGAAATTTTAGCCACAACTGCCAGGAAAATTGTTTGGGGTGCAAAGAAAAACCCACAAATAACTTCAGGTGAAATACAGGACTCTCTGAAAACATGTGGTGTGGATGTTTCAAGATGTACAATAAAGAGGCACTTTTTTGATGAAAGATGTGCTGCATGGTCGAGTCGCCACAAGAAAGCCATTACTACGCAAATGCCACAAAGTATCCCGCTTACAATAAGCCAAACAGCAAAGAGACAAGCCTCAAACCTTCTGGCCACAAAGTCATTTGTAATGATGAGACCAAAATTTTGCCATAAGGCCACAACCATAAGCACTACATTCGGAGAGGAGACCACAAGGCCTATGATGAAAGGTACACCATTCCTACTGTGAAACACAGAGGTGGATGTTTTGGGGATGTGTGAGCTTCAAAGGCACAGGAAATGTGGTCAAAATTGATGGCAAGATGAATGCAGTATGTTATCAAAAGATACTGGAGGAACATTTGCATTCATCAGCCAAGAAGCTGCACATGGGACGTACTTGGACATTCCAAAAACATGAAGCCAAGTTGACCTGTTATTGGGTACTGCGTAATAAAGTGAAGGTTCTGGAGTGGCCATCTCAGTCTCCTGGCCTCAATATCATTGAGCCACTCTGGGGAGGTCTCAAATGTGCCATTCGTGCAAGGCAGCCCAAGAATTTACAGGAACTGGAGGCTTTTTGATTACCATGAGGAATGGGCAGCTTTACTATCTGAGATAGCAATACACAGTATTAAGAAATAGCGTATACAAACTTTTGATCAGGGTCATTTTTGTTATCATTATGATATAAAAAGTGTAAACACAGTTGATTGATAATAAATGGCTTCAGCAAAACACTAACCATGAGTGAAAGTAAAGTTTTTGTTATCATTCTTATTATCTGAAAAGTGGCCAAGAAATCATAAATTCTGCTGGGGGTATGTAAACTTATGAGCACAACTGTACATTATATATATATATATATATATATATATATATATATATATATATAAAGATATCATATGAGTGATAGATGGAATAAAGTTAGTGTTCATTAGGGCTCCCCGAAGAGAGAAGGGGGAAGAGTCTATCAGCATATGATTGTATTAGTCAGAATGGAAGAAGTCCTTTCAGTGGGACTATATACTGTATTACATTTTTTGGTTATATCTTTGAGAAAACTGGTAAGATTTCCCATATGTACGATATCATAAATCTCAAGGAACCCCTGCCATATGGTGAATGGTGAGGAGAATTTCCAAAGAGCTGGGATGCAGGATTGTGCTGCATTTACTAACAAGGACCAAATTTATAGGAGGAATGCCATTATGATGTAGGAGGAAAAAACCCAGGTCTTTAGGAAAAAATGATTAGCGAACTTTGAGAAATAGTATGGACCTAAGTCCAGACATCATTAATCCTGGGACAAACCCAGATGATATGCAATAGATCTGCCTGTGGGTTGTTGTATCACCAGCAGGAATCTGAAACAAGTGGGTAGGTTGAATTTAATCATTTAGGAGTACGATACCAACGGAAGAGTAATTTATAGCCAGATTCCTGATATTGACTACTTATAGATGAGTGAGTCGATAATGTAAGTATTTTAGAGCTAGCCTGAGGTGTAAATTTAACGTACAGATCCTGTTCCCATTTTCTTGTTCCCATTTTCATTTTCCTGTTCCCATAAATCTTAAGCCGCGTACACACGATCGGTTCAAACCGCTGAAAACGGACTGAAGTTTGTTTTCATCGGTCCAAACCGATCGTGTGTAGGCCCCATCGTTCCGTTATCCTTCGGTCCAAAAACAGATGGCTTGCTTTAAAGTCGAACCGAAGGACGGCTAACCGATAGGTCAAAACCGATCGTTAGTGCGCACAAGCATCGGTAAAAATCCACGCATGCTCAGAATCAAGTCGACGCATGCTTGGAAGCATTGAACTTCGTTTTTTTCATCACGTCGTTGTGTTTTACCTCACCGCATTCTAACACGTTCGGTTGACGAACCGATGGTGTGTAGGCACATCAGTCCATTAGTCAGCTTCATCGGTGAACCGATGTCGGACTGTTCTCATCGGATGGACCGATCGTGTGTACAGGGCTTTAGAGTTTGTTGTAATGAATCTAAAAGTGAGAGTTTACAGGAGAAGGGAAGGGCATGGGGAAAAGGACATGTTGCCCGGCATACTTGTTAAAATGTTCTAAATGAGCATCCAAACAAATCAGCATTTGGCAAAGAGCATAAAAAATTTTAACTTTTAATGATTTGTAAAAGGTCCAATTGAAGAGAAAGAGGGGTCACATGACAATTGATTTAAAGTCAAATTTAGTATGAATCGGAATGCAAGATCCTTAGCTATTAATGTTTGAAGAATTTTATCTCGTCTACCTGGGGTGAATTTAGGATGGTCTAAAATTGGTAGTGGAAGGGGGAAGGGGGAAGGGGGAGATCCTGGGCCAGATTCTCAGAAGAGATACAAAGGTGTATCTTCTGATACACCATCATATCTCTGTTTCTGAGCCCTCCTACAGTGGTTGACCGCGATATTGTGTCAATCTCGCTCCCTTTCTCGGCGAGATTGAGCACTTGCGAGCCCCATCGCGGGAGCCAGCGCCGAGCTGGCTTGCCGCGATGGAGACAAAGCCGTCATAGAAGCGACGGGGATCCGACGCGGATTCCCGCCAATTCTACACGTGGGCGGAGTTTGTTATGAATCCTGAGAAGGAAGTCCCCGCCGGATTTTAAATAAAAATCCGGCATGGGTTCCCCCCTCAGGAGCATAACGGGCCCTTAGGTCTGGTATGGGTTGTAAGGAGACCCCCCCACAATCCATACCAGACCCGTATCCAAAGCACGCCGGCCGGCCGGTCAGGAGGGAGTGGGGGGCGAGCGAGCGTCCCCTCCCCCTTCTGAGCCGTACCGGGCAGCATGCCCTCAACATGGGGGGGTCAGGTGCTCTGGGGCAGGGGGCGCACTGCGGCCCCCCACCCCAGAGCACCCTGTCCCCATGTTGATGAGGACAGGGCCCCTTCCCGACAACCCTGGCCGTTGGTTGTCGGGGTATGCGGGCGGGAGGCTTATCGGAATCTGGAAGCCCCCTTTAATAAGGGGGCCCCCTGATACCAGCCCCCCACCCTAAGTGAATGAGTATGGGGTACATTGTACCCCTACCCATTCACCTGCAAGAAAAGTGTAAACACAAATAAACCACACAGTGTATTGAAATATTTTATTAGTTGGCCGCCGGGGGGGGGGGGTGTGTATGATCGCTTTTATAAAAGCGCCCCCCTCCGGCGGGCTTCTGCGGGGGGGTGGGTGCCGCTGTTCTTCACCGCCGTCTGGTTCTCTTCCGCCGCCGGGGGGGGCGCTTTGATAAAAGCGCCCACCACCCGGCGGGCTTCCTTCGACATCTTCGGCGGCGGGGGGTCTTCTCCCACTCTCCGGGGTCTTCTTCCACTCTCCGGGGTCTTCTCCGGCTCTCCGGGGGTCTTCTCCGCTCTCCGGGGGTCTTCTTCTTCTTCAGGACTCGCCGCCGCTATCTTCGTGTGTTAGCTCAATTACTGGCGGCGACGAGTCCCCTCTTCTGTGATGTCTTCTTCTTCTTCTTCTCTTCTCCAGATGTTGACGCGACGCTTCCTTCCGCTGTTATGGCTGGCGCGTGGCTCGCAGCGAGTTATATAGGTCTGTCTTGTGACGTCGCAGTCCCATCATGCTCCGGTAGGTACCACATGCTACCTACCAGAGCATGATGGGACTGCGACGTCACAAGACAGGCCTATATAACTCGCTGCGAGCCGCGCGCCAGCCATAACAGCGGAAGGAAGCGTCGCGTCAACATCTGGAGAAAAGAAGAAGACGTCACAGAAGAGGGGACTCCTGAAGAAGAAGAAGACCCCCGGAGAGCGGAGAAGACCCCCGGAGAGCCGGAGAAGACCCCGGAGAGTGGGAGAAGACCCCGGAGAGTGGGAGAAGACCCCCCCGCCGCCGAAGATGTCGAAGGAAGCCCTCCGGGTGGTGGGCGCTTTTATCAAAGCGCCCCCCCCGGCGGCGGAAGAGAACCAGACGGCGGTGAAGAACAGCGGCACCCACCCCCCCGCAGAAGCCCGCCGGAGGGGGGCGCTTTTATAAAAGCGATCATACACACCCCCCCCCCGGCGGCCAACTAATAAAATATTTCAATACACTGTGTGGTTTATTTGTGTTTACACTTTTCTTGCAGGTGAATGGGTAGGGGTACAATGTACCCCATACTCATTCACTTAGGGTGGGGGGCCGGTATCTGGGGGCCCCTTTATTAAAGGGGGCTTCCAGATTCCGATAAGCCTCCCGCCCGCATACCCCGACAACCAACGGCCAGGGTTGTCGGGAAGGGGCCCTGTCCTCATCAACATGGGGACAGGGTGCTCTGGGGTGGGGGGCCGCAGTGCGCCCCCTGCCCCAGAGCACCTGACCCCCCCATGTTGAGGGCATGCTGCCCGGTACGGCTCAGGAGGGGGGGGCGCTCGCTCGCCCCCCACTCCCTCCTGACCGGCCGGCGTGCTTTGGATACAGGTCTGGTATGGATTGTGGGGGGACCCCCACACCGTTTTTTCGGCGTAGGGGGGGTCTCCTTACAACCCATACCAGACCTAAGGGCCCGTTATGCTCCTGAGGGGGGAACCCATGCCGGATTTTTATTTAAAATCCGGCGGGGACTTCCTTCTCAGGATTCATAACAAACTCCGCCCACGTGTAGAATTGGCGGGAATCCGCGTCGGATCCCCGTCGCTTCTATGATGCACTCGCTGGAATGTGCTTTTACTATTCCAGCGAGTGCGAGATGTCGGCAGCCTGTCGCCGAGAATCAGCGCGATGCTGTCGTGCTATAAACACATTCTCGGCGGCAGGCACTGTATCTATGCGACTGATTATTAGAATCAGTTACGCATAGATTTGGCGTAGATCCAACTGGTGTAAGTCACTTACACCGTAGGATCTAAGTTGCAGTGTTATGCTTGGCCGCTAGGTGGCGTTCCCATTGATTTCTGCGTCGAATATGCAAATGAGCCTGATACGCCGATTCCCAAACGTATCTGAGCACCATCGTCGTAGTTTACATAGTTTGCGTAAGCGTAAGCTTACCCCTACTATATGAGGGGTAACGTTGCGTAGGTCCGGCGTACGCCATGTTAAGTATGGACTTCGGGACAGCGTTTAGTTTTTCCGTTGTTTACGTAACTCGTCATGAATAGGGCTGTGCGTTAATTACATTGACGTCAAAATCAATGTATTTGCGGCGTACTATGGAGCATGCGCAGTGGGCTATGTTTACGGCCGGCGCATGCACAGTTCGTTCGGCGCGGGAGTGCGCTTAATTTAAATACAGCACACCCACCTCCTTCCTACTTTGAATTCCGTGGCCTTGTGCCCGCCCATTTACGCTACGCCACCGCAAATTACGGAGCAAGTGCTTTGAGAATACAGCACTTGCCCATAAAAGCTGCGGAGGCGTAGCGTAAATGGGATACGCTACGCTACGCCTAAAAAACGGATATCTACGAGAATCTGGCCCAGAGTTTCCATGTGGTTGTAAAGGTTTACACTTCAATCAAAAATAAGCATATATGAATATTTGTAAGTACATATATTAATAAGAGATACGTATCCCAAGACAGATATTTAATGATCATTATACAATTATTATTTTTAATATACTATACGATATACACATATTACCCAATCTGTTAGTAACTGTACCCCATGCCAAAGACACTAAGGAAATAGCAGATTAAAAAAATAAAAGGAAGAAGGTTAGTGCATCTTCGATACAAAGAACATGATCTCCTCGCAGAAGATGGGTTTTCTGGTGGGGAGGACCCTGTAGGGGATTTAAAAGGGAAGAAGACATTAGTTGGACAGAGCTCCCTGCTCCAGGGAAATTAGCCACATCACTTGACCAGATGACCACTAGTGTTGAGCGGAATACGCCATATTCGATTTCGCAATATATCACGAATATATAGTAGAATATTCGAGAAATATTCGCTAAAATCGAATATTCGTGATATTTTAGCGGAAAAAAAATATTGCGAAATTTCGCTAATGCGATTGCGATATTTATTGCGAAATTCTCGTTCACGCATGCGCAAACGCGTGAACAACACGCGACCAACACGCGACCATTTCCTGGATCCTTGCCAGTTGATTTTCGCATCGCAATTTTGTGCTGCCCAGTCCTTGGAAGTGAAAATGGTTGGAAGCAATTTTACACCCAGTGAGGAAAAGATGCTGATTAGTGTAAGTATTTTCACCACTGTTATTTCATTATCTTTAACTGCATTTTAGACTAGTTTAAAAGTTAGTATATAAGATCAGATATTAGTATTTCCCAAACATTGTGTCTCCTGCTGTTGCAAAACTACAACTCCCAGCATGCCTACACAGCTGCAGACACCCTGGTTGGTAAATGTGTATTTAGGCACTTTCCTTGCTATTTAGCATAATTAATTTAACATGTTGTGGACATAGGACGTATGCGAACGTCCTAACTTCAGGGTCCTTAAGGCCCAAGGACGTTCGAATACATATTTCCCTTTAGATGTTGCAGAACTACAACTTCCAGCATGCCTGGGCATGCTGGCACTTCTAGTTTTGCAAGTTCTGCAGGCCCACATTTTTCAGACCACTATACAAGGGTCTCTAAACTGTGGCACCCTAGATGCAGCAAAAGTAAAATTCTTATCATGCACTGACAGACCATGGCTGATGGGAGTAGTAGTTTTGCAACA
Organism: Rana kukunoris; assembly: GCA_029574335.1. Classification (NCBI taxonomy): domain Eukaryota; kingdom Metazoa; phylum Chordata; class Amphibia; order Anura; family Ranidae; genus Rana; species Rana kukunoris. Next base: position 421,736,329 of record CM056052.1, on the reverse strand, counting down.
GCTGGAGGTGGACTGGTCTTGAAACCCTGAGTTAGGTAACAAACTCGCAGTGTTTTGCAACCATTCTGCCTCCAGCTGTTGCAAAACTACAACTCCCTGCATGCAACTGGCTGCAATAACCCCCCCCTCTCCCCCAATGTGAATGTACAGGGTACATTCACATGGGCTGGGGCTTACAGTGTGCTTCTAGCTGAAGCAAATTTGGCGCTGCAGCTCAAACCCTCAGCGGGAAATTACTGTGAACCCCACGCCCCTCTGACTGTACCTTAAAAACACTACACCACACTAAATATAAATTAAAAAACAAAACATATACACATACCCCTACATAGCCACCCTCCCCTCCACAATAAAAAAAAAAAACATCTGGTACGGCACTGTTTCCTAAACGGAGCCTGCATGCGGTTGCAAAACAACTCCCCAGTATTACCGGTCCTACCGGACAGCCATTAACTGTCCAGGCATGCTGGGAGTTAAAGTATAATTGTTGTACAGCTGGTGACGGTGAGCTACATGGTGTATCAGAGCATGCTGGTAGTTGTAGTTTTTAAATAACATCAACTCCATTATTTATTCAAAATTAATTCATCAAAAAGTCAAAAGAAACAAACATATTATTGTTCCTATATAAAGATAGGGATGAAAAAAAATAATCTATTGTACAGGCCCATTATAAGTGTCCAAAAATAATTATAGCGGTCAGATGAATAGCAACGCATTTCTCCCCTATACGTGTATCCTGTGTTGTTACTCATATATACATAATTAGGTGGCGAGCAAAATGGCAAGATATAAAATCTGTCATGTTACCCCTGTCATTGATTAATAAGGCGAGAATGCTTCCAATTGTTGAATACCATAGATTTCCGTCATATATCCATAAGGGTTCAAACAAAAGTATTATAATATACTTTGTTCTTCATCTTGCAGAGGTTCCTGCAAAAGGGCTACGATCAGCTGCGGAGGCAGCCGAAAAAAAAAAAAGTGATCAGCTCCCTAATGCAGGACTTACGCGACCAACAGGGCTGCACACACGACCGCATGGCCATATTAAAAAAATGGTCGGACCTGAAGAGGCGCCACATGGACCAGGTCAAACGTATACGGGATGAATATCATCCAGGTAAGTTATTGGTGACAGTTATGTATTTTTTTTTTTCTAAAGTGTATTTTGTGCGTGTACTCGAGAGAGGAGCCGGACTGCAGGAGTTGGGAGTAGGCAGGCCTCCCCCAGAGGCAATCTGCCACCTTTCTCCATGCCCCGGGTGGCAATGGCGGGTGTGAGGGGGTCCTCCCACACAGCCCGTCCTACCTGCTCTGCTTTGAAACCCAACGGGGCAGAGGGACTCCCTATAAGGGAGTGAGAGAATTTGCCCGCTCAACCAGCCCCGTTAGTCCTTCGCCTCTCTTTTTAGAGACCGCGTGGTCAGAGTGCGTGCATGTTAACCCAATTTCGAGTGCGTGTGTAAGTGTGGTGGTTTTTGTGGGAGGGGTGTGGGCATACTAAGCACAGGCTTACCTCGCATAGCACACCCACCGGGAGTCGGGCTGAGACCACTAAACTCAATTCACATGTAGCCGAGAGCGGGATCCGAACCCCTAGCTGCAGAGGTGAATGGCTTGTCAGCGCAGTGCCAATTGCGTTGAGCCACCGCAGCTCCTTTGGTGACAGTTATGTAAGGTCATATGTAATTAATGTAAGGGCAGATGTTGTTAACCCAGACGCCATGTTGTGGTAACATATATCACCACCAGCCAAGGTATTCATAGTACTGTTGAAAAAAGACATGGGACAGCAGACAGGAACACAGAAGTTATGTGGGAACATACTTTTCCCATTGCTTTGCATGGGACTTTAAACAACAACCCCGACCCTCACAAATGGGGGTAGTTAAGGGATAAATTAACGATCCTATACTTTAAGTGGACGTATAAGTAACATGTGACCAAGTGTTATCGAAATATCTACAGCTGTTATGAAGTAACATGTATTTCCCATAGAGTTGAATGGGACTTTAAAGAAAAACCCCGACCATGGCAAATGGGGGTGGGTAAGGGTTAAACCACCTATCCTATGTTTGTGGCTGACATATAAGTAACCTGTGTGCCAAGTTTCATGTAAATATCTTTAGCCGTTTGGACGTGATGCTGGTACATACATACATACATACATACACACACACGTTGAGTTTTATATATAAGAAGGCCAGTATGGTGGCCTGAGTTTATGGGAGGAGCCCAGAGGGTATTTAAGCAGCCCACTCACACATGCTCTTTGTCGGTTCAGTGTGCAGTACTACACGTCACTGGGCCGACTCTTCCCAGCTCACCTCATGTCCGTGAGTCTGCGCATTCAATCGCATTCGACACCCTCCCGCCCTTCCCTTTTTCAGGGCACTTCTCAGCATATCCTTCTTCAATTAACTACCCATTACTTACTTTGGGTATGCCCCCTTTTCTTGGCATACTGACCAGACCACCAAGGCACACTTCAGGTCTATTTATGTTGTAAGTCTTGTCGCGTGTTTATGTGATCCACATCACTCTGTCAGAGGGCCACGACCATAAATATAGATTCCCACTAAATTCCTGTGTTAGGCGTGGGGTTGTCATAGTAATCCCGTGTGCTCCATCAGGCCCTTTTTTTAACATGAGATCATCTGAACAAAACAAAGGAGACAAAAATGGTATTTTTGATAGAAGTATACAGTATGTGCTAGACACATAACAATTGTGTATACATGATAATGATTGTTTAATAAGCAACAGAAAAATTTTATGTATTTGGTAACGGTCTTTGAAATCAATTTTTTTTTCTTATATCCTAACAGCTATGAAAGAGATTTTGGTGAAACAGAGCGAAATGCAGAGGATCCAAGATAGAATTCGCGTAAATCAGTGGAAAATGCGGTATCTGGACCAACAGAATATTCAGCTGGAGCAACAGCATATGAAGAAGTATGCGGAGATGATAGAGATTCAGAAACGTTTGCAGAATTCCATTGGATTTATTTTCTTCTAATAACATTTTTTTTTTTTTTCAATGTTTCCTTTCTTATTGAGATTGGTAGGTTTTTCAACACATCTAACTTCACATCTAACACATCAACATCAACATCAACATCAACAGATCTAACTTCATAATAACCAAAAACATTTTATACTATTTGCTCTTATACTATCTATATATATTGTGACGGTATGCGAGGTGAGATACTTGACCATAGATATATTTCACCGCGCATACGTTCTATTTTGAGAAGCTGAACCGGAATCCGGGCCGGGTTTTACGGCCTCTGGTGTTCCGGTCCGGATATTTGGGTCCACTGGAGTTCAATGTCAGGTGGACCTTAAAAACAACCAGGAAGAGATCAGAAGGGAGCTCTCTGGTTTTGAGACACTGAGAAGGGAACCTGAGTGTGAGGAGCTCTCTAAAGACATTGCAAGAAAAAGGTTTGCGTTGTTGTTTATTTTGTGGGTGGTGGGGACCAGCCCCACACTGTATAGATAGGAGACACTGATGTTTAGTTTAGCGCCGGACGGCAAGGATTTAAGTTTACTGTTTTGTTTATTTTAACATGTAAACCTTTTGTGAAATAAACCTGGCAGCTGCCAGACTTAAAAAGAAAGTGCCTGTTTACAGACTGTGTTTCAGAAAAGTGATCCCCACGAGCTAATCTCCCACACGTGGTGGATTCAGCGGGCAACTTTTCTGAAGATGGAGAAAATGTTAAAAGCCCTGCTACAGGCCAATGCAGCCCAGCAGGAAACCAACCGCCAAGTCGCAGAAGCCGCTGCAGCACAACAGGATATACACCGCCAAATCGCAGAGGCCGCTGCAGCACAGCAGGCTGCGCAACAGGAGATGAACCGACAGTTTGCCGAAGCTCTGGTGGAACTGAAAAAGGGGTCCGCACCTCCTGTGGCAGCAGAACCAAAGATACTACGGGCCTCCTACCACCTGCAAAAGATGACACCAGCGGATGATGTTGAGGCATACATGGCGACTTTCGAGAGAGTCGCTGTCCGCGAAGGATGGCCAAAAAAGCAGTGGGCGGGACTATTGGCCCCATTCCTAACTGGAGAACCCCAAAAGGCCTATTTTGACCTAGAATCAGATAAGGCACAGGACTATGAGACTCTCAAATCAGAGATACTCGCACGCTTGGGTGTCACCATGGCAGTTCGGGCCCAGCGCGTGCATCAGTGGTCCTACTCCAACAACAAGCCACCCCGATCACAAATGTTTGACCTGGTCCACCTCACCAGGAAGTGGTTGCAGCCAGAGACCCTGACCAGCCCGCAGATTGTGGAGCGTGTGGTAATGGACCGGTACCTACGTGCGCTTCCTGCTGCCCTGAGGAGGTGGGTCGGACAGGGAGACCCCAACACTGCAGCCCAAATGGTGGACCTAGTGGAGAAGTACAGTGCTACTGAGGACTTGGTAAACCCGCCTACGCCACACTTCGTTGTGTCTAGAGGTGCAAGATCTCCCAGCGGTTCGGGTAACACTGTTCCGGGGTTCAAGAGCTTGGGGAGAGTGGATAAGACTGTTGTTACAGCAGATGAGACTGTGGGTCCTAGACCTGGAGACTGGCCACGGAGGCCAGGAAGGTCTTTGGGACCGTTAAGAGGACTGGGGGTGGGGCAAATACAGTGTTTTCGTTGCCATGCATTGGGCTATATTGCTGCAAACTGCCCTCTAAATGATGAACCTATGCAATGTGATTATGCTGATAGGAAAAGACACATTTCTCTGTTTGCACAGGTCGCATGTGTTGCGCTAGATCAGAGTCACCTTGAAAAACAGATGTGCGTTATTTTAGTGGATGGCAAGCCTCTCACAGCACTACTAGACTCTGGTAGCATGGTGACCCTAGTTAGGAGTGCTTGTGTAGACCCCGAAAAACTACACCCCAGTAGTATTGGGTAGTGATGAGCGGAATACGCCATATTCGATTTCGTGATATTTCGCAAATATTTCGAAGAATATTCGCGAATATTCGTTAATATCGAATATTCGTGATATTTTATTAAAAAAAAAAAAAAAAAATGCGGATTTTCGCCAATGCGAATTTTCGCTAATGCGAAATTTCGCAATTTTTTTTTTTTTTTATAAAATATCACGAATATTCGATATTTACGAATATTCGGTATATTTTATAAAAAAAAAAAAGCGAAATTTCACATATGCGGTCGCGAATATTCGTTAATATCGAATATTCGTGATATTTTATTAAAAAAAAAATTATTTTTTTATAAAATATCACGAATATTCGATATTTACGAATATTCGCTATATTTTATAAAAAAAAAAAAAAAAAATGCGAAATGTCGCTATTGCGAAATTTCGCTATTGCGAAAATCGCGAATACGAAATTTCACGATTACGAATTTTATTGCGAATTTTATTGCGAAATTTGAAAAAAACGAATATTCGAAATAGCGAATATTCGCCGCGATATTCGAGATATTCGCGAATACTCGAATATGCAATATTCGTAGCGAATATTCGCAATGCGAATATTCGTGAGCAACACTAGTATTGGGGTAATTTGCATCCATGGGGACACTCGGGACTACCAGACAGCAGTGGTTGAGGTTGATACCCCCTGGGGCAGGGTAACCCATTCAGTGGGGGTGGTACCCTCACTGCTCCATGAAGCTTTAGTAGGGGGAGACTTTCCCCATTTTTGGAAGTTATGGGAGAATAAAGGGAGGCTCGTAGATAGAGTTCCCCCTGCTGGGGAAACACGGGAACTCTCACCAGACCCGTTTTTCAAAAGGGAAAGGCAGGCTATTGGTGGGATCGAGGAAGCTGGAGATCCTCTTCCTTTCCCTGCCATGGTCGGGGAACCGGAAGACTTGGAAGCTAGCACCCAGCCTGAGGGTAACGAACAGGAAATCCTGCCTGACCCTGACATCGAGAGTAGCCAAAATGTGGTACCCGACTTGGAGGTCAGGAGGGAGGATTTCTGTACCGAGCAGCTGCGAGAGCCCACCCTCATGAGTGCCAGGGAAAATGTTAAGGTGTTGGATTGGGAACCGGTGGATCCTAATTGGGTGGTGTCCTTCCCCTACATGGCGATTAAAAACAATTTATTATATCGAGTGATAAAACATGGAGAGGAAGAAGTAGAACAGCTGCTGGTTCCCAAACCTTTTCGCAGGGTGGTGCTAGACCTGGCTCATGGTCATGTAATAGGGGGACATCTCGGGGTCGAAAAAACCAAGGAGAGAATCACCCAAAGATTTTTCTGGCCCGGGTTGCATGCAGGGGTCAAGGAGTATTGCGAATCGTGCCCCGAGTGCCAAATGTCAGCACCGTTGCCCCATTTTCGCAGCCCCCTTGTCCCTCTACATATAATTGAGGTTCCCTTTGAGAGGGTTGGCATGGACCTGGTCGGGCCGGTGGTGAAATCTGCCCGAGGTCACCAGCATATTCTGGTGATCCTGGACTATGCGACTCGCTATCCTGAGGCCATACTCTTGCGTAACACCTCCGCTAAGGCTATTGCCAAGGAATTGGTCCAGGTGTTTAGTCGAGTCGGGATCCCGAAAGAGATCTTGACCGATCAGGGCACCCCTTTCATGTCTAGGGTTACCAAGGAATTGTGTAGATTGTACAAAATCTCCCATCTCCGTACTTCTGTCTACCACCCCCAGACAGATGGTCTGGTCGAAAGGTTTAATAAAACATTGAAGAGTATGTTGAAAAAGGTGGTCGACAAGGATAGGAGAAACTGGGATTATTTGCTACCATATCTCATGTTTGCCATACGAGAGGTTCCACAGGCCTCCACAGGCTATTCCCCCTTTGAGCTCTTGTATGGTAGGCATCCCAGGGGCCTGCTAGATATTGCTAAATAAACGTGGGAAGGAGAGGTCAGCCCATATAGGAGCATCATAGAACATGTCTCCTTGATGCAGGACCGAATCACAGCCGTCCTGCCCCTAGTACGGGAACATATGGAGCGAGCCCAGGAGGCCCAAAGGAGGGTCTATAACCGGGGTGCCAAGGTCCGTACTTTCAGCCCGGGGGACAGAGTGCTGGTACTGGTTCCCACAGTAGAAAGTAAGTTTTTAGCTAAGTGGCAGGGTCCCTTTGAGGTTGTCGAAAGGGTGGGGGAGGTAAACTACAAAGTCTACCAGCCAGGCAAAAGGAAACCCCACCAAATTTACCATGTAAATCTCTTAAAGCCCTTGAAGGACCGAGAGACTTTATTGGCCACGTCCTCACCTCCAACAGACCGGATACCCGTGATCAGAGCTTTTTTTCTCGGAAAATAGGTGCTGGAACCCAACCACGATCCCATTCAGATTTCACAAACAGTAGAAGGGTTTTAAAGGGTGCAGAGTTCAGGGGGTTACATTGATTGTGGTGAGCAGGCACCAAAGGGTCTGAGCCAGAGGTGGTGGAACTGAGTTCCCCCAAGTTCCCCCTGAAAAAAAGCCCTGCCCGTGATACCTGACGTTCCCATCACGGATTCCCTGTCCGTAGCACAACAAAATGACGTTAGGGCATTTGTGCAAAAAAATAGAGACTTTTTCTCCCCCTTACCCGGACTGACCAACACGATCCAACATGACATAGTGACGGAACCAGGGGTTCGGGTAAATGTAAAACCCTATAGAATTCCAGAGGCCCGGCGAGAGGCGGTTGCGGAGGAAATAAAACAAATGTTAGAGTTGGATGTGATCGAAGAATCCCACAGTGAGTGGTCAAGTCCCATAGTGCTGGTCCCAAAACCTGATGGCAGTATCAGGTTTTGTAATGACTTTAGAAAACTTAACAGTGTGTCCAAGTTTGACGCCTACCCGATGCCCCGGGTCGACGAACTTGTGGACAGGTTGGGACAGGCTCGCTACATAACGACCCTGGATCTAACGAAAGGTTATTGGCAAATACCGCTTACTGAATCAGCCAAGGAGAAGACTGCCTTTTCCACTCCTGAGGGCTCGTTTCAGTATAAGCGGATGCCGTTTGGTCTGCATGGAGCCCCTGCATCATTCCAGCGAATGATGGACAAAACTTTGAGACCACATCGCTCGTATGCCGCGGCGTACTTGGACGATGTGGTCATCCACAGCCCAGATTGGGAATCGCACCTGTCCCGCGTACAAGCGGTGGTAGATTCCCTTAGGGAAGCACGTCTCACGGCCAATCCAAAAAAATGTGCCATAGGCCTGGAGGAGGCCAGATACCTTGGGTACATTATTGGCCGGGGAGTGGTCAAGCCGCAGACCAATAAGACTGAGGCAATTTAAAAATGGCCTCAACCAGTCAATAAAAAACAAGTGAGGGCCTTCCTGGGCATTACGGGGTTTTACAGACGTTTCATACCCAATTTTGCCACCGTTGCTGCCCCCTTGACCGATTTGACGAAGGGTAGGGGGTTGGTCATGGTCAAGTGGAACCCCGAAGCCGAGGAGGCATTTCAGAAGTTGAAACAGGCTCTTTGTATGGTACCCGTACTAGTAACCCCGGACTTTAGCCAGGAGTTTGTTGTACAGACGGACGCCTCTGAGGTGGGCCTAGGGGCCGTACTCTCACAGAACAGGGATGGTGAGGAGCACCCAGTGGTATACCTGAGCCGGAAACTAAACAAGCACGAGAAAAATTATGCCATCGTAGAAAAGGAGTGTCTCGCCATTAAGTGGGCTTTAGACTCCCTGAGGTATTACCTACTGGGGAGGTCATTTAAGCTGGTCACAGACCATGCTCCCTTGAAGTGGATGTGTGATAACAGGGAGAAAAATGCTCGGGTGACAAGGTGGTTCCTGGCTTTACAGCCTTTTAAATTTACGGTGGAGCATAGGCCAGGAAAACTCCAAAATAATGCAGATGCTCTCTCCCGGGTACACTGTATGGTTGGGGCAAGTGCTCAGCCGCAGGGGCTTGAGCAGAGGGGAAGGATATGTGACGGTATGCGAGGTGAGATACTTGACCATAGATATATTTCACCACGCATACGTTCTATTTTGAGAAGCTGAACCGGAATCCGGGCCGGGTTTTACGGCCTCTGGTGTTCCGGTCCGGATATTTGGGTCCACTGGAGTTCAATGTCAGGTGGACCTTAAAAACAACCAGGAAGAGATCAGAGGGGAGCTCTCTGGTTTTGGGACACTGAGGAGGGAACCTGAGTGTGAGGAGCTCTCTAAAGACATTGCAAGAAAAAGGTTTGCGTTGTTGTTTATTTTGTGGGTGGTGGGGACCAGCCCCACACTGTATAGATAGGAGACCCTGATGTTTAGTTTAGCGCCGGACGGCAAGGATTTAAGTTTACTGTTTTGTTTATTTTAACCTGCAAACCTTTTGTGAAATAAACCTGGCAGCTGCCAGACTTAAAAAGAAAGTGCCTGTTTACAGACTGTGTTTCAGAAAAGTGATCCCCACAAGCTAATTTCCCACAATATATATATATATATATATATATATATATATATATATATATATATATATATATATATATATATATATATATATATATACTATATACAGAGTTGCTCTTGCAGACAGGCTAATGGTTGCAGTATAAAGGCCGCAAAACAGGGTTTAACATAAAGTTCAGTGTTTTAGTCACACTTGCTGTTACGATCCGGTCTGGTAGCTTGTAGCGGAGGCTGTTGGTGGATCCGCTGTGCCAGAGAGGTCATGAAGCATTACTCAGCATGAAGGCAGCAGCAGTAGTATTAAAATATAATGTAATTATCACACAGGCACCATTTACAAGCAGTAGTGGTAATAGTACTAGTTTAGCATCTAAACACTTGGGCAAGACTTTACAGCAGCAGCAGTGGTAATAGTAGTATAGAGTGGCAAATAACTTGTGACATAGGTATCTTGACTGAGCAGCAGCAGTAGTAGTAGTAGTAGACAATACAGAGTCAAATCACTTGGTCAAGAGGTGCCATGATGAGCAGCAGTGGTAATAGTAGTATAGTAGTATAGAGTGGCAAATAACTTGTGACATAGGTGTCTTGACTGAGCAGCAGCAGTAGTAGTAGTAGTAGACAATACAGTGTCAAATCACTTGGGCAAGAGGTGCCATGATGAGCAGCAGTGGTAATAGTAGTATAAAGTGGCAAATAACTTGTGACATAGGTGTCTTGACTGAGCAGCAGCAGTAGTAGTAGTAGTAGACAATACAGTGTCAAATCACTTGGGCAAGAGGTGCCATGATGAACAGCAGCAGCAGCAGCAGTGGTAATAGTAGTATAAAGTGGCAAATAACTTGTGACATAGGTGTCTTGACTGAGCAGCAGTAGTAGTAGTAGACAATACAGAGTCAAATCACTTGGGCAAGAGGTGCCATGATGAGCAGCAGTGGTAATAGTAGTATAGAGTGGCAAATAACTTGTGACATAGGTGTCTTGACTGAGCAGCAGCAGTAGTAGTAGTAGACAATACAGTGTCAAATCACTTGGGCAAGAGGTGCCATGATAAGCAGCAGTGGTAATAGTAGTATAGAGTGGCAAATAACTTGTGACATAGGTGTCTTGACTGAGCAGCAGCAGTAGTAGTACAAGACAATATAGTGTCAAATCACTCGGGCAAGAGATGCCATGAACAGCAGCAGTGGTAAGAGTAATAAAAATGGCAAATAGCTCGGCCAAGAGGTGCCATCAGCTGCAGCAGTAGTAATAGAAAGTGGCAAATCTCTCGGACAAAAGGTGACAGCAGCAGTATGAGTAATATATCGGTACATAATCACTCAGCCTTTTGGCATTAGCAGTAGGAGCCCATATGGTGGCAAAATTACAAAAGCTTGAAGTTGCAGTAGCATGGTGATTAAATTTGAAAAGCAGAATGACACAGGCCTTAAGTAGCTGTAGCCTGACTATACCATAGTGCCTCATAATTTAAAAGTTTGATTAACGTCATTTCTATGCCATCCGGGACTTTTTAAATTCATGATGAGCAATTACTTTTCAAAATAATGTGGCAGCAGCATCAGGACTCCTTATAGTGGCTTAATGACACAGCATGGAAATATTTATGCCCTTAACACTACCTGCCCACTATGAGTTTCAAAGGTATACAGTGAGGAAAATAAGTATTTGAACACCTGTCTATCAGCTAGAATTCTGAGCCTCAAAGACCTGTTAGTCTGCCTTTAAAATGTCCACCTCCACTCCATTTATTATGCTAAATTAGATGCACCTGTTTGAGGTCATTAGCTGCATAAAGAGTGACACCTGTCCACCTTATACAATCAGCAAGAATCGAACTACTAACATGGCCAAGACCAAAGAGCTGTCCAAAGACACTAGAGACAAATTTGTACACCACCACAAGGCTGGAAAGGGCTACGGGGAAATTGCCAAGCAGCTTGGTGAAAAAAGGGTACACTGTTGGAGCAATCATTAGTCATGTTTATCTTCTTCCATTTTCTGTCAATCTCCCTCGGACTGGGGCTCCATGCAAAATCTCACCTCGTGGGGTCTCAATGATCCTAAGAAAGGTGAGAAATCAGCCCAGGACTACACGGGAGATGCTGGTCAATGACCTGAAAAGAGCTGGGACCACCGTTTCCAAGGTTACTGTTGGTAATACACTAAGACGTCATGGTTTGAAATCATGCATGGCACGGAAGGTTCCCCTGCTTAAATCAGCACATGTCAAGGCCCGTCTTAAGTTTGCCAATGACCATTTGGATGATCCAGAGGAGTCATGGGAGAAAGTCATGTGGTCAGATGAGACCATAATAGAACTTTTTGGTCATAATTCCACTAACCGTGTTTGGAGGAAGAAGAATGATGAGTACCATGTCAAGAACGCCATCCCTACTGTGAAGCATGGGGGTGGTAGCATCATGCTTTGGGGGTGTTTTTCTGCACATGGGACAGGGTGACTGCACTGTATTAAGGAGAGGATGACCGGGGCCATGTATTGCGATATTTTGGGCAACAACCTCCTTCCCTCAGTTAGAGCTTTGAAGATGGGTCGAGGCTGGGTCTTCCAACATGACAATGACCCGAAGCACACAGCCAGGATAACCAAGGAGTGGCTCTGTAAGAAGCATATCAAGGTTCTGGCGTGGCCTAGCCAGTCTCCAGACCTAAACCCAATAGAGAATCTTTGGAGGGAGCTCAAACTCTGTGTTTCTCAGCGACAGCCCAGAAACCTGACTGATCTAGAGAAGATCTGTGTGGAGGAGTGGGCCAAAATCCCTCCTCCAGTGTGTGCAAACCTGGTGAAAAACTACAAGAAACGTTTGACCTCTGTAATTGCAAACAAAGGCTACTGTACCAAATATTAACAATGATTTTCTCAGGTGTTCAAATCATTTTCATCACTGTAAATACATCAGGGAATGCATGACAAGGGACCCTTCAGCGCCCTGAACCGACGGCGGGTGCCAGAAAGTCACCGCCGATCCAGGACTCATTCATCTTGATGAATGTGAGTCTGTCCACGGAGTCTGTGGACAGACGGGTCCTCTTTTCCGTGACCACCCCACCTGCCGCGCTGAATGTCCGCTCAGATAGTACGCTGGAGGGGGGGCAAGACAATAACTCCAGCGCATACTGAGCGAGCTCGCGGCAGGTGTCCAATCTGGCAACCCAATACTCCATGGGGTCGTCGGTGCTCATACTGTCAGAAGCACCGACGGACGCCATGTAATCTGCCACCATGTGGGCCAGCCGCTGGTGGTGACTGCTGCTGCTGCTGGTACTGGGTCGCTCAGATTGGAAGAACATCCTCATCTCACCCATTAGGTCCCCTGCTCGGCTGCTACTGGGTGCAGCCACCTGCTGGGTGAGATGAGGGGGGACAACTGGAGGCCGGGGAGTTGCCTGCTCCAACCGGCTGACTATGCCTGTGTCAGGGTCAGTACCGGGGAATTGAACCCAGGACCGCGGTGTTGTTATCCCAACACCTTATCTCTGAGCCACCTTCCAGTTTAGCTGTCCATTGAAGCCTGGTGCTGACTGCTTGATCTCATTGCAGTCTGCACCAGACTCCTGTTTCAGCTGAGGCAGGTTATCCAATTAACCAGGGTATAAAGCCCTGCCTCACTCTGAGAGCCTTGTCGGTTCATTCTGATCAGATCATTCTGTCTGTGCCAACAGTTCCTATATGTTGATCTTCTGCTGCAAGACTGATCCCCGGCTTTTGACCCTTGGCTCGTTTCTGGACTTCTGCTTGCCTGAACCCCTGACCCCGGCTTGGACTTTGGTTACCTGATCTTCACCTGCCCTTTGACCCCGGCCTGTTTTGTTGGACTTTCCCTGTCTTCTCCAGCCTTTGACCACAGCTTGTCTCCTGGACCTGTTTTCAGCCCTGCCCTGACCAGTGAAGTACTTTTGTGCCTGGACGGTCTTCTGTTCATCTGCTGCAGCCTTCCAGTCGGTGATCCGCCTGTACCTGCTCCACGCACCTGACCATCGTCTTCCCGCTGGTACCGGTGCCTCCCGGTGCGTCCGTCCCTCTGTCCCAATCTCAGGGGGCGGATCGCATCAGGTCGCAAAGGTAGCTCACAAGTCTGCAAATGGATTCCACTCTAGGTAAGCCCTCACAGCCTGCCTGCAGTTCCTCCATCCGGCGCTGCCTCCGGCTGGCTGGGAAGAACTGCTCCAGTTTCCCCTTGCACCTGGGATCTAAAAGGGTGGCCATCCAAAATTCATCCCTCTCCTTGATGGTCTTAACCCGGGGGTCCCTCCTGAGGCATCTCAGCATGTGGGCAGCCATGGGGAAGAGCACAGCCCGCTGTGACTCCGCAAGGCTGCCAGGGTCAATGACGTCCGACTCTTCATCCCGGAGCCGCTGCTGCTCACGCTCAGAGATGCCCAACCCCCGGACTATCAGTGCCCCCAACACCGGCTCTCCCTCCTGACCAGGCCCTGACTCCAGGACGACACCAGTAACCTCCTCATCATCATCATCCTCCTCGTCCTGGGCCTGGTCTTGGTGGAGCAGTGTTGCCTCCTCCTGCTCCACCAAGGCACTCTCCCCAGCTTCGAGCAGGCGATCTAGTGTCCTGTCCAGCAGGAACACTATAGGGAGCACGTCATTGAGGCCGAAATGCTCCCTGCTGACCATCTTGGTCGCCTGCTCGAAGGGGGACAACACATGGCAGACCTGGTGTATCTGCCCCCACTCCGCACTGGTGATGTACGGGAGTGTATGGGAAGGCCCGGCAGTGCCTTGCTCCAGCAGGTACTCCTTCACCGCCCTTCGCTGCTCCCACAACCTCTCCAGCATGTGGAGGGTGGAGTTCCACCGTGTCACACTGTCCACAATCAGACTATGAAGGGGCAGGCTGTTGTCCCGCTGCAACTTGGACAGGGACGCTGTAGCGGTTGGGGAGCGCCTGAAGTGGCTGGCAATCCTACGTACCCTTAGCACAATGTCACTCAACCCAGGATAGGTGCGCAGGAACTTCTGCACCACAAGGTTGAGGACATGTGCCAGACAGGGCACGTGGGTCAGACTGCCAGCCTGGAGGGCGGAGAGTAGGTTGCTGCCGTTATCACAGACAACCATACCTGCCTGGAGCCTTCGGGGTGTCAGCCACTTCTGGACCAGTGTGTCTCCGGTCCCCTAAACTAACAAGCTGGAGCACGGCCTGACAGCGCACGTGCCCCACACTTGAGTAGCTACGGGGGCGCTTGCTGGGAGGCTCAGCAGCTGCGGAGACAGTGGCTTGACGGAGACCAGCAGTTCTCCCCTGGCCCCCCCCGGGGTGGCACCACAAAATCTGATGCCGCCGATCCCTCCCCGGCGCCTTGGAGGGAAACCCAATGGGCCGTGAAACTGATGTAGCGGCCCTGCCCATGCCTGCGGGTCCAGCCATCCATTGTGAGATGCACCCTGTCGCTGACAGCGTGATCCAGCGACAGGGTTACATTCTGCACAATGTGCTGGTGTAGGGCAGGGACACCAGTCCTGGCAAAGAAATGGCGGCTGGGGACACGCCATTGGAGTTGGGCCTGCTCCAACATCTGCCTGAAGGGGTTGCTGTCAACGATGTTGAAGTGCAGCAGATGTTGGGCAATAACCCTTGCCAGGAGCCCATTGAGGGAACGCACACGTCGGTCTCCAGGGGGGAAGGGAGTGGTGCGTTCAAATGCATCGGAAAGCGACGCCTGGCGCCGGACGGCAGTGCAGGACACAGACGAGGAGGGTGCTGTGGAAGTAGAGGTCTGGCTGCCGGTACCTCTACTAGAGGGAGCGGGGGGGCATGACCTGCTGGCAACAGATGAAGCTGTGGCAGGGGCTTCTGTACCCTGCTCACTTGTGGTGGTGGCGCTGCTACCACCACCACGCTTCATCTGCTCAAACTCCCGCCAGTGATTTATTCTCAGGTGCTGGTTCAGGGCTGTGGTACCCACCCGAGCCAAGCACTTCCCTCTCTTCACCCTGGCACGACAGATCTGGCAGATGGCCATGGTAGGGTTATCTGCTACCAGGGTGAAGTAGGCCCAGACAGGTGCCTTCAGCGCCGCCCTCCTGTCAGATGGGGTGACGCTGACTTGCACCTGCTGGGACTCGGTGTGCACAGGTGGAGCTGCCTGCTGCTGCTGCTGCTGCTGCTGCTGACACCTCCTGCTGCCATCACCAGTGGAGACCCTGACGTTGCCTCCTCCATCCCTTCAAAAAGGTCCTGACCATCAGGACAGAACTGGAGGTCTGCCTGATGCAGGGCCTCCCCCAAGATATCCCTCTCACTGTCGCTGTCGAACAGTAAGATGCTGGACTCTTGGTGGCTGGGGGGGGGGGGGTTTAAAGGCACCGGTGTAATGGTGGTGCTACTGGTAGTCGGGACTGACGACTCAGTGGCACTGCTGTGCCCCATATAGTCCACCACTACTGGAGCCTGAGATGGCCATATCGGGCGGCTGCCCGATGAAAAAAATTCCCGGATGAGGCGGACTCCCGTTCCACCTGATCCTCTACCAATAGTAGGGGCGCGAGAGGTACCCCGTGCTGGCAGCGACCCAGCACTGGGAGTAACTCCCCTACCCCTGCTGCCACGGCCACGGCCACGTATGCCGCTCATAATTGCTGATGTGGAGGGGGGGGGTAAACTTTATTGGGGGGGGGAAATGTGAGGAAGGATTTTTTTTATTTTTTTTTAAAAGACAGGCACATAGACAAAGACGTAGACAGACCGCTACTAAACTATAATAAAACTAGTACACCTAAAAGTTTTTTTTTTACACTGACTGAGTGACAAGGACAAAGACAAGAACTACAAAAAATAAAAAATAAATGCACTAAACAAACACTAACTGCTTACACAAAGTTATATGACTATAAACTAAAGCTAATTTTTTTTTTTTTTTACACTGACTGACAAGGACTACAACTACAAAAAAAATATGCACTAAACAAACACTAACTACTAATTTTTTTTTTTTTTTTTTTTTTTTTTTACACAAAACACAGACACTAAACACACACTAAACTAAGCTAGCTTAAAGAAATGTACACTTACAATATGTACACTTACTACACAGAAATCTATCTAACACTAAGCTAAACTAACATGGACAATACAACACAAAACTTAGCTTTTAAAAAAGCTGTTGGGTCTTTTGCTTTGAAAAAAGCAGTTTAGAATAAGGATAATATGATCTGAAATCACTAGCAAGGAAGCACAATGCTGATGCTGCAAGCTGTAAGATCACACAGAAACACTCCACACTCTATAGCCACCTTCTGAATCTGCAATGAAATGCTGCTGGGTGTGACCTTATATAATGGCCGTGCAGGCAGGTTCCTATTGGTTGCTATGGAGGTTGCTAACCTCTGACAACTGTGGTAGGAGAACTGTGATTGGCTCTGATGCAAAAGAAGGGCAGAGAAAATAATCGCACGATATTCCTATTGCCGAATAATCGCATTGCGAATTTTCAACAATATAAAATGATCGCTTCAGCTACTCGGCCCAAGGTCTCTAATCATACCAGCAATACTTTTAGACGTCGATGGAGATCACTAGGATGTGATCTGTTTTAAAAATAAAATTGAAAAAATTGAAAAAATCAGAATATTCGGAATAACGAATATTGACCGCGAAATTCGAAATATTCGCGAATACTCGAATATGCCATATTCGAGCCGAATATTCGCAATACGAATATTCGTGAGCAACACTAATGACCACCAGTCCAGAACAGGAAATCCTATCAATGAGTTTTGGGCTTTAACATTAGGTAGGACCTAGGACTTTGATTTTGTATTCAAATATGCAAATGAGGGAGATACGGCGATTCACAAACGTTACGTACTTGCACCCGACGCTGGCTACGTGCGCTGTGCGTAAGTTGTACGCCCGGTGCAAAGTTATTCCTCATAAAGCAGGTGTAACTCAGCAACAGACGTGCACAGGTCAGCTGGAGAGCAGCTGCAGCAGCACCGTTATGGATGAGCTGAGCAACCACACTTGCAGGACAACACATCTGTATGCAAACATGCCAGGGGCAGCCATGGTCATAGCACTACTACTGTGTCCACAGGCACGGAGGAGGAGGGCACGGGAGAGGATATACCGAATGCGCATTAACGTCTTTGGCATGGAGGAATCGGAGGTGTATCGCATCTTCAGATTCAGCCCTGATGCCATCCTGGAATTAGCCACAGCCCTGCATGATGAAATCACCAGCCAGACACAATGCTCACATGCAGTGCAGCCACTGGTCAAGGTACTGGCAACACTCCATTTCCTTGCCAGTGGATCATTCCAACGTACAAGTGGAGTCATGTCTGGGATGTCACAATCTACCATGAGCAGATGTGTGCACCAGGTTGTCCCCGCAATCCTCACACGCATGTCCCACTACATCATCAAACCCACCCATGAGCACCTGCGGCAGAAGGCAATGCAGGATTTCTACAGAATTT